>JAOXJM010000041.1:29510522-29570007 GCA_026413425.1 Tringa solitaria | reverse complement strand
TCCGCTGGACCCGTTCCAACAGATCCATGTCCTTCCTGTGTTGAGGACTCCAAAGTTGGACACAGTACTCCAGGTGGGGTCTCACGAGGGCAGAGTAGAGGGGCAGAATATTCTCTGGAATACTGTATATGGCCTGGACATTTGTGTTCAAGCTACTTTCTTCTTCATTCTTCTCTTTCTTCTTACTTTATTCCCAGGTAACGTGTGTGCTAGATATAATATATTTATTGACATAGCAACAAGTTTGAGCTGTCACTGGTGAAAAATAAAACCTCAGATAAAGTTTTAAAACCAGTCAAAATTTGACTTACCGACTTCAGTGCGCAAAATGCATCACATCTTCTGTGAAAAGGTAGGGATCCGACATGATCCCTGTGTTCAGGCATTACAACTTTTATGATGCTCTAAACATATTAAGGGAGAATTGTCTTGTGAGTTTGTATATCTAGAGTATTATGCTTTGAACTTGAATTTTTGCTTGTTTTATGAATCTAATGTCATTGAACTGTTTTAGATTGGCAGGAGAATGACAGCCAGTGAGTGGTGTTCAAAATCTGCTGTGCAGAAAACAGTATGTTTTCTTCGGTTCAGCCTTATCAGTGTATCTACCCCAGGTAGTATCAGTTAATCAGTTAATCTAGAAACACTGAAAGATACTTGTGACTAAAAAGTAAAAGGCAATATAAATAGCTACTGAGCCATCTTGCTTCCAGCTCTCACATGTAGTACTTATGCTGTACTTTGATTAGGGAGAGGTATGTCCTCTAGATACATATTAACAGAAAAGAGTAAATTCCGCAATCCATGTTGAAGTTCAGTGTTTCTGACATGCTTGTGATTGATGGATAACTTCAACTTTTCAGATATTGGTAGGAAGTAGCGTAAAGTGCAGCTTAGTTAATGAATGGCTTCTTCCTTGAGTTTTCATATTGGAGCAAAACTAAATTGGAAATAACTAAGTAGGTCACTTGTCAATAAATGCCCCTGTCTCATCAAAAAAAAGTGACAGACCTAGGTTGCAATGTGGTGTGTGAGGTACTACTGAGGTTATTCTCCACTGGATTGAGCTCATTTGGTTTGTCTTGGGTTTGCAAGACCCTTTCACATTTGCATCACAGTTATGGTTCATGGTCTGTCCCTTATCAGTCATTTCTTACAAATGAGCCCTGAGTCTCTGGCAGAAGTTCTTGCATTAGTCCTGAGTGAACAATCAACCTTGGCTTTTTCTGCCATTTGACTTCATGTGGCTGTGCAGAGGTCTCTGCAGTTCAGGGTGTTTTCATACCCCACAGCACTGAACTGGAAGCTATGGAGTTTAGGTTTAGGATACCTGAGCTGGCCTTGTAGAGATCTGATGGTGGTCCAAGAGGTTTGGCTTGGAGTCTGAGCCCATAAAGCCTTATCAGGCCTGAGCCAGCGCTATCCTTTTACTCAGCAAATTGATGTTTCTGGTCCAAATTGCCTGTTTGTTCTTTACTGTATGCCAGTGAAGTTCTTGCTCTTATTGTCACTATTTATTTATCTATCTAATAATTATATAAATCTCTGTACCTGTATTCATCTTCAAGCTACAGATAGAAAGTCACCTAATTCCCTCTTAACTTGTGTTATGTTTCCAGCTGGATGTGGTACATCTCATCTCAAAAACATGAGGAAACTAATTTTTTCCCCTTTTTTCATAATTTTTGTCTTACTTCTCACTTGTGATCTTATAATGGCCACCTCAGTCTTCATTTGAAATAACTGAACTGGCTGAGAAGAAAAAAACAGGGTGTATATTAGCATGAAAAAAATCAAGAAGTTTCTTAGTCATCTAAATAAATTGGTATTAAATGTAGGGAAAAAAAAAGCTAAACAACTTCCTGTAAGAAATGTTTCTTCTCCAACATAAAAAGGCTTATTAACCTGCTGGTGGTTATTTGGGGCATACTGTCATCACAAATTCCAGCTTTGATGGGTTATGTATAAAGCAATGTTTCAGGTCCTAAAGGGCTGTCCAGCCTTTAGTGCACCCATGCCATGCACTGGAACAAGCTTGTTTGCCTTTACCTGGTGGGGGTTGGTGGGGATCCACTACCCTCTAGAAATGTAAATGAAGTCTCTTGAAACATCTCAGGTTTGTGAAGGAAAAGTTTTTTCAGGACTCTCTAATTCAACATTTGTACACTCACCGAAACAGATGATGTTTGTAAGGCCATTAAACTTTCTTTGAACACATTGTTTTCCGCTTCCTTGGTAAAATCTCTACCGATAATCTTGTTGCTAGTCCTGTAGAAAGATTGAAATTAAATGTTAAATTAAATCTATCACCTTTTCTCAACACCTGTAAAGCATGACAGTACTCCAAAAGCTTACGTATTGCATCTGTATGTATTACCTCACATATCCACTATCTTTTTTTTTTCTTGTCCTTGTTATGTTATGCCCAGTGGACTCCAAAATATACTCTACTGAGGCTTTACGTAAGACAATATTGCTCTCTCTTGCCTGTGAATTTAGCAGTGGTATGTTAGCTTGTCCCCAGGGACTTTACTTTTAGGAACAGAACAAAGTGAACACACAAAAAAAAGTTGGATAGGGCTTTTGTTTGTTTCATGTCAAAAGCATTTTGCAGCCACTAGTGTGGGTGAAAAATATTTATGCTGTGGTCTAGGGCTTGGTTGAATCCCAATTTTTTCAGCCTAAATCTGGGAATTTAGGATTATGCCTTTACATCAAGGAAGGCCACTGTTGTTTTTACTGGTGTCCAAAAACGAATGCAGGATAGGGAGATCACACTTCTGATGCTCTTTTACAATGGATTAATTTTGTTTCAATTTATAGACAATAATGTTGAACTTTTTCATCATTTAGAAAGCCAAATGAAAGTGGAAGAAGGAATGAAGATTGGCTAAATTAAGATTGGAGACACATTAGAAACAGGCATCAGGTTTGAATTTGCAGCAGATACTTTTTTACCTGTAGAAGATAAATACATTGCTAAATCTGTCATAAAGAAGGTTCATAGAGATCTGAAATGTAATAAATCATGGTAGCAATGCATATTCCTTATGCTGTGCTGGTGAATTACACCAAGCTGATCTACCCCATGCAGCAAGGAGGGCTGGATGCTGTTTGGATCCCTACCTCTGCAGCCTCATGGGCAGAGGAGCCAGCAGTGTCTCTGAACGTGGGGTTCAGTGGAGGAGAAAGTGCACAGCTGCTGGGCTTCCGTGCTGTCCTCCCCACTGGTCCTGTCTCTTCCAGGCCAGTCTGGCAGGCTGGGTGGAAGCAGTCCTGTGTTCTTAGAACTGCTCTGGTGCTATTGTACTGGTACTCCCTTAGGAGTCCTTCCCAATTCGGGATGCATCATCCTAAGGATGAGGCAGCGTTCCAACATGTGTCATAAATAAGAATTGTGTCCCTCAGCCCTTTTCCTATTTTCCAGAACCAAAATCAAACGGAGGAGTATGGAAAGCTCTGAAAAGCTACATAAACTTTATTTTCTATTCTCGGTACCAGCGTACCATAAGTCTGATGAGTGACCACAAGCTGCCGCACAGGAGAATTCCCCGAGGAGGCTGTGTTTATGCTACCCAACTACTTTGTCCAGCCACAGCACCATCCTCAGATCCCTTTTCTCAGTACTGTTTCATTGTGGTAACCAGGGCATGCCGGCTGGCTGGCTGCTTTCCTGCTTAGTAAAAGCTACAAGCATTTTCTCCTGAATTACCCTTCACATTGGACAATTACCAGGGCTTTGGGCCTCAAAAGTATTATAGCATAGGAAATCATCATGGCCAAGCTCTTGTGAAGTTTTCTGGCCTCTGGAGGACTCTCCACTGGGAAAGTTAGGAGAGACTCGGAAAGAGAGAAGATGACAAAATTCGTTTTACAAAGTAGGGAATAAGGCAAGTGGCAGAGAGACAGAAAGCACTTCTGGGAAGAGGAATTTCACAGGCCCTGGTGTTATATGGCAGGAGGGAGCCGACTGGCCCTGCATACCCCATATTTCATGCTGGGGAACTTGCAGCAGAAGTCTGGCTTAAGTGGAAGTATACCAGAGGCAGCCTGTTTTTCTGCAGTTCCCTGGCTAGGTTGCTGCAGTTCAGACACAATTTGGATAAACATCTGGGATTGCATTTTCCTTTCCAATTAAAACTTGAAGTCACCCCATGTTTGCCTGGGCAGTGCAGTGCCCTGCGGCTGAAGTTATTGTTAAGTTACGTACATCAGGCAGGAAAAGGCACCCTGGGTCAGGGGTCTGCTTGCAGTCTGGGAGAGCACAGCTGAGAAAAAGCATCATTTTGTTAATTTGGCCTATTGCATTCAGGACAGTCGTTACTCTGGAGCACATCAGAGCAGCTCACCTTGGAAAGTTTTGCTTTTGTTGTCTGTGATTGTTTTTGATAGTCATTTGAGGTTTTGATGGTTTCCGTCCACTGAAGTTATGTTTACTCAGTCCAAGGATATTCAGAGCTCCTCATTGTAGTGCCTGAAGCTAAACCCATGTTCGAATGGCAGTACATATTACATGCTGAGTTCTCTCACTTGAAATCCAATGTTTGGATTTCACACCGCAAGGGTTGGAACAATTTGCAGACTGGTCATCTGTTGCTAGCAACTGCCTGGATAGGCACAGCCAAAACACGTGCCTTTGTTCTGGTTTTATGAGAGGGGAAGGAATTGACCCCACTGAATATTTGAGAAAACAGATAACAGAGCTGTTGCTTATTCACTCTTCTGCTCTGCCCTCTGGGTAGGGAAAAACAGGGTATCTCTGGAGCTGTGCCTACCTGGCAGTATATTAGTACAGTGAAGTTGTTACAGATATCTATCTCCATGCCTGATTTTGGACTGAAGCAAGGGAATGCTCCATGATTTTCATATAATTGCTCAATAAAACAGTGGCAAAGTTAGGAAGACAACTTATGAATCCTGATTCACAGGTCCTGGCATTAGGCACTATGAAGAAGTCCTTTATATATATATTGCTCTTTAGAAGCAAGATCTGAAGATCTGGGTATAGCGAGGCTTGAGATTTGGAGAGCATCCTCTTTCCTGGACTTGTCCACTCCCCTGTTTCTCCTCTGTTCTTAAAAGATTCTTGGTTTTCATTTATATCTCCTCCATTTGTTTGTTTTCCTTCCATTTCTTTCCTTTGCAAGTATTGAATGTCTCCTCTGGGAGTAAGCCTAGCCACATGTGCGTGCAATGATGGTTTATTTTTATTGGAGTCATTGCCTGTGACTGTTACTCATTACTATAGGAAGAGCTGCACTAACAAACTACTCTGAGAGCCTTTTTTTTTTTTTCCTGTTGTAAAAAGTCCTGTTTTTTCCATGACCATTGAGAGTATCTACTGCCATCATTAAGACATTGAGAATTTTGAGCTCGGACACTGGTACTGCCTCTTGAATGTCCTGTTGTGTCTGGTGTTGCAAAGAAGAATCTCAGCTTCTCTTAGCTTCCTTACATGTTGTCTCTTTACATCAGCTTTTCAACCATCTGTCCATCTCTCTGCTACCTAAGCAACTCAATTGTCCTCTGCTTGGAGAAGAATTTATGGCTGCACAAAGCTAGTGCAGTCACTGACTACTCTTGTGGCCTCTTCTGATAATAGAGGGTACAGCCAGAACACCAGGCCTGCCTGAGATGAAATGGCTGATTCAGAAAAGGCTACTCAAAGGTAGTATAAAATGCTTTTATGTCATGTGCACTTCTTGTCTTGACACTGGATAAGTAATCAGCAGCCCTATTTCCTTACTTTATTCTCCAGTTATCACACATTTCTGTTTCACCATGGGCAAGACTACCATCTCCCTTCTTTAAGGTCATGTAGGGAATTCTCGGTACTTCTTTAAGATGAATGTGTAGCATAAATAAAGAAATTGTTGGTAGTTAAATTTTTAGCACATGCTTAGTGTAAATGTAAGACAGAGCTTAAAGATGTAAGCACCCTAAATAATTTCACATAAGAAATACAGAGATGTAAAATCAATGAATATTAACCACTTCTGAAGTCAGAGTGGAGCACAGTGAAGAAAGGTGAGTGATCTGCATAGGCTTACCCAAAAGAACATAGGACCTTACCCTAAAAGTTAGTGCTAGGATAAAAGAAACAGACAAGAATTGATTTAACTGAAATTTGGCTAATATTGCATAGGTTAATGATCTAAAGATCTAAAATCTAAAGATTTAAAAATTTCAGAATCTCTGCTTCCCACTAGTACTGACTCTTAAAATCAAAGATAATCTGTCAGAATTTGGCTGAGAAGGTTTGAACTCTTTGATATTAGTTTACATTTGTTAATATAAGTGTCACGCTGATATTTTGGGATTGAGATTTCTTTGAATTCTTTATCCCATGCTGAATCCCTCTCATGTCTTCCCTTGGGCTTTTGAATGCTTTTCCTTCCTTAATTTTCTTACTCAAATCAGTGTCCACAGTTCCTGTTTCCCTTGCGAAACTGTCTTAAATGCATCTGCATTTCTCACTCCCTCACTTTTTCTGAAGATGAGAGACAGGGACTTCTTGGCTTTGCAGTCTTAGCAATGGTTTTTAATATAGGGAATTTGTATGCATTGCACATAAAGAAAGCAAACAGATGTGCTGCTACATTTTGAGGGGGAGACAACAGCAGGATGGTCAGCTGCCTTTTGAGTCTGTTCCTTTTGCTGTTGTTTCCAGATGTGTGCTAATGGACATTTTTAGATGTACAAACAAACTCTGCTTGCCCACTTTTCTGCACTAATTGGTTTGGATTTATGGAATGCCTCTCGTAAAGTGTCTCTAGCTGCCATTCTTGCTTTTCTATAAAGCAGTAGAAAGGAAACTAGTTCCTAAACAGTTTCGTCTGGACAGGATTTTCTTGTAGGGGAAGGAGAGATACAATCCATTTAAATTGCTCTATAAAGAGTTTTATTGAGTTGTGGCCCATTAACCTGGCCTTGACGAAAACCTTTTCAAACAGCTGGACTTCAGGGAACCACATCTCTCAGGTGCTGGGCATGGCACAAATGAAATGATAGTTTCCTAAGAAATCACTTTAATCCAAATAGTAATACTTTATTTATCTTTCTTTAATGTGAACAAAAGTGGTAGGGATTCCACATCTACTCCCAGTACTGGGCCATGTTTGTAGCCCCGTCTCTCATTGTTTGCTCTCCAGTGCTCAAGACATGTTAAGATTTCCCAGCATCAATCCACCAAGTTTCTTTTTACTGGGAAGAATATATGTTTCGGGTCTAGATGATTAGGAGGGCTGGAGGATAACCGTGTATATCTCTTTTCCCTCAACCTGTCTGTTTTTACTCTTTATTGCCAATCACTGCCTACCTGCATACAAGTGTAGACAGTACTGCTGGGCTGGGTGAGCTTTCTTCTCCTGGAAAGGGGAAAATCTGTGCATAGAGAGTTTTTCCTTGAAATGGGGTTTGGAGGAAGATACAAAGCAGGGGATAATAATTTACATAAGAAAACACAAGTCCCTGATAAAGTCAAACAAACTCTATAGTGATTTGCTTGTGAAGGCAATGTGATTTGATAGCACCTTAATTTGATTTTGGTACTGATATCAGCTATACAATCTTTAGGAATGTATTTAACTTCTGAACTTCAATTTACCCAAATGCATAATGTGGATATTTTTTCTCCACTCTTGTAAAGCCTTTTTGAGATCTACAAATTAAGCATAAAAAGCAAAATATTGTTATCTCAAGAATTATTTGCTGTAGGAGATCAGTAAATTGTTCATGGGTATATCCTAAACACTAAGTAAATGATTGCAGAATACCTAAACTACGTTTTTTTCACCATAACACTGGAAATATGTCACTTTTTGGTTCTGGAAAGCCATTTTCTCCTAGAGCAATTTTCTCCTAAGGTAAATTGGAACCCATGAGAGACTGAAGCCTTGGAGAGCTCCAGGGTCTAACAAGCACTAGTGCTCGGTGAGGTTTGGCACACAGCCTTTCTCCTACCTTGTAAAGAGCCATCTCATTGCACTGAAGGATACTTCTACGTGAAAGGGAAGCAGGAAACAACGGGTGTACTGCTGTGTGAAGCCTTGGTGCCATGGTGGCGTTAGGGCCTGGTAGGGAACTCCTTGGTCACCTTTCTGGTGGGCTGTAGGCAGTGTGACCTGTGGGACTGGCAATGAGAGCTGGCCCTGGGAACTGGGTCGCAGCTCCTGCTCAAAAGTAAATGATCTGCAGAATAAGCACTGCTGCTTTCGTTTCCAGAATATATCAAATTCCTGCACATAGGGCTCAAGAAGAACCAGAAGGGAGGGCAGAAAAAACAGTTACGAGGTCTGCTGGGATATCTGATGCAAAATCAACTTTGTTGTTTTCCTTACTGGCTTTTTCCTGGGCTCTGTTGCAGCTGAAAAAACAACCCTTCTAATCTACAATAAGAAGGGAAATTCTGGCATGAAGATTGTCCACCCAGACAATTTGGCACAATTAGGGGAAAGATTTGTTTAGTTTAGCGCTGATTTTATTAGTATGTGGGTCTAACCGAACCTTGAGAGATAGTCTTTTCTGTGTTGAATGACATTGTCAAAGATGTGGGTTTCCTTCTCAATTCTCAGCTATGATCTTCCATGCAAATGGGGTGTAACTGAAGGAGTTCTCCTGAAATGCACCAGCTTTTAGCAACAACTGTTTACTGCAATAGTAAGACAATATGAATTAGCAAAAAATCCCAGAAAGCCAGCCTTGTTTCAGTAAGGGCAGCAAGTGTAGTGAGAGCCAGACTCCTTTCACAAATCTCACGTATTTGGTAATTCATCAGTAGACCTGAATTCCAAAATATGTGTTGGCTGTAAATGTGGTTTTGTTGTTCATTTGGTCCTTAGTGCATGTGTACACTTTCTGCCAGTACAAAAAATAAGATAAGTCTAGGAGAAAAGGAAATCTAAGGGAAAACTTAACATAGAACAAAATTAAAAGTTTTATGTTCACTGATAAGAAGAAACTGACATACTTTAAAAGAAGCTTTGAATGATGTCACTCGTGTTCCTCAGTCATTGCTAAGAACCAATTCTTGTAATAGTCTCAGTAAAAAAATGCGGGACAAACTGGACTTCTTTCCAGTCTAAACCAAAATGATGTATTAAATGTTAATACAACTCATTTTCTCAAATAGTTCATTGAAATATCTTATTTCATTACTTTTTTAAAAAATAGTTAGTTTTTCATTATGAAATAATATTTTTTTTAGCATGTGAGAGCTTATAGCTCAGTGAAAATATCTTATTCTTTCACTGTTTGGTAGTTTATCACCCTGACATTTTGATAACTAATTTGATGTAAGACTCTGTCCCCTTCATTTTCTTTACTTTTTTTAGGCAGGACGCTGGCTTGATTTCGGATTGTCAGACTACTTCTGAAAGTCCATCCAATACATTTTCCAATTCATCTCTTTTGTTGCTATTGACAGAGAATGTTGTCCCAATAATTAGTATTTTCTGCTGGTCCTCTGCAATCAATTTCTGTGATTCATCTCTTCCATAAATATTATATATAATAAACTTTATTAATAAAAATGCTTTCCCTAATTAGAAAACAAACTTTAATGTACATTTTTTTTGCTGTCACCATCAATTCTCTCTAAGCCTTTTGTTTCTCAACTGCTCTGCTTTGTCTCCCATTTATCTTCTTTTATCTAATCTAATGGCATCTATCCAGTTTCTATTCACTTTTCATCAAGGTGATATATTTCCTCTCCCATAGTACCTTTGTGTTCTTAATATGCCTCATGACAGAAATAATTTTTTGCTTGTTTAATGTTTATTCTACATTGTTGTCAAATAATATATAATTATTACAACCCTCCTGACAGGGAAATGCAATGCTAGAAAGGAAAGAAAGGAAACTAAGATTGACCATTTTGTAAAGCTAGGACTTTGCAAAACTTAAAATAGCTTTGATTTTTACTTTTCTAGTCCACCTCTATCATTCAAACTTTAGAAGGACAGCAGCGTAAGAGTAACTGCATCTGGATTTTATATTCCAATCCAAAAGCTTATGGGTATTTCATGGATAGTATTCCAGAAGCATCATGGATAAGATGATTTAGAAAGACTCATTACCATTTCATCATTTTTCTATGTCTATTTTCTATTCATTTCACCATTCAAAAAAAATCATTTTTGTAGTCTGCTAACTTCTTTAGACTATTATTTACCATTACTGTGTACTCATATCAAAACATATATTCCTTTGGTGCAACTTTGACTGCACTTAAGTGTCAATATGAAAAAATTTCTGGTGAGGCCTGGATTTCATCTTTGATTCCTTTACTAAGTAGTGCTTATTGTAAAAGGTGTGTCTTTTGTTTATCTGGTTAGGAAACAAAGCGATTAATTCCTTTACATATCTCAAGAACATTAGTGGAGTTGTATTTTCCTTTCTTTTCCTGAAGTGAAAAGAGAACCAAGGAAATCTTTTATGCTGGACTGAAAATTTAGGTTCTTAATCTTAAATCCGGGAAAGAGGTTTCTGTTTCAGCTTGTTAATAAAGAATTCTGATTCAGATCCAGGTTCAGATAGTAAACCTTTCTGTTCTCTCTCCAGTTGTTGGCCAGGACTGTTTTAGAATTGGAACAAGACATAGAGATAAATATATGTGAGTTTTAGAAATACCTGTTCTGCCTGAGCTGTCTGCTTCTGAGTTTATCCTGGAAGACTGCTTGTGTTCTCCACATCCCCAGGCGGCTGCTTGGAATCTTAGGGAGAGGAGCAGATGCTGAACCAGAAGATAGAGATGAGAAGGCTTTAAATTACAAATTCTGTTATTTGAAAATCAGCAATTTTTTCTTGGTTTATCGACCACAAAGATCCTTAGTTGCATATGGACCATCAGGGGACATTGTTAGTATGTATTATTTCAACTCTGTCAGTTCTATCAGCATAAAGGATGAGTTGACAGGGCTTCGATGCTTCTCAGGGTGCCCACAGGAGTTAAATAGACTTCACAGGTCATGGAGTGCATCCTAGGCACTGCTTTGTATCCCTTTCATAAATATTTTAATTTGAATCCTAAAAATAAAGATTTTTTGGTTTTAGCCTTGCCTCTTTGAGTTGAAGGCTCTTCCAGAATCTCACTTTACTGATGGTTATAAACTTTAAAATTTCTAGCCCAGATGTCTTTGTGGCTGCATGTTTGTTCTTCTGCCAGTGTTGTCAGTTTGAGAAGCTCTTCTCTTTCTTCCTCCTCCATTCACTTGTTTTCCCTCTCCCCATTCACTTACATGCATAGACAACAGTTCAGCCTTCATTTTTGCTAGATTTATTAAGCTAATTTTTTTCTAGTGGCCTCTGAGATGAGCACTCCATTCTCCTGTACGGTATGTGGTATTCCAGATTAAAGCTTCCTTAGTGACTTGTACAGAAAGGCCAGTGTATCCCTGGTCTTGCCAGGTGTCAGTGATGGTGCGCTGTACAGTAGGATCTGCCATTGTCCTGGCTACATCACCTTGTGGGTCTGTAATTTTGTGAGGTGTATATATATATACATATATTATAACTCCAATTTTTATTTCCTTTTTGATATTGTTAATAATCTTTCCAGGGTCAACATTACCTTGATTTTTGTTAATCCTTGATTTATACTTCCACTTCTTGCCCTCAAAACATCATTTTCTTTTTTTTCATATGTATTTCCTTCTATGTTTTATAAGTTCCCTGTGCACACGTAAGAACCTACTCTGTGTTGGCTGTTCCAACCAGATGATTTGCAATGATCTCTTACAGGTTTTTTTCTCTTTGGTTGAAACACAAACCTAAACACATATTTACTTTTTTTTAAAATTTATGTTGATGTAGAGTTTGGTGTTATAAAAAAAGTACTTTGTGTTCTCAATCTGGTTGTGAAATACACAATCATACTTTAAAGATTATTTTTCTCAGTAAGCAAACATTCAAAGCAATACCTTTGAATATTCTGAACAGTTCCCATTTCAATAAAATGGAAGCTATTCTGAGCCTCAGATTCAACTGTGCAGCGGCAGCCTTTCAGAGGGGCCCTGAGATGAGCTGCTGAGAGGATGTGATTTGTAATATTTTTTCATTGCTATACTTAGTTATGCACGTATTGTAACTGCATAAAAATGCAGTAACAAAATGTACATAGGGTTGTTTGAATGTCTATCCATTTGCACGTACAACTGTTCCTAGCGTGCATGCATGTATAGGTTAGTATTTATGTGCATAGTACTGCACAGAATGCCAAAAATTTGACCTTAGACATCAGATTTGTAACTGTTTCACTTCAGGCCTTTCCGATTAAACATCCAGCTGTTGTGGGAGACTCTGTAGCTGAGCGCTTGCAGAGTTTTTCCACCCCATCCTCTCCCTGGTGTTCTCAGAGCCGAGGGGGTGTGCGAAGCCCTCTGCTGTCCCCCCGGCAGGGTCCCCCTCCTGCCGCCTCGGTGGGAAGCGCTGGCTCAGGGCATAACAACGGGCAGGGGAATTGGGGTTTTGTCAAGGTGCGTCACAGATTTGGGATGTGACATGTCTCTCCTTTCTCTAGGAGTTTGTTCCAGTGAGAACAGTAATTACCGTGAAAGAGGGGAAAGTGCTAGCGTGGCAGTTTTCCTACTTGGAGTAGTTCGCAAAGGTTGTATCGCATCCTGAGGGGGTTTTGCCAGCTTCAGATGACTGAAAGGAAAACACTGACATTTGCACTGGTCTGATGTTCTTTGGCTCTATTTGTGGTCTTTATGTGCCTGCCTTTTTTTTTTTTTACTGTCTGAAGAAGAGGGAGACTGTTTGCTTTAAATTCTGAAAACGATAAAAATGTTAGCTAGCCATGGGTATGCGTGGGCAGTAGTGGCTGTATTTGAAGAACCAGCCATGAGGATTTGGTTTCTTCAACCTGTATTAGGATCAGATGAAAAAGAGTTGGAAGACCATCTAAGCATGGTCCTGTATGCAGACTACAGACAAATACAAGTGAAACCTACCTACTATAGAGATACCCTTAGCATTGAAAATGCTACAGGAAAGTCACAAAAGCCTTGATTTTGCAGGAGAATTTGCTGCCAAATCCTCTGGTTACATAAGGACACTGCAGAGCTCCAACTTCTAGTGCTCGATATTGCTAATCTTACACCTAGGAATAAATGTCCCAGTTCTGTATATCTATGAAGTGATTCAATATGGTCTGCCTTTTCACTGAACGGGAGCAGTCTTGGTGAACGTGAACTTCCTCGATTTCTGTAGCGTCTCAGCTTTTTTAAAACCTGCTCACTGTTTTCCTGCTGATCATTAGGCACCACCATCTGAAATTCATATGCAGTGCCCCTTACAGCTGCTTGAAAGTTTGGTGGAATTAGGGCATGACCTTTGGAAATAATGGGAGTTTTTTTACTCCATTTGAAATCGGCAGGGCCTATTGGTGCCCCACACCTCTAAAGATAAGATTGTTACTGTCTGTAATTCTAAGAAACCTGTATTTGGATGTGTGTGACAAGAGGGCTACCTACCTTGGGCTGGGGGGGGGGTAGTATCTGAGAGGGCTTTGGCAATTTAGGCATGGAGGTGCAGGATGGTTCCGCAGCAGGCTGCTAGGCAGGTCCTCACCGCCCAGTGAGGTGAAATCAGTACATGGAAGTTGACAGGCCTGCTTCATGTCCTCAGCAGTCATGGCTTGGGCTCTGCCATATTGCTGTGCTCAGAGCAGGTCCCCTCACAGGATCAGGGGTGGCTGAGGGGGAGCCGCCCGCCCAAACCTTGTCCTCAGGGGCTGGGAGGGCAGGAAGGCTCTTCCAGGGTGCAGACCCACCACCATGAAGGGCTGGTTTCCATTTCCCAGCCTTTTCCAGCTGTGGAGAAGGTGAGCAGAGAAAGGCATTTCAGCTTTGCTGAGCAGCTCTGTGGCAGAGGCAGGGCAGCACCACGCTCTCCTCCTCAGCCCCTGCCGTCAGTGCCTTCTGCAGGGCCCACATGGCGACCATTCGATTACTGCTTGTGCTGATCGCACTCTGGGCAGAGCTTACTGAATCTGTCATTAAAATGTCACTTTCACGTAGATGACAGAATAGGGGTTGTTTTGTGGCAGGCTATGAGTTAGCACTCCTTGGCCATCGGCAAGAATCAAACAGCCGGAGAGTAAAGAATGGCAGGTTTGTGGGAGTTTGACTGGCACTGCAGATCCCACGTCCCCTACCAGGCCAACAAGCCCATTTCTTTGTTCTCAGAGCTCTGCTGCAGTTCATTTTCCACAGAGGACGGTTCCTCCGTAGTGGAGCCAGAGAATTTGTGGTATTTCTGGCCTGACCACGGAGGGCCAGCACACCTGAATGCTGAGCTAAATTCAATTGCACTAAACACCCAGGGGGAATTTCAGTTCCTATTTGGAAACTCCAAGGACAGGATCCTTGAATAAAGCTTGACTTGGTTGTTATCCCTTTTGCAAAAGAGGACATCCAGATAATTGCAATGGCATGTTCCTGTCCCCGATGTGGTGACCCATGCGTGGCCCACGCCACTTCCAGGGGCAGGAGGAAGCTGACAGGTGGAGTTCTTAGGGAAGCCAAGGGGCTGAATCCATGGAACGGCTAATGGGGACTAAAATTGCATTACACAGTGGCAGTTGCAGTTTTGCTCAAAATCATCTCCTGTCTGAGTGCAACTGCCTTGAATCAACAGGAATGATGAGGCTTAACAGAATGCCAGTAAGACAAGCAAAGCCTGCTATTTTCATGGTGGTGTTTTTTTAGGACCTGTGAATCTTTTTAAAATTGCAGCATGATCAATACCTGCGTATGAGAAGACTTCAACTACCTATAAGTGACAGGGCTAGATCAATAACTACCTTGCTATTTCTGCAGTATGCTTTACCATTTCTGGAAGTTAAATCCAATGAGATTATTCTATGGATTTGAGCTGTGATCAGTATGTTATAGGCATGTGTACTTACATTGTACTTGTTTGTTTTGCAGCTCCTGGTTGCTAAATCCCCTGTTGCTCCATTCTCTGCTTTTTTCTACACCGTTGAGAAATCAGGCTTGGTTCTACAAGGTAAGACCAGAGCATTGGTTGTTTTGTCTTTACAGTTGGTATTTTAAGCAGGCTGAATGTACATAACAGCAATTATTGTTGAAAATGGTACTGTTTCTACCTAATTAAAAGTCCACATATTTAAACAGTCTGGTTGACAAGGGCAGCCTTCTGCTATGTTCAATGTTTTGTCGTGGATTATACTGAATTAGTTGTTGCATATCCCCATGGATCTAAGAATGAACCCTAAAATTATTAATCAAGGCTCCCTGTTTTCCGTCAAGGTAAAGTAGAATGGTTCTGGCAACATTGCTCCTACGGGATAGGTTTCTTCAGGAGAAACATACCCATCTATCATTAATAACATGTTCAAATAAATGGTTCTTCTTTAGCAAATGGCTTGGCATCAATAAAAATACAGGAAATAAATATCTGTTCTCTATTTTTGTGAGCATTTTAATGCTAATTCCCCACGGTTGTAAATAATCCTCAGATTCTCTAGGATATGAGGTAGTGTACTGAAAAGCTGGATATTACTACCATGATAGCAGGGAACTAGGGTTCCTTGTGGCCGTGTCCTAAATCATATACTTCTGGACCACAGCAAAAAGAGAAGTTCAGCTCTTCCCTTCTTTTCCCTGTTTATCCCAATAAATCTTCCTTTAATGTCCTCACTGTTTGACAGACATTCATAGATCAATTTTGTTGAGTTGCTGTCTCTTGATAGGCAGCCTGGCTCCTGATTGCTGCATCAGTTTAGCAAACTAAATTAAACTAGTCAGTGCCTGTCACTTTCTGTTCAGAGGATACTCTCTGATATGCAGCTATGGCATTAAGAAAAGTGAATATCGCTGTTTCTCAGGTTCCAGTGATTGACAATCACAGATCCCATAAAGCACTACAAAGATTTTAAGGTATGTGAACAGTTTTCTTCCTTCTGATTGCTCATTTCGCACAGGCTATCCCAGACCAATAAGATATTTACATTTACTAATGACTAAATACACTTCCATCTCTGGTGATACATAATGTAGGAAAACAGAAGAAACAAAAGCATTTTTTGGTGCATTTTTACTTCCATTTGATACCTCTACATAATGATAATGTGGGGGTCCATCCAGTGTTCCTTAAACTTTTGGATACTTTACCCCATGTGTTCTTAGACGCCATTCTGAGAATTTGGTCCGCTTTATTTGGTACCAGTACTTTTAAACAGGCTACAGGAACTAGAAACAGTTTTTCTTAATTTAAACTGAGATGACTTGCAGGAGTTGGTCTAGACATGTTTCGATTCAGTACAGGGCAGAAGACAAGCTACTTTTCCATCTCGGGTATCTTCTGAGTTGCAGAGATGCTTCTGGTCGTTATTTAAAAAGGCAGACAATTTCCTGCTCTGTCCTCAGGCACTAATGCAAGGAAACTTTGGGAACGAAAGATTTCCCATTTCAGAAACAGGAAGCATTTGTTCAGAGAAGATCTTTGTTTGTTTCAGTTCTTTTCTGTGAGCCAGGAACACAGCTTACCAAGGACTGAACCCTACCTTTAAAGAACAAATGGGCCTGGTAACACATAATGATGATGGAGCAGGACTCTCTGATAGGACAGCACTATATTAGGAGTATGGCAATTGCTGTTTTCCCCGTATCCATATGTTTCTGTGGTGCACATTTAAAACATCATTCACCATTTTGCTAAAAACAGATGAGATACCAGTTTGGATTTCTCTAAGTAAATGCTGTCTCAATATCAGACATAATTTGTATGTTTTGGAAGGCAGCTTGAAGCTCTTCTTTGTGTAAGCCTTTTTTTAGTTTCTGACTATACCATTATGTTTCCATTTTAGTTATTTGTCTCCAAGATGGGTAGTAACCAAGAGCATGGTTCCCCTGATAATGTGCCCCAGACTATTTTACAAAGACTTGTAAGCGCTTACACGTGAGCTGTGTCACTGAGTAAATGCTGCACACAAAATAAAAAAAAAATGAAACTCACAAAGTAAGTACTGCATATTCTCATCCCACATTTCAGTGATCATTATTTCTGTGGAAGGAGGAAGTGAGCAAATCACCTGGAAATGGCTGGTTTGTATAAGATGCAGAAAGTGGTGCCAGGCTGCCTTGTGCGACAGAAGGCAGAGTTTTTATGAGAGTTGTAGCTGGTGCTTCTTTCCAAAGGGAAGCTGGATGCGATGTAAGATGTCAGTAAGGCAACTGGCCTCAGGTTAGCCAGTGAGGGGGTATCCCTGCGCTGCTACGTGAGGGACATCGTACAGCGCTAACAAGTGGAATCTGTCCCCCGGCATGATTGCAAAGGCAGCTTTCCCATTCGGGCTTTGTTATTTAATTCAGTTGGTGTCAGGAGGTGAGCACATTCAGGGCGGCTGATGGGAACAAGTGGATGGGTGTGGGAACTGGTGAGAAGCAGCAGCTGGCTGAAATGCCCAGGATTCTTTCTTCTTACGCAGGGGGTCCCATCCCGGGACCATTAACCAATAGGCCATAAACAAATTGATATCGGAAAATGTGGCTAGAAACTCCTTGATTAGTGAGGGTGAATGGGGAATGAAAGACAAAGTGAAAGTGTGATTTAACAGTTCCACAAGCAATTTCCATTGCCACCTCTGAGGGATTAGGATGTGTGGAATGGGCTAAAAATGAGGAGGAGCTCCCCCCCCCCCCTTTTGTTCTGTGGGCTGGAGGATAATAAAACGGCAGGAGAGGCAGTGCGGCTAGTTAGGGATTTCACAGGCTGCTATTTGATGCAGTTTAAGGAGCCCTTCTGCTATTGTTGCAGTTAAAATGGGAAGCGGAACTGTTCTCCATTCGCAAAAATCTCCAGCGTCCTCAGGAAGAGGGCTGAGAGCAAAAGGCTATTAAGATGGTAATGCTGCCCCATTTGGAGGAGTGTATCAAAATCCTCTTTGTCAATGTAAATCGCTGCTCTGTTTCCCTGGTATCTTTGCATCTCATGGCCTCGAGAAGTGTTCGGAGGAGACCTTAGTGAAGACAGAACTGGTTCTCTTATACTGTCAGAGCAGAGCTCCGGGCTTCCCAAGGGTGCCATGGAGAAAACTTCTTCACTTTTATAAACTTGAAGTGTTCAGGAATGAAAAGAATCCAGTTATTCACTCAATTTTTTATTTCCACTTGCAGACTAGAGAAGTGAAATTTCATGATTGGAAAGCAAGACTGGCCAGTCAGAGATTTAGTGAGGAGAGTCATTCTTCAGTCTCCTCCTTTCATTGCTCCAGTATGTTCTGTGCAGTGGAGAGGGTGGAGTGCAAACCCCAAAAAAGCCTCAGTTGGCTTTACATTGCAACACAATGTGATGTAGTGTACTGCCATGCCGTACAGTGTGACTCCGTGATGAACCTGAATTGTGATTGCAAAATCCAGTCTGACAGCAAATACCTATTTTGTAGAGATCTTAAACAGAGGCAGAAGCCTGGATCTAAGCATCACAAAATAATGAAAATTTTACTGTCTGCTTCTGTATTCCATTTAAGGACTTGCTGTTGCTTCCCGAATTCAATATACTAGTTAAAATAAATGAAGTGATACTGTCAAAAAGAAGAATAACAGTAAAAAAGCTCCAGATCTACTTGATTAAGGGTGCAAGTCACAAGATGATTTTTTGCATTGGAAGTGATATAATTTCTGTTTTGGACTGGAAATTATTAGCTGGTAATTCTGTTCCTGGTGTATCAGTCAGAACAGATTCTGGGCTGTTTGGCACTGTTGTAGTTTCATTGAAGCTGAATGTAGCACACTTACTGGGTTAGGTCAGCTGAACTAGAAGATATCGCTCAGCCACTCACATACGTATCCAAAAAGAAGAGGCTGAATAAACTTAAGCTGTATTCTATGGACAATCATCCAAATCTAGCTTTAGAAGCAGCAGCGTTCTGGGGCATAAATGCAAGTTAGCAACAGACCCTAGCTATTAGCGACTGGTAGCTCAGTTGTCTATGGAAGTAAGTCTCATTCCATCATAGTGCTGCAAAAGAAGACAGGGAACATGGTGGCTGGTTGCCAACTGGAGACTGTATTGCGATTTTTTGCTGAATGCTTTAACCAAGTGATTGACGTTGCTTTTCACTGAAAGATCTCAGAAGCACTGAAAACATAAAGCAAATAATACTGGTGAGCTAGGACTTGCTTTTGAGTAATTATTTATTTTCAGTTTCATAAGGTTTAAAGATGGATGGAATCAGCAGTTCATCCAAACAGACCTCCCATATATCATGAATGTTTCCTTCAGGTACCCAATAGCTTGTTACACAGACGCATTTTTTCTAGAAAGTATTCGTTTTTATTTGAAGACATCAAGAAATGTGAGTTACTGGTTTGCCCTGACAGTGTTTTCAAGCTTTAGTTACCTTGCTGCTAAACACTTGTTCTGTATTTCAGATTAGAATTTGTCTGCTTTCAGCTTTTTGGCCTCAGTTCTTGTTATGACCTTCAGTGCTAAGCTAAATAAAGCACTCTTGCCATTAAATGTTTGCCGTTTTGCATGACGTTACTTGACATTAAGATTTAGCCTGCTATCTTTTATTCTTCCTTTTGAAAGGAGGTTATCTGCAAATTTAACCTCAAAACTTGTGTCTCAGGCTGACTGACTCCTCTCACCACCCAAAGAAAGGACAAAATACCTTGTATTGCTAAAGGGAAGAGTTTGGTTTTTGTGGATTGGAGTGGATGATTAGTTAGTTGATTAATACACCATTTTTCCTGCCCTCTTTTCCACTGCACATGTGTCCATGTGTGCACAACCACGCTCACCTTGCCTGTAATGTCTTATTGAGATAGGTGGCTTCTGATAAGTAGAAAAAAAAGATATGTGGCACTTGGAAGAGAGTGTCTTAGATTTTAAGTTTTGCAGTACTGAGGGGGAAAAGATCTAGGAACAGCTAAATCTTGGTATGTTATGTTTCATTTATCACTGATGTAATGAATGAGGCTCATTTTGATCTCAAAATAGCATAGGATCTGGATTAGTAGTGCAGCATGGCAAACGGCCTCCGAAGTGCTATAACTAATTTATATGGCTGAAGCAAGTGAAAAGTGCCTCATTTTATTTTGTAAAGAAATGCTTTGGTAATGAGTAGTGAGGTAGAAAGGGAATTCTGAAAGAAAGGGCAGCATTATTTGTATTGTATTGTGTGAGTTTGAACAGTGAGAGACAATGATTTACTGCATCAAAAGCTTTCATTCAATTGAAGAACTGTAACTATAAAGTGACCTTTGTCTGGAGCAACATGGATATAATCTGTAAAATGAAGCAGGGTTGTACTTGATGTGTGAATGGATGGGAGACAGATTAATGGGAATAAAGTTGTGCATTGCTATTGAGATGGTAACAGATTTGCAGTGCCACTGGTGATTTCCGGCCCCGTTGGAGGGATAAAGATGAACTGATCATTGTTAGGATCTCTGTGGGGTGGAACCTTTTTTGCTGTATTCCCCACAGGACACTGAAAACCTCATGCTATTTCTAACAGGTTTGTAATAATGAAAGCATAAAAGCATGATCAGTTTGTAGCTAAGTCTATCCTGGCAGTAAGGAATGTGAAAAAAATAAGACTTCCATCATCCCAATGCCAGCAAAATCACCAGTACAGATGTAACTGACATCAATGAAAATGCCCTTTTATTCAGGCAGTTCATGGCATTTTGGGGAATGAGTTACTGAACCTGACCCAGGAATGGCGTTCGCTTGCTTGAGGGGGTCCTCAGTAGGTGGCTTTTTGGGAATCGCTCTACTGCTCTGCAGCAGCGTTGGCAAAGCCTCGCTGGAGCTGCCAAACTCCATGGCTGACAAATGAAGGAGTCCCGAGGGACAAAGCACAGATGCAAACCCAACTAAAAATAGCAATGAAGAGAGGTGGAGGGAAAATAAGTTAATTGTGAAAGAAGACTAGAGGCATTTTGGGTTTAGGTCCAAAACAAACTGTCATTCAAATAAAATGAAATGTTTCTCTCTGCAAACGTGATCTTTCTAGTGGCATAGTAGATAGACAACAGAATGGTAAAGTTTCTGGCCATACTTTTTGGTGTGAGCTTAACTTGTGGGAGGAGATTATGCTGGATAAATACAGTTTAGCAGAAAGTATTGAATTACCTGCTTATTTCTGAACAATTATGTAAAGACACTGAAGATACAGAACTGCTTTCCTGCACTGAAAGCCAGACATCCCTAAATGTTAGATTGCAACTGAAGTGCCAGCATTTAATTTTTCTTAAGTTTTACTAAATGTAATGTGAAAAAAACTAGGTGCCAAATCTGGTCTTATAGACACAAGTGTGAATCAAAATCTTTTTCTTTTTTTAAATCCAGTGTTGTTAAGACAATGAGCTGAAGAGTAGAAGTCTGTATTTGCAGAGACGTTCTCAAGGCTGGCATAAGCTTCCTGGGACAAAGTGCTCTCACTTCAGAGAAACCTTCTCCTTACCAGTCTCTCTCTAATGAATTCCTGATCAAAGTCAGCTACTCGCCTGTGTTTTCAGCACAGTGCTAAAGCAAATGGCCTTTTTTTCCAAAAGGTTTTTAACATATGGAGTGAAGTTGTCTGTTGATTAGAGGTAGTATCTGTGATTTGTGACAGTGTTCTGGGAACTGAACATTGTTGTAGTAGACCAAGACTCTACTAGTTATTGTCTGGGATTAACATAGATATAACATCTTTCAAGCTGCAGATTTGTAAATTAAGGTCAAATGTACCTAAAATGGACTTAAAGTTCTTAAGCGAACATATTCATGAGTAGGAAGCCAAAAAAATGTCCAGAAACAAAGATTTTAGCCAGAGGAAAGTCTCATGGTTTTGTGTGCAATTTAGGAAAATAAAAGGCAATTAAGTCTCACTGTGATTTACCCCTTTCTCACAGAGGTGCAACTAGATTTCTTTTGCTGTCCTCAGAATTTATGTCTGTTCTGGCTTCACCACTCGCATGTTTGGTGAAGTCATCACTACCATCATTCCATCTTGTAAAACTCCAGTTAGCAATGACTATGACCCAAATAACTTAACCTTGGTAGTACATGCAACTTTTCTTTAGCTATAGGACTTTATGTATTCTCCATGTTAAATTCTTGTAAAATCTCTGCCTGTACAGCCTGGCTGCTGAAGGGACCTGGTTGCTGGGCCCTTTATTGTTCCCTGTGCTGGGGAGGGGGGAGTGGTGTAGTAGTAGAGTCTGGAAGTGCAATCCTGTGTAGATTGGCGCATTTGAATAGTGCTTCATCTAAACTAGAAAACTTTGCCTGAAGAGGGGCTTATTAGTGCAGGGATAACATTTTGCTCACTCATTTTTTCCCACTGCTTTGGCCCCAGAGCTGTTTTTCTTTGAAGCTTTCTCTGTTTTCAGAATTAACACACCTAGAACAACCTCAGGTCTCTCTGTATCTGATGTGCAGACTTGCCCTGTCTTTAAAACTGGATTGACCACAAATTTAACCGATCTTATCATATGAGCTTAAATCTGTCTTGATAAGACGGAACAGGAATATGTAGCACTTTCATAGAAACAGACACACGTGATAAACCCTCTCAACAAACAGGTTTTTACTTCAAAAGGTTTTTCTTATTAAAAGTGTTCCCTAAAATTAATAACATTGGGCTGTTTCTGTGAAGTATTTTCTGTAGTGTTCATTTGAACTTTTAACATGGTGTTAATAATTGTTGCAGCACTTCTCACTGTTTATGTTCTAGTGAAACTAGAATCTTGGCCCTTTGTCATTCAGTTCTATGAAGACCCCTGAAAAATTTGTGATCTTAAATTTCAGGGCTGCATTGAGTTAACCAAGGGTTACAGAGATAAGAGGCAACAAGTTTAGTCAGTGGTTTGTTAGAGCATGGTGTATCAGCCCCGGCTGTTCCTTGGTGTGCCACCTGAATAACCCTACAGGGCCTGCCTTAGGGCTCTACTGAGGCAAGGCAGTGCACGCATGACTGCATGGCTGAAGAGGTAGCACAGGCAGATGATGCTACAATTAACATTTCAACAAGAGATGTTGTTGCTGAAAATAATTTACTTTATTATCCACTGAATCTCATTTTGATTTAAACTTCCCAGCTTTTGCATTACAGAAACAATCTCCCATACAGTTCAACACCCTGTGAAGGTGTGCTCTCCAGAAGGAGCAGCAGAGTGACATTTCTAGAAAATGTTGTGGGACTATTAGAGTGCTACCAAGCTGTCTGCAACAGTGTGATTTCTCAGAGTGTCATTGTGGAGGCCTCAGCTGGGATGTGCCTTACTACTGAGTGAATACGCCTAGAACAGGCTGATGTCCTGAGTCATGAACATGAAGCATTGCACTCTTGAAGATGTTCTGACTGAGCTTAGGGATAAGACTCTTGCTTAGTAGCATATAGGAAACACCACATTCCTCCTTCAAGCTGTGTGTGTTTGATGAATGACTTGAGGCATGTCAGGAGGGATCTGCACGCTACACCTTTTACTTTCTGTGCTGTGAGCGAATTACCCAGAACAAGGTATCGGGCAGCCAGGCACATACATTGCAGCTGTGTGTTTGTAGACTGTATCCTGTCTGCCGTGGCCATTTGCTGGAGTTCACAGAGGAGCAGAACATCCTGTTTTCTTAGTTTTCTTTTGTCTGCCCCGTACCAGCACAGGGAGAATATTCCTATATATCTTTTCTTTTCTTCTCTGAAATTGGATCACAGTACTCATGATTGTGTTCAATAGCTGGAAATGCTGAGGATATCCGATTGCTGAGGTCTCTTATTTTAAACTCCACATGCCAGGAAAAGTATGTGGGATCCCACCAGCTTAGCACTGGAGGGTGCAGGATGCATCAACAGGAAAACCAAACAAAACATGAAGTTAAATTCATTTGAAAGGGGAAGGGACTCATATACCACCCATCAGCAGTGTTTAAACTCTTCGTATCCACACAATAGGCCCTTTATTTTCCTTCAGTTCTTCTCAATATGCAAACTATCTTAAATTGATTTTTAGAGCTGCAGCTGTCACTAAAGTCAGTGGGAGCTGTAGGTGCTTGCTACCTTTGAAAATCAAGCCAATGTATTCTAATGTGGTAGCAAAAGCCAAAACTGCTAAATTAGGGTGGTTAAAGCATAATTCTGATAGTTCTGTAATGTGATCCCAACCACCTTCTTATTTGATACAGAGGCAGGGCCTCAAGCTGTGCACATCAGAGCTCAAAGGTATGTTGTTTCTTCTTTGTCTTTCAGCTTTCCTTCCCCTACATCTTTGTGGCCTTGCTTCATCACTACAGTCCTTCCAGCCGAGTAGTACTAAATAGGACTTTCCTGGAGTTTAACAGAGCTAACTTTTATTCATCCAGAATACTTTCTTTTCCTTGAGAAACAGGTTTGCTCCCCAGTTTTCTCTGAAATGAGCATTAGGCTGAGGTGGGGAATGAGGGGTAACGCAACTGACCCGTAGCCTCCCACCTACAGGAGTTCCTAGCAGCAGCAAGGATAAGCAGCCATCTGAGGCACTGCTTGATTTTCATTTGGAAGATCTGTCATGCCTTAGGAAAAGTTCCTAAGCAGTGCCAGAAGCCAGAACAAGTCCAGATTTCTCCAGTGTAAAAGGAATTAAATTCCACTGTCATGTCTGAGCATGAGGGGAGAAAGGTGTCCCTCCAGCTGGTCCCAGCTGTCTGGGCTCTGGAAGGAACTGGAAGGGCTTGCTGCTGGATTACTCAAGGGCAGAGGAACCTTCAGCACACAAACTGAATCTGCAAACTTGAGTCCTCTTCTGGCAGAGGGGGTAAATGAGCTGGCTCACCTGAGGGCTGCAGCCAACAGCCTGGCGCTAACTGCGTGTGGTTTCCCTCAGCCTCAGTTCAAGAGCATGTCTTTTGTGGACAGATCTTTGCAGAAAAAGCGCCTTGGCTGAGGGTGAAGCTGTCTGCCCCACTTTGCTCCCCTTCCCAGTCACAACTGGAACAACTGCGTTCACTGACACCTGTTTTCAGTGTAGCTTCTTGACTATGCCTGAGTTGATGGTCCAGAGAGGACTGCACAATTGTCATTAAATTTGGTCACTTTCCTTCCCTTAGTCTAAAAAGTGAGTGATAATTTAGTAACTTGTCCAAAACAATTATTTGTCCAAGAAAAGTAAAAGTCTGCAGGAATGTACAAGTGATGAGTCTGTGGTAAATCAGGTTTGCCACCTGTCTGTTATAGATCAGAGGGTATGGATTTTGTTGAATGACTAAAGGCCTTTTTGTCCATAAAGTAGGAGATGTGACAGGGAGGGGCCCAGTGCTGATGTTGATTTCAGGAAGTGTGATCAGATTCCTGGATGTTTTCAAATAAAGTTTAGTTCAAGCCTAAACTGTGTTCCTCATGTGCACTTCCTTCAATAGTTGCCAAGGATTAGGTTGTTTTGGCTTGCTTTGTTTTTGGTTTTGGTTTTTTTCCCTACTGCTCAGAATCAGTAGCTTATCTGGTTCAGAGAAAGCTCATTTAAATGTCCTTCTGTTACTACTTGCCTCTTAGACTGGCAGTTTTTTCTGTTCGTTGGTTCTGTGTCTTCTTTTTTTTTTTCATAGTGCCACATATTGTTGATAAAATAAGAAGACTTGAAATTAGAGGAACTAGAGATAATGTTGATCTTGAAACACCACCAATTGAAAGGACGATTCCTGGTTTCCTTCAAAACAAAACCAAGTGGTAAGATAATGCTAACCAGGGCTGGGTGCCCAGGAGAGCATCATAATGAAGCATCCACTGTTATTGTTCAACTTGGTATTTGTTCTTCATGTGAACAAAAGGAAGGAAGAACGCTGCTCTCAGGCTAGAGAGGAAGGAGTCTTTGTTACCCTTGGCTACCCTAACTTTAAATGTGAGGAAGCACAGGGCACTGCCACATAACCTTTCTGCAATATTAGACAAGGAGAATTGATAATTCAGGAGGTTAAGGGCGGACACTCTGTTTATCTAAAGAAGAGGCTTCCCTTGCATGACAGCCCCAAATCAGGTATGTCAGTGCTAGTATTTATTTAGATCATGTGAGGTTTTAAAATCCTGGTTTTAAACCCTGGTTCCTCTGCTTTGCTTCTTCTCTGTCATTTGATTCCTCCCTGCATTGTTGCTCTCACCAGTAAGAGATGCCATTTCCTTATTGAGTGTGACAGGCACCGAGTGTCCTGAGTGTAAAGTTCAGTCATGTTGCTGAAGCATCAGGAGTGTATCTGCTGGAGACTGAGTCAGGCTTACTGTACTTCTCTACTCCTGCTCCACCCATAGATTTGTCTGCTGAAGTGGCAGAATCCCTGCTGTCCCTCTCCCCCTCCTTCAAGTCATGAGACTGACATACTGTCAGATTGACAGAGTTTACCATGCTCAGAGCCATTGTTTCACATTTTCAGATGACTCAGGCAATGATTGTGTGTGTCATCAGCTAAACTCAGATTATGAGTTAACAATGTTCCCTGCAATCATGAAAGTTTCTTAGCCTGCCTGTGTGCTAGTTGTACTCTGGCTTTGTCTAGTCCATGTACCATCTCTGCATATCCAGGGACACCGAAGAAACAGATTTACACCCCATTAAAGGCAATGTTGTATTGTTGGGGTGTCTGAAACAAGTGTGTGTATATTTTGATTCTGATATAAAGAGTTCATTCCTTGTCCACAATGCTTTGAAATTTCTGGACACAAAATTAAAGCTAAAGCAGCCCACAAATACTTACCAGCTTTGTCTTTACATGCAAAGTGCACCCCTGCATTGATTTGTTGTTAATTCACAGGTTACTGTGGTGCATGATGTACAAAATGACATTTTCACACATTTATGACAGAGTCTATTTCCATAATTCCAGAATCTAATTGCTCTCAGAACTCTATTGTACGGGTTAGCTCAGATAAGGGACTTGCTTTCTTCAGCGTGTAAGACACAGGTTTCAGAAGACTGCTAGCAAACTTTTTATAATATAGTGGCTTCATAGATTGTATGTTTCGTGAAGGCTCTACTGACATTGCTGTAGACAGAGCAAAAACTTTAATTAGAGAAAATAGCCTTGGTTTGTTTCATGCAAGTGTTCTGAGGGCATGTTGATTTGGCAGAGTGAAAGCATTTGATAAGAATACAAAGAGAATTCCAATGAACTTACTGAGAGGGTCAAGTGTAAGGAATATTCTTCAAGGGGTCATAGTACGTCAACCATATGCAAAACTGATGAAGACAGGAGAATTAGGGCCAAGCTCAAATTGGATATGCTTCTTGTATGGCCAGTGTGGGTCTGGAGGTGATATTATGTTATTGGTACTGTGGCTCTATAAAACCACTAAGTTCAACACAGAAATTGGAAAGAATCTCTGAATGTCCTGGAAAATAAAATTAAGAAATAGAATGAACTCAGACCTCCCACCAAAGGAGACTTCTGGAAACAGATTGATCTTTACTTCATATAGTAGATGTAAAAGCATAGTAAAATGCTGAAACCCAGATGTAGCCATGGGGAAATGACTCTGCCCATGCTTAAGATTTTTATGTTACTAGCATCTTAAAGTGTGGTAGTTCTTTGAAGAAAAAAATCCAAGATTTTAGCACTTGCTGTCAAACCACAGCAAGTATACTTGGTTTACAAATACAAATGTTTTGGCTTTGTTTTGTTTTCCTAATTGCTAACCCTAGAAATTATTTGTTTCCTAAAAGCTTAAAGAGCTTTTTTCCTTCTCACATATCATCATGAGTGGTTTTAATAGAATTTAATAGAATAAATTGTGTCTTCCATGCCAGCTAAAACTGTTGTCTTCAGTTATGCAGGTCATGGAGGTCTACACATGCAGTTATGGTTTTTGTACTTGGGTGTAAAAATAAAACTGAAGAGGCACAGAAGAAACGGAATTTACTTGGGTTTTTTGTGGCCCATTAGGTGAACAGAACTAGCAAGGCTGACTGAGTAATTAAGATTCATTAGTGCAACTGAAGACAATAGATGAGCTTCTGAGTACTGTCAGGGAACAGTCATCTTGAATAAAAGTAGGTGTTGGTTTGATGCATCTGTAATTAGAGCTGCCTAGTACTGTGGAAGGGGTTTCCTTTCCCGCCCAGACCTAGAGGGCTTGGCAACATCTCCTTTGGTATGAAAGTTTACAGCATGTCTCTAAAAGGCTTCTTGGGGAAATGACAACCCTATGACTTTCTTTTTTATGACCATCTATATCTCTCTCTCTCTCTCTCTATCTATCTATCTATCTATCATTTCAGGTTACAGGGGACATAAAAGACAATATAGTAGATACCAGAGGACTGGAAGTCTGGTATCAAAGCCCTACCTAAGAGAATTGCTTCTCGTTGGTGGAGTATCTCTGATGGACTTGCGCAGAAGCTAAAATTGAGAGTGAGGGTCATACTATAATAGATACGAGTGGGGGTGGATATGGCCATGGCCTAACTGGAAAGAAGAGAGGGAGAATCGTGGGAAGCACAGCTGTGTGTTGTGCTGCAACAGGACACGTCTTGTGGGCCATTAGTGGCTGGGGGTGGGCTAAGCTCTTGCAGCATTCCTCTTCCCACTGCCTCACCCTTCCACCAAAGTTAGGGTAAAGGTATTTCAATGCTATTTTACAATACAAATCAGAAAACATCTCTTTGATATAATGAAACTGGGTGTGATTTACTCCTTCTCCCTGGATAGAGGCTTACTGGAGCTCACAGGGAACCACCCTGGACACAGGGAGAGAGGTGCGGTCTTCATGTGGCTCCTCTAATGCGGTTTCTAATCAAGGCACTGGACTCAGTAACAGGATGGCTTGCTGTGGGAGACAAATGAAACCTGCCTGCAGACAGGTAAAAGCCTTTTATAAAACAATCCCAGTAAAAAGACTAAACCTGTTACCAGGAGGAAACTTTTTCAAGTGAACTGATACGACAAAAGAAACAAGAATAAATGAAGCAATGCAAAACTGCAAAACAGGGTTTTCTGAAGAAGTAAAATGGCTTTATTTTCGCAAGCTAGCAAGAGGGATATTGGTTGCTACAGCAGGAGTCTAATGGCATCAGATTTAGCAGCCTGGTTGTTTACTCATAGGGATACGTTCACGGAATGTTTCGAGTGCTCAGGAAGAAAGGAGAGACTGAGGACTTCACTATATTTTATTAACGTTCTCTTTCCAGCACAAATCACACTGAAGAAGACAACAGATAAATCCTGATTTCACTTTATTATTAGTTGTTGAGATATGCATTTATTACAAGAAATGGGAAACAGACTACACCAGCAAACACATCTGGCCTCAGACTGGCCTTCAAGTCATCCAAAAAGAAGCACGAAATATGGCGTTGTTTACAGCCAGGCACTTACAATCCCACACAGCTGCGGGGGTGAGAGGCAGCAGAATAAACTCTCAAGACAAGCTGACAACAGCTCCACTGCTGGGGTGCCCCTTTTGCAGACGAGACAACAACAGATGAAGAAATCTTGAGAATGACCCAGAGCAGCGCTCATTAGTGAATGAAGCACAGGCAGGAAATGGGACAAGATTCCTTTTGTCATAGTTTTTCACCCAGCTGTCCGCCCGTCCCACAGCCACCCACATACAATCAAATATAGTCATAGTCAAACTCCAGAAAAGTTATACAAATAAAACCTCCAGTGATTGCACACAGACCCCGTTCAAGCTACATTTGCCCCATTAGCAAGGAATGAAAAATTTCTGGGTTTAATCCAGGCACGTTTATCATTGCAATTGAGACTTATTATGAGGGGTTGTATTCAGGTAAAGCTGATAGTATCATGTAATTCCTCTTACTCATGTCTGTCTGTCCTTTCTCTCTGCATATCTACTGTTTATTATTGATTACTAGTGCTTCTACTATGTCTGTTATATTTCCTTCTTATGGCAAAGCTGTGATTTTTACTTTATGCAGGTATATACTCTCTTTGTTTGTATGAAACAGATGTGTATAATTCCCAAAATGACAGCATTAGCAAGCAGAGAAAAACATGTCTGGACTTCTGAAATGGACTCTCTGAGGAATCAAATGCTATTTTGATATTTTTAAGTTATCATAATGACATCAAGACTCTAGCTTCTTGGGATCTTTTGTTTGTGAATACAGCTCACTTTTTCTTGTGGATTGAAAGCAGTAGCCATTTTAAAATAGAGCAGTTGTGTATGAGCTATTCATGAGATTCCTCTAAAGGGAAGCTTTTAATGGATCAGCAGTGAGGTTGAGAATCTAGAAAAACAAGTGTCACGTTTGCAGCTTATTGCAATTATTTTAAAAATAATAGATTCATGCAGTCTTGAGCCATCCAGTGTCCTATGACTGTCTGTAGATTTCCAGACTGACATAAAGCAGCTAGAGAATTCAAGTTGGCATAAAAAAAACCAAAAACAAAACCCCCAGCCCCTTCCCACCCAAAATGAAAATAATTTAAGATTGGCATTCCCAATTTTCAGATCCTTACCAGTATCACATGATAACATTCTTGATGTGTTTAAATGTGTTGTGTAAAAACATCCACACACAAGGAAATTAATGAAGAAAATTGATGATGGGAGATCTGAGGCTGAGAGCACATAACAGTAGTTTAGGGTGAAGTACACTAAAAATACGCTGTACTAAGAAGCAAACAGGAGTAAGTCTAGCTAATTTAGAAAGTTGGTGAAGAGACTGCCCTTTCTGAGACGGGGGAGGATTACAGCATTCAGTTGTCCTTCCTTCTGTGTGGCAGGAGGAGAAGAATTGAAGATGTCTACATGGAGTGGTTTGATACCAATAAAAGTGTTTTGACCATAATCATGTTAGTGTTGGTGCATATTAGTACTGACAGCCTTGCTGACAAGTCATCCACAACTGCGGTCACAAGAAACAGTACTACAGGGAAGTAATTTTATTCTGTCATCCTTTACCACGGTGAGAACACTGTTGTGTTAAAGCCTCTGAGCTGTTGTGTCATACCAAAAATAGTTTTCCCATTTACCTTTTGCAGCCGATTAGTTTGTCTTTTCTTTTTCATAGTTGATAGAGCTGATCTAAAGTAGGTTTTCTGGACAAAGAGAGAAATCATTTTGCATTGCATTGGCATGGGCTTTGTTTCTTCTTTCACCTGCCCTGAGGAGCTCAGAACTGTTTAGAGGACAACGTACCCATACGCCTTCTTTGTCACTTGTCCTCCCAAGGTAGCTCAGCAGTGATCTGAGACAACTCTCTCTAGGTTCTGTACCCCTTTTTAGACATCCCCCTTGAATCAGTCCACATAGAATCATAGAATAGAACCATAGAAGAGTTGGAAGGGACCTTAAAGATCATCTAGTTCCAAACCCCCTATCATGGAATATGCATATACATGGGTATCATGGAATTCCTTTATACTCACAGCTATGAGTGTCTGCCACGGGGTATCATGACATTCTTTTATGCTCTATTAGGAGCTAGTCTAAGACCAGCTTATTCCACCTTAGCTACCAGAGAAACATGAGATAGAAAGAGGTCAGAGTTGCTAATCAAAGTGATTTTAAGTTTAACTGGGAAGCGGTGCTGCAAACTATGGAACAGTATTTGAAGCATCTGGTTTGCCACTTTTGGAATCTCATTAATATCTTTCCTCTGTTATTACGATGGTAATGGTAGCCATCAGACATTACTGTATCTCCTTGTACCAGTATGTCTGCATGCAGTATCACTAGAGCTTTTAGTTGTGTATTTTTCCCCCCACAACTCTCATTTCTCATCTTTATTTGAGTCACAGGCTTGTTCAGCAGGTCAGCTAATGGAGAGCAGATTTTTTACTCATTCTGGTTCTTTTTTTCCCTTTTCCCTCTATTTATATAACACACAATTTGTAATCTTTTTAAAACCGAAGAAGAGAGGAGTCTTGAGTTCATCTAGATTAAAATCAGCTGCAGCCTATTAATGGACTCAGCCCAAGCCTGAGACTTTAGGAAACAAAAACACTGGACTAAATTAGACTGAACTGGCCTCTGTCTCCTGGTGAGGGGATTCATATAGCAAAAGGAAAGGGGGAAAGGGGGAGAAAGGGAGAGGATCTCCATGTGGTTTTAATTCATTTTGATTCTCTTCCTGAAGCTAATTTACCCAACACAAAGGCTCTGTAGTGGGCAGCCAGCTTTTTAGAAGTTTGGCTTTCACTGATAAACAACTCAGTTCCTGTTCTGAAGGTCTGAGATAGCTCAGACCTGTGTGTAATCAGCCAAGGTTTAATGTGAGTATTTTGGTACAGGGTATTTCAATTACATATTAGAGTCCTTTCATCATCTGTCAAAGTATATCCTGAAGACTCTTGGATAATTGATCTAACTCCTCCATTCATTCTTTCCCCAGAAACAGACAGTGAATTGTCTCATTGAAGAATCAGATCAGCAGACACATGGGCATGTTGAGCCAAAAGTAATTCCACTGCCGTGGCACTCTCAGAAGGCAGTTCTTAGCTTCTTCTGGCATAGGAGCCTTTGCCACTGAAATTGCAACATACTGGTTTCTGCTGAAGGGAAAACACTCGAATGTTCTATTCACCCGCTTTGCCATTAAATCTTTTTTATTGCATTCTTAGCCCCATTGGTGTGTGTAGTCCTCTAGCAACATGCAAGAAATTATGTCTTTGCCCTAAAAAAGCCAGACAGTGGGTGGGGAAGTGAAGCAAACAGTAAATCATTAGCTGGAAATTATTTGAGTGATTATGTTAGGCACAGACAGTCTTTGGTTACAGTTTTCATGTACTTAGTGACAATAACTTGTAATCCAAGCAAAACTGAAAGGCAAACAGGGAGATTAATGGAGGAATTGAGATGGAGGAGGGAATGGAATCGGGCCTTGAAAGGAAGGGTTGACTGAGACAGTATCTGTGGGCGTATAGTTTCCCAGAGCTTCAGTCCCATGTGCTAATATTTGTTACAGTAAATGAGTATATACAGGGCCCACATCTATTGCTGACTGGGTAATAAGCCACAACAATCAGCGTCAATTATTCACTGCTTTTTTAAATGAGCCCTTGGAATGAGTAATATCAAAGGAAATATGGTTTTAAGATTGAGGTCTGAAGATATCTGGCTTCAGCTGCTAATTCTTGCCAGTTTTGTGTAGTAGTGGACAAAAGAATTTCTCCATGTTGTGTTTTCCATCTTTTCTAATTTACAGAGATACTGAAATGTTCAGCATTATATAGAGGATTCTCCGTTTCTACAGTGTTGAACGCCATATATACATACAGAGGTAATCCAGCTATTGCATAGTTACCCAGAAAGCCTCATCTTTCCAAAAAGAATTTTGCATTTATTTTTTTTCTACTTTATAAGCCAATTCAAGCAACGGTTTAAATACACAGGTAATCCCTTATACTTTGCTTGATTTAAATACTTTCTCATATTTATAACAGCTCATCTGGAGACTAGGTTGAGCAGGACATGGCTTTTCGATGGGATTCTCCTTCTATCTCCTGAACATATGCTGTACCTCCCTCTCAGCACCCATCCACCTTCTGTGTGCCACAGAGCTCTGAAAACAGGTCAGAGATGCTGCAGAGATTTTGGGAATTAGACTGGTAATTTTAAAGGATAAATCAAGTTTGATTTGATCTACTGATACTGTGAGAAAGACTATTTGAATATCAAGGTGAAGGACTGGAAATCTTCTTAGCATTTCCTGCCCATATTTCTTCTTGCCAAAACTTAGGGCATGACCCAGCTGAAATAAAGTGATCCAAAATCTTTGGGATACTGTTAGGTGTTCCACTTTCTTCTAGGCCTTTCTCAAATGCTGCTATAAGCAAATTGGTCTACTGTCCTTTTCAGTTACTTCATTTTGTTCTCCTGCTTTTATTCTGTCAGTAAGTCTGTTATGTGTCTAGCACTCAGGTCACTTCCTGCCCTCTCCCCAACACATATTAGATACTGTTGACTTCAACAGAGGTGGTTAAAACTTTATTAAGAAATAACTGAAAGTAATTAGGCATCTAGGACTTGACCAAGGATAAGGTATGGGATAAAGGATAAAACTAAGTCCTTTTTACCTGCTTAATGTGTTTCAGAGATTTATTTTGAAGCTCAGAGTAACCTATCAGTATTCTGAGAGATGGCTTTGGGTGGCTTTCTTTAAGAAGAAACCTGTTCTTGGTATTATTTACTCCCTGAAAAATTATGCAGTTTTATGCTTTTACTATTCTATATGCTTTGAGTGACAGCTGGCAAAATACTAAAGAAATAATTACGGTAGGTAGTTTGATGTAGTAAAAATTATGTACTTAGCATTGGCTTATAGTAAGCCTCACATGGTAGGATCTGCTTCACAGATTCATCCCCAACACTTTTAGGAGGAGAGCTGCACTACTCATTGCCCTAATCTCCACGTTTGGGGCATCTGTTCCCATGATTCCCTTTGTCTTGTGAGGTCCAGACCATGTGCAGCCTGTGGTTTTTTGCAGTCTTTTGTTTTTAGCAATTACTAAACAAAGAGGTATTTAACTGTAGCCTTATTTAGCTTGAAAGGTAACATAGTGCCAGATTTACCAGTTTCAATAGGTTTTAACCCAAGACATAACAAAAAGCCGTGGTCTTTTTCTTCCATTGATTCAAACCTGAAGAAACCAGATATATTCAAACAAAAAACTCTGGGGAGAAGATTGGGCTTCAGACAGGCATTTCAAAACATCAAGTTATGACGTGGAAGTTATTTTTGAGAAACCTGTTTTAGTGTGTTTGCAAACTTGGGCAACTTACTATATTGCTTACTCTCAGTTCACAATGTACAAGTTGTCTTCACAACCATTAAGCTAGAAATACACTTTTGAAAATAAAAGATTTGAGAGCACAATATTCAATTACCACAAAAAAAGTCTTATCTTAATATTCTACCCTGACCTGTCCAATTTGATCCTTCCCTGTCATACAAAATGGCTCAGTGGTAATGTCTTGATCCTGGAGATTCCCAGGGATATGACACATCAGCAGTGATTTGTTACCTCTAAGTATCTGTACCAGGCTGAGGTCTAGTTACCCATGCTCTAATAAGAGTCTGCAAAACTTGCTCAAATTTTACCTGTAGAGAGGAAAAAGCGCACAATATTTCAGTTTTCAGCTACATAAAGTTCTCTGCAGAGAGGAAGAAAATGGAGAAACATCCTGCTTTCATGCTCTTCTTGTGGCCCTGTAGCTGGCCGCACAGAATTGTGTGCAGCCACACGTGCCTGGGCACCCAGAGCTTAGTGCTCTTGAGCACATGTGCATTTACGTGACTCAGAGTAAGTTCCACTCCTCTGGTCTGGTGGCTGTTAACAGAACAGGAAGCAGGGCCTGTTGGGAGGATTTATTTTAAGAAGCTGCTGTACAATTTTGGTTCCTTTCGGCTGCAGTGTTCGTTGTCAGCGTATGGCTGCTCTCTTGGGGATGCTCTGAGTGAGCTGTACGGCCATCATTGTTGTTTCTCATTTGCCTTGCAGTGCTCCAGACTTAGTGTGGTTTCAGAGTGCTCTGCTGATCTGTCAGGTCAAGCTCCTTGGGTGCCATTTCTCAGATGGGAACCAGCAATAGTTCACCCTGCCAGCTGTCAAACCTGTTCAACTTTCTTTAAAATTATTCCTGCTAGTGTAACAGTCTACAAGTATTTTTCCATTAAACATACATCCTTCAGGGAGCTTCTGCCTGTGTGATGCTCTGGGGAAACTACAGGCAGAAGCTGCTGTACAAAGTGTACATTTGCTCACAGTCTGAAACTAGGTTTAAGAATTAAAAGAAGAATAATATAGAAGAGGATCCTGTAATAGATAGGTTTTTTACAGAAGTATCATTAAAAGGATCTTCATAGTCGTTGCAATACTTTACCTGTGATGCTTCTTAATACTTTCTGAAATGAGATGGCTTTATTATTTAGAGTGAAATAGTCCTTAGCCTGGGAGTTTTTCTGCTGGTGTCTTCAGCAGCTATTGGGGAACAGGCCATGAGCTCCTTGTTATCACTGCAGCTTGATGGGTAAGCAATGCATTTGGAATGACTTCGGTTTGCTTTTAGCCTGTTGGTGAACATTGGCATAGAGCCTGAAGCAAAGCGGTGGAGGAAGAATAAAGTTATTGGCTTGAGTCATCAGCAATTTTCAAGGAAACTAAGATGGCTGAGTCTAGCACATTTTCCAGGAGTTGGACATATCGTATGTTGCTCTCAAGATTTTCATGCTGGGCAACGCTTACTTTTCTTTTGTACCCATAGGCTTGCAAGCAATATAGGCTTCCCAGCTTCCCAGTGCGGGTCAAATTCACTTACACTCTGTCTTCGTGCTTGCAGCACTTTCCACGAGTCTCCTAATAGTATCAAGTTACTTGTTTCTCTTCCTTAATTACTGGTTCTAAAATAATCTGTCTCTTATGGTTCAGAGAGAAACAGGCTAGTCAATAAAGGCAGAAATTGAAGAACAGTTGACTGTGTTAGTAGAGCTCTGAGAATCCAGTCATGCTGGTTTTCTGAGTGTACTTAGCATTTCGCTTTGATGCTGTGAGTCCTGTACAGCGAAGGGTGAGTACAAAAGTAGAATGTTGGTACTAGTCCAACACTTTAGATGTTTATCGTTTGTTATCTGAATTTCACATACCTGCAAAACTGGGCTTGAGATTCCACAAGAGAAGTTTTCTTTTGAGGTTTTTACTTTGATTTGGGTTGGATTTATCCAGAAAATATCTTTCGGCATATTATTTGAACTTTTTCAGCTTTTTCTGCATCAGGAAATAAAGTTCTGGAAGTTCTGATCCAGCGGAAGAAGGTGAAATAAGATAGAAGATGCTTGTGTAGACAATTTCACACGTGTTCAGAGGTTTAGTCTTCAGATTTTTGCCAAGTTTTGTATAAAAGTTTGGTCTGGCTCTGATACCATCCAAAGTGATTCATCAGCTTCTTGCCGTCTCCCAAGTGGGTGAATCATGCTGTATGTCTCCAAGATGCACTGTCAACATACACAGACAGAGGGACACCAGAAAACATACCTGTCCTGAGGACAAACCCTTTCCATGTAAGTGACAGCTGGCATACACATGGAAATGCCCTTTCCTGGTTTTCTAGATAGTCTGCTTTAGATTCCCTCTGCCTAGAAAAAGGTGAGGCTGAGAAGGAGGTGAGGTTGTCTGTCAGAAGAATAAGTTTCTTTCCTGATATTGAGCACCATAGTTGGGAAGATTATTTTCTCCTTCCTGCTAAGTCCCCTGGCACTTGTGTTTTTTCCTCAAATATTGCTTTGTAGTATCCAGTGGAAGAGATGGGCCTGTTTGGGACAAAACTTTATTTATTTCCCCCTACCCCCCACTTTCTTTTTTTTTTTGTACTAGACAAGAAAACTGCATCATTTGATGAATAAAAATCGAGTTTCTATTTCTACATCTGCTTTTCTCCCCAACCTTTTATCTGTTGATTTGACTGATTTGCAGCCCTTCCTTCCCCCCTTGCTGTTAACTAATGGACTTTGGTATTAAGCCAGCCTTTCAGTGCACACACCACCATGCCAGGGAGAGTGTGTGCAGCTATTCTGTCTGCTTTGGAAGGCTACAGAGGCAGCCAGAGCTAGAACAATTCCCGTATTGATCCCACACTTGTCAGTTAATCCGTCATAAGGCATGGGAATCCTAGCCCCTTCCACATCTGCCTGCATAACTGCAGGGGGAAAACCAATTCTCTGAAGCTCTCACCAGGGAACAAGAAAGCAAAGAGAAATGGGAGCTGGCTGGGAGAGAGGGCTGTAAGCTGCTGGGCTGGGGGGCCGTGAGATCGCCTACCTGCTCCACCCTCTCCCCCCAGCTCCTTTTCATCCTCCTGCAGGTCAGCAGGATCAGGTTTATGTTAGCGAACCATGAAGCTTATCAAATAAATGCTGCAGCAGCAGGTGTTTGGCTGTCTCCACAGGCCAAGTCTAACAAGGTTGATATTGTGTCTGTGGCCAAAGTAATGCAGTAATTACTTTTCTGGGTTTGGAACCCCCAAGAGGTTTCTGGGAACCAGTTAGAAAAACAAACTTCGCTAAGAGCAGGGGATTTTTCAAAAGGAACAGTGGTGCTCTCTGTGCCAGAAGGAGAGGACAGGCATTTCGAGTGTAGCATCCAGCATGATGCCCCGTCCCACTGTAGCTTGCTCGCGTTACAGGGGTCCAGGACAGAGGCAAAGTGCTTGAGCCTGGTCGCTCACGTTGGGACAGGCAGCTTATTCTGGCCCAGGGTGGCATGTGGAAAGGTGGCAGCTTTCTTTAAAGATGTTGATGTGGTACTGCAAGAAGAGCAAACCCTGGGTTAGGGGGGTCCTTGAGTGTTAGCAGTTCCGTCTATATAATTCAATTTGATTTACAAATCAGGAGGTGCATAGCATAGCATTCCCGCTCCTGCCTGTTTCTTGCTTCTGAGCATTTCTCTGGTAAGCTATGAGTGCAAAAACCGAGTTATGGACCGTGAGGCAGCCTACTTGCACCAAAGGAAAAATGAGATCTCAGAGCCCAGCTCTGCTGTGCCATGCCCTTGTATCTCAGGTATCCACTCCATGCTATGGAAGGGAAAGTTAAAACAGGTCTCCACAGTGATAGCATGTAGAGACAGCAATCTACATCATTCTTTTTGAAAGAATATTGAGCATTTAGGCCAAAGCTTTTTCTGTGTAGCTTTTTATTACACATGATAATGCCTATTATTTTAACCAGATTTAATAAGTTCAAAAATGTCCTAACTACTGGAAGTGTCTTCTGCTGCTGTGTGATTGTCCAGGAGACCAGAATTTGAAAGTGAGAAGAGGAAGAAAGTAAAACTAATTAGACATTCATTGGATTGTGCATTACATTTGAACCTGATATGGTTTTAAATTATTTTTTTTTATAAAGAACCTATAAAATTCATACTACCTATAAGGAATTCTTTAGGCATTCTTCTGTGCTGTTGAATCAAGCTACAAAGCAATGACTTTGTAGTGATGAATGAATTTTCCCAAGCTAGGAAAGTTAGCATTTCATTAATGTCTGGCAACGCTTTCCCATTCCTACTGTTTATGTTAAGCTCTATTTTTGCATATTACCTTGCACTATGAAGACGTCGTGCTTTGGTGATGGTCCAAAGATACAATGCCATTCAGTCAGTGTTCTTCAGTGTTTCTTGCTAAAGTGTTTTGTTCTCGGTATGTTGTTGTATTGAACATACTGTAACTGAGTGTGCTGTAAAGGCCACTGTGAGTGCCATGGCATGCTAGTCCCCAGTGTTTAATTTTGTGATAGGAATACTGTGCATTTGGAGGCGAGTGTGAGGGGTAGGTCAGACACTTGCTTCTTGAAGGTGCTCAATGACTTTCCATAAACGCTGCATGAACGTAGCAAGTAGTGAAGAACTGCCATATTAGGAGTGCTTAGAGGGAAGATACTGTGATTTGCCTCAGCATTATTGCTTTTAAAGTCTAATCTTAGTCTGCTTTTGAAAAATGGTACTAGAGCTGCTTCCACGACATTTTCCCTATGCTGTAAAATTAGTTCAGATCAACCAAAATCAGGCAGGGTATGTGCCTCCCAAGATGGCCAAGATGGTGCTAGTAGAGCTTACTACTTTAATTTGGGACACAGTTGCACAACGTAGGCAGTTTTGTTTAACGTGGTACTTCGTTTTTTTATATGTATTCCTGAACCGCTTGTCCATGTTCAGAAGGACACACAAAACAGTTTAACTAGGATAGATTTTTTTCATCATGTATTTTGCAAATATTCAGGAATGATGTCTGGAAGCCATTTGGAGGAAGCATTGCTGCAGAATTTGGCATACTTACCTATCTGTACTGAAGTCTCAGATTCTGGGGGAGATGAAGGCCCATATATTTATTTTTCTATAAACAGCAACTACCAACTATGTCCAACTATAATAAATTATGTATATTTTTAGTACTGGAGAGGAGTGGATAATCAAGAAGCCATTCAGTACTGAGCTGTATGACAATGTTAAAAAGAGGCTTAGGCATGTTAGGATTGGTGTTGCAGTGTCAGAGCTCTGTATGAGAAACTCACACATGATTTATCAGTGTTCACCTGAGTGTAACTAGACATGAAACAGAATATATTTGCTATTAATATTGCAGCTGTGACTTTTTTTTGATTTTTTGGTTTTTTTTTACTTTTGTGATTAGAAGAATGTGCCAGCTTGTGTGCGTGTGTGTGTTCTGGCAGTGGAAGGATGAAAGTGCTTACAGTTTCCATATGAAAGCAAGAATATGCCTCCTCTAGTCCCAAACCAGTTACGAAAGTACCTCATAATGCTCAAGAAATAATGACAAAGAGGAAAACAAGTGACAGCGGATTAGACCAAGCTATTTTATGTACTGTGATGTTTTGTGTAGTCGTCTGGAAACAAACAGAAGAGACCTTTTGAAGATCATTGATTGGAAACAATCTTTATTACTGATCAAGTTCACCTTTGTCAAAAGGGTGATTATTTAAATATTAGGGATCTTTTACTCCCATGGCAGAAAACTGATTTAAAGACTTAACCTGATAGATCAACTGTTAAATGGCTCATTAGCTTAGATAAGGGGGTTGGAATGTATTTGATGTTAATATTACATCCCTACATACTGTATGAAATCTCTCCATCTGTTGTCTAGTGAAATACATTACCCAAGTATAGGATGTCATCTGCATGTTGTGTACAGTCTTCTGAAGGTTGAGGACTGGCTTGGATATTACTTCTGCTTTCACTACTTTTTTTTCCCAGTTGAAAAAATTTTTCATATTGGCTATTAAAAAATGAAAACGTGTTGAAGTTTTCAGGAACCGGTAAGTTTATATTTAAATCTGGTCTATGTCAGAAAGAAGAAAAGGGGACTTTGCCATCCAGCCTGAAGAGAGTGGATTTCATTCTGTTATTTAATGGAGCAGGATTATTCCATGTTGGCGACTGTAGAAATCGCCAACACGAATGGAGTTACAAGGACCCCCGCAAAGACTCTCCTCTAAAATAAAATTCCTAATACTGTCATTTTTTGTCAGGTTCCCAAAAAAAGGTAATGGTAGGATCTACCTGACAGATGCTAAAAGCATATCTGTCACTTTAATTAAGACAGTCTTTTCCCTTTGTGTAAGAAGTTCTATTGCTTCATGGCCCAGTTTCATCAACTTTATTTTTTCTGTAGCCCACTTCCATTCATGGCTTATGGTCAAAACAGGAGTTTAAATCTCCAGAATTAATCTTAAGCCCTTAATACACCATGTGATTTCTGACCCAGCAAGGACTTGGACCTCACAGTAACATACAGAGCAAGAAAGTGATCTCAGCCTTCCCATTTCTTGACTGAACCTGCTGAGAGCCACTATGGAAACACATCAGAGCCATAGTAATGCAGTTGCAGAAGGTGCCATCAGTGTTTCCAATGGGAGTCCTAAAAAAAACTAAAGCAAAACAAAACAAAGCTGGCTTTCTTGAACTCTTGATAAACCAGCCATGACAGTTTACACAGTTTAGATGTAATTTAGCTTTTCATGGTATTTTCTAAGCCTGTGATGAGTAACAATAGCCATTGATGAGTTACTAGCATGGTATATGCACTTATTTTGTATTTTGGAGCCAATCCTGATGTGACTGAAGTATGATTAGAGGTTGCCAGGTAGAGTTTTTCTTCTTCTGGGCAGCCTTATGTGTTGAGCTTTTAAGCATCACTTGAACACTCAGTGTTGCTTGAATGACTTGTCATATCCCTCCCAAATGCTTTTGCATTCTAAACATGGACAATTATTTTTTTAGTGACCTGCTTTCAATTAAAAAGTAATAAAATGAGCCCTTGACAAGTTTATCATGAACTAATTTCAAGTGCTCATATATTCCAAACAGTGAGCCTGAGGCAATGGTTGGAGGCACTTACTAAAACATGCAGATACAACCTCTTAAAAGAACTCACTGGGGAGTCTCTCTTGAACAACTGCTTGTGCAGAATTGCTTCTTGCCATCCCCAAGACAACTGGTTACCACTATGATTTAAAATCTCTGGAGGCAGTGAGACAATTTTTAGGAAATATATTCAGCAGAAAATAAATAGTACTCGGGCCTTTACGTAAGTTGGTCTGATTAGCCTTGGGAACGCACACAGAACTATACAGTGTTTACCGTGAGCCGTGTGAGACTCAGTCTCACTATGAATTTCAAAAAAGTCAAATAAAATTTCAGAAAGTTCTAGCTGGAATGGTGAAAATTTCACTGTTGACTTTTTGGAGTGTGAGCCATCTTATAAGTGGTTCATGCTGTTAATGCTAAATCAATAGGAGTTTTGAGGCCCATTGCATGGGAAACATACAAAGTCTGTAGTATCAGAAGGAAGTCCAGTGTGTCTGGAAATCATAGACTCTGATTTTTCCTTGTTAAGCTATTGAATTTGTTTATTTTCCTCTCTTTCTGGAGTTGTCTTGCTCAAAAGTCCCGTTTTAGTCCCTTTTTCCTCACATGTATCTTTTCTGTGATAGTTTTTGAGCAAGTGGCAATAATATTAAAATATATGTAACAATCTCTCTCTCTGTATTAGTAAGACACATGTGAGTGAAAAATTCCTTACATTTTTTTGGAACAGTAGTCTTAGGCCACTGTTAAGATTCCTGTTTCCCAGTCATTTAATAAATGGGAATTTTACTCAAGAGGTATCAAAGGATATACCTCTTGCCAGGGGAAAGTAGCTTGGCAGACAAAATGTAGGAATGGTAGAGATTGGAGGTCTTTTAATATGTTTCCATGAGACAGGATAGAAAGAAAACACATTCAAAAGAAGACTAAAGGAAGGAAAAGAACCATAAGGGAAGAAGAATTAAAGGACAGTACCCAAACTGAAAAGCCATCGGGGAGAGAGAATCATCTGAGAAACTCCAAAGGGTGGGGAATGGAAAACTGGAATTAGGAGGGGATCTTAAAAAAAGCTAAGCCTAAAGCTTGTCCATGCTGCCAACAATTCTGTTTTGCTCAATTTTGGCTAAGCAAGATAAACATTTTTTCTGGCATGTATAGGTGGTGGCCCAAATTTGTTTGTTACAAGTAGGTTGAAAAAAATCTTCCAAAAATGCTTTCGCCTAGTTTAGTGAATTGTGCTAAATCATATTTTTACTTTGAGTCAAAAGAATTTGGCCCCACAGAGGCTGGCCAAACACCGAGGCAGATCAGACACAGTTGGATTTCACAGCTGTTTTTAAATTCTGTGGTTTTAGCTGTGTGGGTGTGGCTTAACTGCAACATCCCGCCAGAGGTCCCAGGGAAGGAGCACCCCAAGGTAGCATTCTCCAGCTCTGCCAAACATCAGGAACAGCATAAGCAAGGGAGAGTTAGCAATTAATGGTCTTGATGTCTGTAGTGTGAAATCACGGCAAAAATGCCTGCAGCAGGCTCACGCAAAGAAAAGGAGGACTCAGTCAGATAGTGTGAGTATGCTTGCTCTGCAACAGCATGCCGTGTGTTTGGCTGCTTTCTGTACAACTGCAGTGGGACTGGGGCCCTAAGTGGATTGGAGACCTGCTTGGAGATAGGGGAAAAGTAGCTATATATTGCCTTTGTCTTTGGTATCATGGAGGTTTGTTACTTGCTTGGGGTTGGCCTAAACAGCACTGCCTGGTGCATCTTCCCAAGGAGCCATTCTGCTGGCTGGGGATCACCAGGTGCAGATGTTTGACTGTGGCCACACAAGACCATAGCCAGGTTTCAGGTTGTAACACTGCTGCTCTGCCAACTCACGGTCACCAGCCAACCAAAGGCAAACTTCTGCATCAGTTCTGGTGCTCATTAAACCCCCCAGTGATTTGTCTAAGGGAGTTCAGAAATCTCTTCACTTTGTACTTCTGGGTTAGACTTTTGCCACTTTTACTCCCTGAACTGACTTTTTGCAGAGAAAGATGAGCACCAACGCAAGGGAAGTAGCAAAGCTGGAGGATGGAGGACAGCATGGGACCATGTCTTTTGCTAGCCATTCACGCTTAACAGCCATTTGACTCCAATGTCAAACCATGCGGGACAGTAAAGCAAAGCTACTTGTTTCAGGATAGCACACCCTCAGCTGCAGGTGTTGTAGTGGAGGAAAAGTGGAAGTTGTACCAGTGGAAAAGACTGGTAGCACAATCCCAGAGAAAGCTGTATGTTCCCACTCTTTCCTATGAAACAAACAACTTCAGGGTTCTTTTGGAAGGTCAGACAAACCTGTAAGCATAGTAAACTAATGAAGTGTGGCTTGGTTCATATCTGTACCTTGTGGTTGGTTGACTATATCTGCAAGCTTTTCCTGCAGCTGGCATACTTAGAAGTCCTCTTTGTGGATTTCAGGGAATCTAATAATGGGTAACTTAATAAGCCAACCAGGGGCATTTACAAGAGCTCTATCCTCTACTCAGCCATCTATTTTCACTGAATTTCTTTAACCTCACATATGTTTGAGAACCCTGATGCTTTGTCAGTCTTGGTTGAAAGCATAAGTGGTTGAAAAGGTTATATGTTGGACACAAAATCTGATTGCAAAAGTGTTCCCTGTGTAGAAAACCAGACTAAAACAGAACCCAATAAACAGTATTAGGAGGAAGATGACACAACTGTATTGTTTGACTGTAGCGACTGCAAACAAGATTTTAACATTTCTTCCTTCAAGCAATGTCTAAATGTCCTACTTCAACTGTCCTATTCAACTGAATGTTGCAACGTGAACCTGTTTGTTTTAGTTGTGCTGAGAAAAGACTGGACTCATAAATGCTAATCTAACTCCTTTTATGTCACTTCCAGCACATCCAGAAGAGCTAATAAGCACCTGTTAAACTTATTCTGGCCGTTAGAAATATGGCCTATATCCCTTGTTCTTAGACAGCTTTTGAGGCTCACAGTGCTGCATGGGATGTAGTGCATTAGTTTTGGGCAGCTAGCTAAAGGCATCTTCATCTTACTCAGCACCATTTTCTCCGGCGTGCCTCCATTGAGAGATAATTGGAGGAACAATGGTGACTTGAGCCACTCAGCCTGATTTTTCTGACAGTCTGAGTACCTAAAGATCCTTGTGCTGTTACTGGTTGTTTTCCAATAGCATCTGTGACCCCTATTCAGCATCCAGAGCTCCACAATGTAAGGCACTTTGTACATGCAAAGAATAAAAAGATGACCCTTGCCCTTGCTGACTTCAAATTTGGTTTATGGTTCATCCAGCAACTCAGTATGTTAAACTGACCACCAGAACTCATGGCCAACAAAATCATAAACCATTTGAAAACAAACTCAGCTTTAAAAGACCACAGGAATCACCATGTAAATATTGTCCTGTTGTACACTGGAAATATTTCTGACTTCTGATTGGCACGTTGATAAATTCCTGCAACCAACATCATGTGACAAAAGGGCTAACCCAGCATCCAGTGTTTCCTAAGTGGTCGCAAATGGGATCACACGAGCTCTCAGAAAGGGAAAATGCATTATTGAATTGCTGTATTGGCAAATTGGAAGGGCAGATGGGGAAAACCAACAATAACATATTTAGTTGCAGTAAGTGCCCAAAACCATAGAACGAATACTATTGCTTTATGAAAGAGTGCTGCAAACAATTTGAGCAGTCCATTTTTCTTAGAGAATTATCTAGCCATGAGCCATTCCCAGCAGATAAACAGTGCCCACCAGTCTTTGCCAGCCAAAGAGAAAAGGGGAAAAAAACTTTGCAGTGAAGTTACTGTGGTCCTTTTTGGACTTGCAGTAGTTTTTCAAAGCAGGGTTCACAGTCATTCATTCTGTTTTCAGCAGTGTCCTTGACCATACCCCCTGCCAGTAACAGGACCTTTAAGTCCAGGAGACAGAGAGAAATAACTTTTTTTTTTTTTTTAACCAGCTAGCAGAGGATGTGCTGAGCCAAAATAGAAATAGCAAGGTCAGGTCAGGGCAAGGCCCTGCATTTCATTAGCCAAGCCTGGCTAGGAGTGATTAAATATGTACAAGAGGCTTTGAATAGATCCAGAGAGGAGGGATGACATTGTGGAATACAGAAAAATCATTCTTTGTTGCTGTCAACTGACTAAATACAGGATGGTACTTAATTAGAGAGATAAAAGGAATTTATTTTAATTATTTTAATTTTGTAGAAGAGAGGGGATTTTTTTAATTTTCTGTTGAGTGTTTTGTAAGGGGAGGAGAGAAGGGTCTGGACAAAAAGCATGAGCCTGGCTTAACAGAATCCAGATCGCCTCAAGGTACATGTTGACATACCCTGCAGTTCTCATGAGTATAACTTGATGAAGACGCAGTAAAAAGGACAAAATTGTATTGGCAATGGAGTCAAAGGCCCTGTTAAATTTTGGAGGCGCTCCGATTAGAAACTGATGACCTTCTGAGCACATTACACTGTCTGTTTCATTAGACATGTTGGAGAGAGAATTTGAAAAGAATGGAGCTTTGAAGCCAAATAAAGTACTGTGTCAAGTGGTGCTTTGGCTGCCCAGCTTGAATTTGCTATAGGCGCTGCCTGACTTAACTGACATTTTATAGCTGTATTGTAATACTTGTATGACAACCGCATTGTTGCATAGGCACCTAGGCACTGAATGCCTGTAGTCCTTTTCCACAGAAACTACCAGCCCAGCTGGTCGAAACTAGAATACATTTACATTTGTCCAGAGCACACACAATAATGTCTTTGCAAAATTTCTAGGGGCCATTTCCTTAAACCAGCCCATAGAAATTTGGATCTCAACTCCTCTGAAAGATGATTCCTGCAGTGGCATAGCGCTCCTTAGTGTCATGTTGGAAGGCCAATTCAGAATCAGCTGGGGATTTCTGTATAGTCATTTTTGCATGAATCTAACTTAAAGCATTGTGAAAGCCTAGATGTAGTTACAGTAGTGCAATCTCTGTGTATAGACACTAGTGTGTTTACACTAGTATAAAGATATTTGTATCATACTGGTTCTTGTTACCTAAATACTATTTTAGGTATTTTTCCTTCTGGTTCAGTATCTCTTATTTACCTAAGAACTGTTTTCTTGGGCAGCATCATATCTTCTTTTCTCTATTACAGTAAATATAGAGCTTATAAGAAATCATTCGCCGTTCTGAGAGTTATTTGACAGTGGAGCTGACATTAATGGTCAGTTCACTGGCAGAGGAATACAGTTTGATTTATATGTTTTCTTGCTAACATGTCAGATTGACAGCCCTGGGAACAGAAATGCTCAGCTAATTGCCCAAACATGCAGCATATTGCAAACTGTGCCAGCCTTTCACAGCGATAGTATCTTGATCCTTGAGCGTGAGAGCATACCTAAGCCTTCAGAGGGCATTCAGTGCTGAACTCGATAGGGCCTAAGAAGTACTTTTTGTTAGATCTCTTCATGATTCACTAAGGTAAACAATGACCGTGAGTTTCTTTTGTGTGAAACAATTGATCAGCCAGCCTGGCAATAGCAGCTCCGAGTCAGAATTAACAAGAGCTACTTTTCAAGTTACGGTAACTTTATCCCAAAAGATTGCGGGTCCCATTTTCCATCCCATGAGCAAGCACTTGCCCCTGGTCATTGTACCTCTCCCTGCTTTTCCACTACCAGGAATGACCAGTTGTGGGCCTGCAAGTTTAGGTTGCACATTCTTTGGGATTTCTAAACTAGCACTGGTGTAAATTTAGTCTCTGGGGCTTTGTCAGAAGCAGTATTTGTCAATAGACGGTTGCTGAATCAACACTGCTGTTGTGTGTATCCATCACAGCAAGTCCTAACTGCTGACTGATTGTGAAACTTCTTGTTCTCTCCCTGACCCTTCCCGCATCTGCTCTTCTCCTACTTTTCAGGTTTTCCCCCTCCCAATTCTCTCATTCATGCCCTTCCCCATTTCTCTTCATGTTCTCTCCATCCACTTCTTTTCCATTTTTTTCTGCCTGCTCTTGTTGATTCCAGTCCTCCTGCATGTCCCCATTCCTGCTGCTCTCCCTTTCTTGAATTACATTTTTTCCTTCATCTGCCCCCACGTTTTTTCATCTTCTTACTGCTTCCTATCACCCTCCCTCATTGTCACATGGAATAAGCAGCAGTTTTATGAAGAAGGGGGTGCTATTAGCAGCATTGTATTAATCTATTCTGCATCATTCATCTGTCTTATCCTCATAGTTTCTCATTACCAGTTGCCTTAATGGTGATACAACAAATAATATAACAAATTTTATTCCTTTTCTCCCTTTTCATTAGAAATCTAGGAGAAGGAGACGAGGCGATAGGGATGTGCTTATTTGTCCTTTTCTCTTCCCATGAAGAGAAGGTGGTGCGACTGTGGCCTTTTTCTGTGCATAAGAAAGGGTAGAGGCCCTGCCTTGAAAAACTTGGCTTTTTCTTCCATTGAGGTTTTCTTCCAAGCCCTTTTTTAGGTGAATGGAGAGGAGTGATTTTCTTGTATCGCAGGCATTCTTTTCTTTCCCTCCTCCCCTCGCACAGTCACGTCCCTAATTAATTGAATTCCCTACTAGACCTTTTGTGAGTCATTTCAATTACCCATTAGTGAAGCAGCCCGGGATTTCTGCTGTGTTTTCACTCATCTTCCTGGAATTTCTCTTCTCCTCCCTCCCCCCCTTCCCCTTTTAGTCACTGGTCTGTGAAAAGCATTAGATGGACTTCAGCGCCGAGTGCCTATATTGTTTGCAGGCCCAGCTGCATACTTCCACACTCTGCCTTGTGCGTCACAGCTATTCATCTTGTTTTGTACTTGGCTCTGCTGCAGATGCTGTAAATATGGTAATTTTAGATTCCCTGATTGGAAAGGGTTGCAGGGCGGGTCTAAGTGGTAAGAGCACTGTTTGATTTACACTAGTTCGTTTGAGTTTCACAGAGTTTGGGGTTTTAAGGATACAGCTGAAATGAAACATGGTTTTAAGGGCAGTTTCTTTTTTAGGGTTAGGAGAGGGATAAATGTGGGGTTAGCTTTGTGTACTGACATGCAAAAGTTCTGTCCCAGAAACTCTAGGGACACTGGAAAGAAATAAAACATGATCAGGAGGTACCTCCTCAGATTATGGTGTAGGATGCCTTCACACATGAATAGCTGCAAAATGTGGATGGATCTGAAAACTGCAAAAATGGAAAAGGTCCAAGACAGGGAACTGTGAAAGGCAAATCTGGAATTTGACAGAAATGCCATCAGTACTGAAGTACTGTAGACTTACGGCAGTCCTTGCAGAAAAAAAATCAATTAGCAGCTTATTTCTAGAAAATTTTGGAAATACTGGGTAGGACTGTCACAGGTAACATGCATTGTATTTCTGATGAGAATAAGACAGTGATAAAGCTAGCTTGCTAAAATTTTGATGGATGCAGTGAGTGCCTGAAATCTGATGTCTGGAGAATCACATTTCTATTCTGAAATTGAATTTGTACAGCACATGAATCTTTCAGGCTCAGGGTAATTCTCCAGTGATATAGAGATGCAAACAGCATCACTGGGAACCAACCTGCCAGAAATGTGCCCCACATGTCCCAAGTTACAAAAGTAATTTACAGTGCTCAAGCTATTATGATACTTCCAGATGATTATGATACTTGTCCCTGTGAGGTTAGAGTATTTCACCAGAGAACTGACTTTTGATAATCAGGCTGTTGTGAGAAGGCTCTCTCTCATGGCTTCCCAGGGGGCACTCATTTGTTGGACTGACGGGAAGTGAATTTATGAGGGTTCCCTGCACATCAGTATTCATAGGTACTTTTTTTTTCCTCCTAGCTCTTTATCCAGTCAAAGGAGAGAGGAAGGGAACGGTGTGAAAATACCGCTTGGTACAGACACATTAAGATGTTTCTAGAAGACCTACTGGGAATTATTTTACCTTTTATGTCTTGAAATCTTGCCCCCCTGGCACGCAGCAGTGGGTTTCAGAGGTTCATTAGATGACTCTGGAGTTCTGCTGCTTCACAGGGTGACGTTATTCAAGTCGAGATGAGACACTGTAAAAGAGAGGAGCTAGTGGAGAGCTGCATATATGAGTCCCCTGTTTCTTCATGGGGCATGCAGCAGCAGGGCCCATATCATTTTGTCTGAAGGTATCAGGTCATGGCAACTCCTTTTTTTTAGCTGTCTTTGGCATCGCTCTGTTTTCTTGCGTACATACCATTGCTAGTATCATGTTACAAGGTTTTATGATTTGGCAGGTCTTGTACCTTTTTATTTCTTACATATCCTCTTAGGTTAAACCTTCCACTGCAGAGTTAGCCTGGTGAGGACTGCTGCCCAGCTTCTGGGCTGAGTGGCAACAGTGTCTGAAAGGGAGCCTTGGTCCTGCTGTCACTTCACCTGACAAGCTGCCCATCCTGTGCCAGAGGATGCCAGCTGTGCTGGGACTACTGACTAAATTGCCCAAGCTCCAGGCAGCTTTCTGCCCCTTTCCATAGGAACTCTTTTCTTTTCCTGAGAGTACCCAGCAGGACAGAGGACTTCTGCTCAAGACCAAGAAAAGAAGCCATTTGTCACAGCACAGAGCTGGCTGCTGTAGTACTGGGAACATAGCACATATACTATAGGTGAAAACCTTGTTAGCTCTTCCATGCCAAAACATATTTGAAGTTCACTTACCTTACCTGGGATGTAAATTCTCCTCCTGTAATGTTATTAGATTTCTTTATATGATTTGGTGCTACTTGGCTCCTACAGAGTACTGCTGTGCTTTATTCCAGAGCTGTTTGCATCTTAGTAGTGGATAAAAACCTGACACCAACCTAAATAATGTAGTTAGTTCAGTTGGTTAGTAAAGGAGCTACAGAAATTGAAGTTTATTGTATTCCTAACCTCTCTTGGAGTTTTCAGAGATAGGTCTGTGTGTATAAATAAATCCACAACTTCTCAAAAATAGTGTCCATTGTAGAGCTATTTTGGACTTCCAGGGTTCTGGGTTGTAAAATGCCCTAGAGCTTGACTGGTTCCCAGTTCAGGGTATTTTCATTACTGTATCTTTTCTGAGAGAGCAGCAAGAAAAATGTTGATTTTTCAAACAACTGAACAGTGATGGAGTTTTCTATTTTTACTTCTGTTTGATACACAAAAACTAGATTTAGAATATGTCTGCTAAATCCCTCTACACTGCAAAAAGCAAATGATAAAGATGATTTTAATTTCCCTTGTCTCAGGACTATCCAAGGGACTGGTTCAATCTCTGTACACATAACACATACTAGTGGTTGCTCCAGTATATGCCCATTTATAGCAGTTCTCTAACAGCATCTTCTCCCTTGGCTGTCTGTCATGGCTTGTGCTCTAGATGGGGTGTGCTGTTGGGAAAGGGAGTATAACGTGTGATGTGAGAATCACGGTCTTCCAACATAATTTTCAAGGAGCTTTACTGGTTATCAAAGTTATGACTATCTAATATTTTGGTTATGGAAGTAAGATGTAAATAGATAACTAAATGTCATCTGACCAATCTTTTCCATTGTGTGCTGGCAAATTACTTGCTGGTTTTGAGGAAGAAGTGGTCCTTTGGATAGCATTTGCCAGGAGAAAGAGAAGGGTACCCATGCGTGCAGCCATATGGTTTGTAATTTGTCTGTGCTATGTGCAAGTAGTTGGATAATTCTCAGAGCTGTAGAACTAAGGACAGGATAGCCCCATGGTAAGTGAGTAAGTATCTAGGGAAAAGATGTGTAGGTTTTGCAAAGGATGTAAGGGAGATCAAGGAGAACAGAAAGAATAAAAGGGGGACATTCCAGGAAAGGTATTACAATGTTACGATGGGGAAGGTAAGACCTTAGTAGCTGTATTATTTTTGGAAGAAAGAGAAGGGATCACATTAAGATAATCAGAGAGATTAGGGAGGAAGAGATGGTTAGTAAGGACAAAGCATTTAAGCATGAGTCTTCAGGTGATCTGTTGCCAGGCTTGAGATCAAATGAGGTTGGATATATTATCAATTTAAGTGAGTGCTTGCATGTAAAATACATGTTAAAAAATACTTTGCAGAGCTGGACTCAATACTGTGTAGTGCAGAGAATTCTCAACTCTTTCTGATATCCCTAGCACCTTGCAGGAACTGCTCAGTTCTTTGATTTGTTCCCAAATTAATTTTGCGTGAGCACTACCCTCAGCCCCACTGGCAGCTCTTCCTAGGTCTGAGTTGCTTGGTATACGTGCCACCTTTCCGGGTGTCAAGCTTCACTCACGTGCCACTTGGAAGTACCCAGGCATGTAACTCCACAGGGTAAGCCCATTGCTAACTTCTGTCCTTCTGTTACCTGTTGCTGTATTGCCATTTAATGCACAAGAATGATGTTGAAAAGTATATCTTACCCAATGTCCTTAACTGGGTTAGTGTTTGAACGTGGGCTGATATTTGAGCCAGTTTAATTCAGAATTTCCTAGGTCCCAATTCTGTATCTAATTCTTCTACAGAACAGATGTCTAATCTAGTGCAGTCCATCTGTTGGGTTGCAAATGGCAGGTTAAATTGCATACATGAAACACAGTGCATTTAACAGGGCATGCAGTTTACAGGGAGAGGATGGGGGAAAATCTTCTTTGAATTTATTCGCTTCCTCAGAATTAACTTGTAAACAAATTTTTTCTTTAAAAAATAAAGTATTATTCATGCCAACGTTTTTTTTTTTAATCTAAACAACTCTATAGCAAAGGTATGGCCTAGTCATCTGCTTCTCCCTGGGTTTTGTATTTGATTTTGCAAACACTCAGTGCTTGGAGAGGGTCAGTTTGCTTTCCCCCTCTCCATTATGTTGTGTGCTTAGAGGGGTTTGTGTGGGCCATCACGCTTGGCTCCCACGAGATCCCACATCTGGTAAAGGATAGAGTGTATGACCCCACTCCCAGCCTCTTCCTTACCTCCAGCCTCCCTCCCATCATCTGAGAAGGTTAAACTAAAAGCAACATCTATGATGGCAAAGGTCCAAGTTTGAAATGTGTCCATTGTATGTGTTCAGTTCAAAAACAACATATCAAGGCGAGTGCAGTCCTTACAAGTAGCACCCCTGGGCCTTCTTTTATTCCAAAGCAGAGATATTTACCCAAGGAAAAGAGGGAAGTGACGGGGTAACAGAGTACACATGTTGTGAAAATATGCAGGCAGAGACTGAAGAAAAAATAACATTCTGCCACAAGTAGCTTCCTTGTTCCTCAACTTTTTTTTTTTCCTTCAGATTAGAACCAGCCATTTCTTGTGCTCTTTCAAGCACCTTCTGTGGTTTCCTGACAGCTGGCTGGAGAGGATTGAAATCTGGCTTGAAAAATGGGCCATGGGTCATGTTATTTTCAAGACAGGAGAAGGAAAAATTCCCATAATGGTCAAAATTAACAGGTTTGGGTTTTGGTGGGGTTCTTTTTTTTTTTAGAAAATCAGTGATGGGTATTTTAATATATAACTTTAGTTTAAAATTATTTATTAATAAAGAACAACTACAGAATCAGTTCTTCCCTTCCCTCTGATTGATTTATAATGGCAACCAATATTTTGTGTGGAGTTGCAGCCTGTCCTTTTACTCTGGAGCGTCAGGGATTTGTTCAGGTTCATATGAAGTATGCTAGGGTTTTCTGGAAGTATTTTATTGGGTTTCTTAATGATGTGATAACACTTCTCTTGCAAAAACTGTTTCATTAACATAAAGATAAGTCTGCGCCACAGCCTGCAGGCTGGTATTCTCACTCCTGGCCCTCCTTAGCCTGAATTGAAAATACCGATACATTCCCAGCTTTATGTTCAAGCAGATGGTTTCTGTTAGGAGTTATAAACCTTTCTGGTCTTTTGTTCTTTGGTGAACAAGTTGTCTTTTAAAAATATTTTAAAAAGAGAATACTTAGTTCACAGAAGTGCTAACTTATTTGACCTGCATTTTAGGGCATGAGGCTTCCTCTTGGGAACAGGGTGCATTATCCTTGCAGCCAAAGGGCACAGCCCAGAAAGGTAGTGCTGTCAACTAGGTTTAAGGAAAGAAAGGAAAGAAAGCAGGAGCAGGGCGAGATGTACAAGAGGAAAATGTCAGCAGGAGGCAGCAAGTAGAGAAGTTCAACTACCGTGCCCTGAGATATGGAGAGAGCTAAGGAGTCCAGAAAAAGTCCTACTGCCTGTGGAGTGTAAGGAAGGTGAAAGTGTTGGTTGACTCTTGACTTCTGAACAGATGGACAAACAAACAGTCCCAGGCAGTGGCAGAGCATGATTGGGGCAGGTACGGCAGCACTGGGAATGGAGAGACTGTGTGAGTAGATAACTGGGACCACATCACCTGACCAGGGCATACTCTGCATCAGCAACTCTGCATCCTCCAAGATATTTCCCAGAGCATCTTTCTTCTCTGCTTTAATAATGTGCTACACTCTTTTCTGTAGAATAACTAGAATGGAGTCAAAGAAGCATATTGTCAATATGGCCCAGTCCATCCATAATGCTTCTAGAAACTCATTTAATGGCAATTTTTAATAAGAGTGTTTTTTCTTTTGTGATACGAAGACATTCTCTAAGAACTGTAATGGAAGCCTATTCCATACAGTTCACTGAATAGAGGGGTTTTTAATGAGTAACTCAGATAAAATCAGTCATCTATTCTTAATCACAGTTAACTCCTTTAGAATGAGAAGAAGCAGCAGAGTCTAATGGGTAGAAGATGTTGGTGGAAACAACGAGCTCCTTAGTTCTAATGTTCATCAGCTCTGGACTTGCTGAGTGACAATGGATAACATTGTAAACACTTTCAGCTAGTAGTTAATAGTTATTTTGTGAAAATGTGTGGGATAATTAGTTAGCATCTGCAAAATGTTTGGAAGATATTGATTTCCATATTTCTGCTAATTATTTGTGACATTGCATCATACTGTGTGGTGTAAAAGAGATTTGTTAAATTAACTAAACAGATGAATGTGTCTCTTCGGATCCCCTCATGTCCATGCTACAAATGATAAAAGCCCACTGATAAAAGATTAAACTGATTGAATCAAATTTTCTCATCACATCACGGAGTTGCACTCATTTATATGAAGTTATGACCTTCATTAATTATTTGGCTTACTGTGTCCAATGTGTTTCTAAACAAAATTTATAAATGCAAAATTTATCAAGTGTGAGGGTCTGCTGTCATAACCTATGCCTATTTTCATTAGGGATTTCTGCACCAGAGGTAAAAAAAACATTGTGAAAGGGTATGTTTTATAGTTTTCAGCTATAGAATGAGCCCTTTCAGTGGCCTTAACTCTCCCACATTCACACCAGAAAGTTGACTTGGCTTCAGGAAGTAGTATTGAGTGCCAAAACAGATTACTCCTACTGTGTAACCAGTTTTCACCTGTTTTTGTGTACGAAGGCATTAATGAAAGAATACTTCTTGGAATAATTTAATGGTTAGAGGAAGGTAGTGCAATTCAAGGCTTTGCTAGGCAGTAGCTTAGGTACACTCAGGGATTGTTTGCAAATCATAACAAACCACTTCTACTATCTGTAAAGCACCTTCCCTGCCAGAAAAATGAGTGTAAGAATATTACCACTTTGCTGGCTTTGTTACTCGTAGGCTGTTTGCAGAGAATTAATGCTCTGAATCACTCAGGTATTATTGTAGTATGATTTTTTTAAAAAGTCTCTCTTTATTTTTAGTTTTGGTATGATTGGCTATCATAGCAATAGCCCTGTTTTTCATATGACATACTGTATTCCCTATTGTTTGAAATTGCCATTAGAACACTCGACAATAACATTTTCTTTCCGAACTGGCTTGTATTTTTTCCAGCACTGATTTTTTTTTTTCCCTTTCCTGTTTATCTAAAGTAGCTGAAGGAAAAGGACACATTGCGTCAAGGCTGATAGGACAAGAATTAGACCTACTGTATGTGGTGGTTGCATTCAGGCCTAAAAGCACTTCCTTTCTCCTCCCCCGTACCCAAAGCCAGCTCTGCTCCCTTCTTTGGGGCAGGCAGGATTTTGAGATTTACAGGTCCTCTACCCTTTAAAGTACTGGGAGTCCATGGTTCTTTCACATTTCTTTACAAAGCCTGAGCCTGAGGAAAATAGGTATCATGAGGATGGAGAGCTTCATATTCCCCCCATTTCAGGTAGTGTGTTTGCCCTGGGAGTAAAAGTAAAGGAATATGAGGTTTGCTGTGATTTGTTACTTGGGATCAGTTACAATTTAAAACTTGGGCTGGGCTTAGCGCAGAGCCAAATTCTGGAGTGATTTAGTCCTCCTGCATACATGTTTACTCCTGTGTGGGTATGGATATAATGGAAGAATTTGCCCTTGTGGAGTTGCAAAGGATTTGTTAACACACAGAAATCCCACCAGTTTAAGTTAAATCAGTTTAGCAGATTTACTGAAACTTGTACCACACCCATGTTCCTCCTCTGTTTAAGCTACATTTCAGTAAATGCTTACACAAGGGTTTGCAATAGTTTAAGTAAATTGGATATAAACCGTATGTTTACTTAAAGCAGTGTAACTTTTCTATGTAAACAAGAATGAAGTCAAAATCTATGGACAACCCCCTCCCTCTGGACCCAGCTGGAAGGCGTCACTGAGCCCAGTTACTTACCATGGTCCTCTGTTGACTACCTCCAACTGCTCAATGGCTGTGGACGGGGTTTGCGTGCACGCTCCCCAGTAGGTTTCTGGGTAGAGGGTATAGGTGCATTAGCTCAAACCACTCATTGAAGCAGATGTGACAAGTCCTGCCTGAAGTGTAGTAGTGTGAAGCTGGCTCTAGCGACTGCTGGGATGAGGGCAGCCCTGAGCAGGGTGGCAGTCAGAGGCAGCTGGAGGGCAGCAATGTCCCAGACTGGGACAGTGGTTTGCAGAGCAAGCATCTGGCCATCACCCAACTTGTGCACAAGCTAGGCTCCCTCCAACCAGCTTATCCACACCTTACGCATTACTAAAGAATTCAAAGTTGATTTAATTTACAAGTCGAGGAGCATCAACTTCTTTTCACTATTGTACCAATAGTCAACCTGCTGTATGTCAGGAGATCTGTCTACTGTAAATCATTTCCATTTCCCAGTTAGTGCAGAATATTCAGAGAACAGGTGTCAGTTCAAAATCCAAAGGGACTCCACTTGCCATTTCTCTTTAGGGTATTTACTGTCTATAATTCTAACTCTGGAAGGCCTTTGCACAGCTACTTTTCAGTTTCACTCTTCATTTAGTTTTGCTTTGTTTGCTGTTGCTCACCAAAAGCAGCCTGTTTTCCTTCTACTGCCTTCAGTGGAAGTAAGTGGGGCAGGGTCCAGTTGCCTCTGTCATAACCAGGGAAGATCTTTCCTAAATTTCCGAGAAAGTGCTTTAACTTTAAGGAGTGAACATGTAGCAGCTCATGGGCTACGTTCAGTAGTGACTGAAAATTGGATCAAATAGTTTCTTTCAGCGTTTCTCCGTGGTGCAGCTCTGTGTTCAGCCTGCTGTGCTCCTGCTCTTTCAGCTCCCAGCTGTGTGTTCCCCTCTCCTTCTCTTGCACTGGCACCGGCACTTTCCTGACCTGAATAGTTCCATGAACTGGCTTAAACTGGCTGAAGAACAATCCTGGGGGATTTTTTTAGGCCACTCAGCTGAGAGTGGTTGAAGGTGCTATGGAACTGCATCTTTAAATAATCGTTCATTGGTTCCTCTAAGCTTTCCCTGTACGTAAGGGAGCACTGGCTGGTGCCGTTCCCAGAACAGTTCCTGAGTTTGGTGGCCTGAGTTTCATAGCTGACTTACAAATGCAATTCTCCATGCAGCTAGGACCTTCCATAAAGATCAAGCAGTACGCATTCTTAAAACCACTTTAAGGTGTGTCCTAAATTAATTGCTGAACAGGCTGTTTAACATCATGAAGGGTACCATTTCAGTTGGATAGTACAAGTCTGCAGACTTATATTAGGCATTTTGCTCTGTAAGGTTGGGCCTACTTTGTCTCTAACTGTTACTAGCAGTAAGCTAAGAGTTTGAAAGCATTTTTATTTCAGAAGAAGTCTGTAGCAAGAGGAGGGGTTAGACTTCTCTTTGGTGTAGCCTGTTTCTTTCCTCTCCCAGCAGAGAGCTGTTGTTTGCCTTGATTGCTGCTCCATAAAGGATCCTCACTCCCTGTTGGCATACAGGACTGCAGAGCAGCGTACACATCCAAGACAGGACCTGGAACTTTACCTCTCATCTTTAGTCTTTCTGATAAGAGTCAGTGGTCCTTTTTTGCAGTGAATTAGGGAAAGACCATGGTCAGGCCTGGAAGCTTTGTCGCTGGTGTCAGCAGAGAAGTCCAAGACTGGACGGTCAGAGCCCATACACTGTTCCTGTCCTTAGCCTTCCTCTGCCTGATCCAGTGGCCATGCACTGGCAGACAGTGGGGAAGCTTGTGCTGCTGCTCATCCATCACGCGTGTTTTGTAGTTAGAGAGATCCTGATCCCAGCATTCTTAGGGCTTTCTTGTTTTTTAGGAGCACTAAACTAATTTGCAGACAGACCAGAATGAGAAAGCTTTGATCAGGCAATCCTGGTTTGTTTTTGTTATGTTTTCTCCATCTATTGAGTAATCCCTGGCAAAAGAAGGGCGATAAGGAGTGAGTAGATGGCTGTGTTCGTAAGCACAGAAGCACGTATCACTACACCGGCAGTACCAGAAAGCATTTACAATGAAGACATTGTAGACAGATGAAAGCCCAGGCAGTGACCTCCAAAGGAAACCCACAGGTTAAGACCAATGCAGATATAGGCATGGAATATATAATTGGTATCCAGGCAGCATCTGCGTATATCAGTTTGTTCTAAGTGGTCTGTTAAAGAGTTTAAGGTTCTTTTGGACATGTTTGGTCATTCAGGGATTTGGAATTGCTGTCATCTTATTGTTGATGGACAGGCAGAGCTAGTCACACCATGATGGTTGCAGTTGTCTTATTCCTTCCATTATAAAATACTGTTTTAATCTAATTCTAATTTACTATAGCATTTGAGCTAGAAATGCTTATATAAGGGACTTGTTTCTGTATAGTTTTGATGGAAAGTTTCTTCAAAATGTTTATATTGAGTTGGGCAAAAAGTGGTTGTCTTACAAGTGATTAAAAGTAGCTCTTCTTTTTTTTTAAGAAGCTCTGTGACCTCCATTTTTGAGTACAGAGTGCACATTATCAATGGATGAATGGGATGTTAGGAGTAAAAAAGGGGAAGGATTTTTATTTTCACATGAAATTTTACATAGATAGTGATACCCTAAGCATGCTCCAGCACTAGGTGGAGTCCATTTTCTTTTGTAATTCCTTTTTCTAGCCTTTAGGAACTGTTGGGTCACTGGAAGGTAGTACTAGGGAATGGGAAGCTAAGATCTATACCCTGCTTCACAGTACTCCTCTGGGCATCTTGAAGGAACAAGAATGGGAAGCAGGAAGGAATAGAACCATGCCAGTGATGGGCTGCGGAACTGCTGAAGCAGAAGGGTGTGGGAGTGGCAGCCGCAATGAGGTTTGAGATTGGGGTGGGATAAAGAGATCCACAAAGGGAGATACAGCTTTATGGGACTCATCTCTTCTCCCAAGTCATGGGCAACAGGACTAGAGGAAATGGCCTCAAATTACGCCAGGGGAGGTTCAGGCTGGATATTAGGAAAAATTTTTCACTGAAAGGGTTATCAGACACTGGAATGGGCTGCCCAGGGAGGT
>JAOXJM010000041.1:29466294-29510422 GCA_026413425.1 Tringa solitaria | reverse complement strand
AAGATGATCTTGAAGGTCCCTTCCAACCTAGAAGATTCTGTGATTCTGTGATCTCCAGACCTTAAATGTGCGCTGAGGTTTTTGCATCTCACTATTTCACTTTTACATAGCAATTGGCTGACAAGATACTTGCTTCATTCGACTCTTGCCTTTAGAAAGAACGGTTTGATTCCTATTTCTGCAAGCAGTTAAAAGTATACATCTTAGATCTAAAGCTATCCGAACACTAAAAATACCAGCATTTTTCTGTGATGGAATGTTGGGAGGTAATGCAATTTGACATTTTAAATTAGTAAATGTTGGACAATGATAAACTAAACCCTGGTATTTTGGCTCTAAGATTTTCCATCTAATACAACTGGAACTCAGTAATTTTTTTAAAAAATGCCATGTACAGGAACAAGTCCAAATCCTGATGTCTTTTCACTGATGGGCCCATTCTGTGGAAACATTAAGGGTATCTCATTCATGAATCCTCTGAAAAAAGCAGTTCAGTAGTTCAATCCAGAGCAAGAAGGACTTTTGGTGAACTATAAGGCAAGAATTTTGTCTAAATAACAATTTAAAGATCCCTTTGGTAAAATTATATCTACTTCTTCGGTACAAATGAGTTCATGGTAAGGGCATTTTTTTACTTTGGTAATAACTACATTTGTTTCTTCCCCTAAGTGTCTTTAAACTTTTAGAATACTTGTGTATGTAATTTGAGTTTGACCTATTTCTAGCAGTCACAGAACTTGCTCTGTGATTACACAGAACAGCTCTGGCTGTTCTGAAATACTCTGTTTTGATATTGGCAGCATTTAAACCCTTCTCATCTTCCCCTTAAAACTGGAAACTATCTCTTGATTTGTGAGGGGTAAGGAGCGACCCAAAATGATAAAATTGTCTTAGGAGACTATAAAATTTATCATGAGATGGGGATATATTAGCATGTAAAATTTTCTTTGGCTTAATTGCATCTCAAAGTTTACCAGAACATATACAAATAGTTTCTAGTTCTAAGAAGTGTGCAAACCTCAGTTTTGCATATGGCTGTCTCTCCAAACCACAAGTCACTAAAGAATGTCAGTGTGATGTTTGGCTGGTTAAAGGAGGGCAGCACTCCTAAAGCAGGCTTGTGGTTTTATCCCTGCAGTAAGACTCCTCAAACGTTAGAGAGATTATTTTCTTTCACATGTATTATAATTTTCTTTCCACAGTCTGAAGTAACAGCACCTGTGTAACCTTATTTAACTGCCTTCACGCATTTTCTTTCCCTCAGCTAATATTCTGCCAATGTGACAAACTTTCCTCTCTTTGAACTGCAGAACACCGTGAAAGCTGGTATTTCTCAGCCTTGTCCAATAATGTGAATGTCTTCTGTGCGCTGTTCATTGAGAGCTGTCATTTTACTAATACTGTAAGAACATGACTACTGTCAAACAGAATAAATTTACAGGGAAACTGTTAAAACCTGTTTAAAAAAATAAAAAGAATTATACATATAAGGATTTAGTGTTTGCTTAGCCCTGAGCCTTTCCCAAGCATGGATGATTACAGATAATCTGCTGGTGCTCTTTGATTACGATTTTTTTCTGTAATAGATGCTGTGAGGAAGGTACATCCATAGACTTGAATTCAATATTAATAAGAGGAGTGTGCAGTTATGTTACCTTTATGTTGACAAACATAAAAAAAGTAGTACGTTCAATAACTTTTAAGTCCTTTCCCATCCTCCGAGAGCCCGAGGGATGTTCATTCAGTTTTTGTCTTCTCAGCTCATTCTGCTAATAAGAGTGCCAGTAGGGATGGTGTATTTGAAACCTGTATATAAGTTCCCTGAGGACTACAGAGACTTGTCACGTATTTAATTTCTATTCAGTGGGACACTACAGAAAAATTATGATAATTACAGTTTGCACCTCAATCAAGGAATCTTGTCTCCATTCCAGTTTATTTTCCACCGGTAAGAATATATCCTTTTCTATCTCTGTAGTGATGGTAGTTCACAGCAAATGCTCTGCCATGTGGGTAAGTGGCATTCAGTTCCTCACTTGCTGCTCTCTGCCATCTGCTGCAATCGCCTTGCTATCTGTTACTTCTTATCCAGCCTAACAGAGCTGACTGTCCCTGCAATGGGCCAGAATTGATTTCAAAGAAATGCAGGTCTGTGAAAAGATAGGTGCAAGTTCCTAGCAAAAGGACGCAATTCATAGCTTAATTCAGTCTTCTTTTGAGTCCAAAATACCTGCCTTCCAGTGACCAGAAAGTCTTATTTTTACAGTGAACAACCCTTTTGTTAGAGCTCTTAGTGATATAGGGAAGGGAATTTTTTAAAATACTGATTTTTATTTCCACACTATCACTTTAAACATGAGCCAAGTCTGTTTTCCTGACAACCAATGAGGCTTGATATTTTTTTTTTAATTAAAAGCCAGCAAAGGTGGGGTTTGTACTTCCTTTCCCGTAGAATGTATTTGAAGCACCTCTGTCTCCAGCTGGCTATGGGATCAGAGCCAGCCCATAATGGTTTCAAGCCCAGTGTGTGCAGAGGGAAAAGGGTTTTCACCTGATTGATGACTCTGAAAGCGTTTGCAGTGTGGAGTGCCGAAGCTGGTAGCATTGAAGTTGTTTAGAGGAGAAGAGAGAGGAGGTAGATGTGTTTTCCAAAACCTGGCAATTCTTCCCTGTCAAGTACAGTAAATGGTGCATGAAGGGTCTCATTTCGTGTGCTTGTGGGCACTCTGCTCCATGAAACTTTTTGAAGTGGTTGCCAGAGGATGTAGCTGAGATTGGTTGAACTTTCTCAGAGTCCTTTTCCCTGGCCCTGCAGCCATTCTTTCAGCTGAGTTGTCAAATTTTTGCTGTTGGGGCTATCCATTAGGACCTTGTAGGAGTAGGACTGAAAATTAATTGTTCCCTCTGATACTGCTTAAGAATGCAAAGCAGTTGTGACATTGAAACATCTTCCACAATCATAGAATCATAGAATTATCTAGGTTGGAAGGCACCTTTAGGATCATCTAGTCCAACCATCCAACTTTACATAACATTTACTGCTTCTCAGGCATCATATTGCTCCAGTTTTAATCTGGATTTCTTAGGAAATATCTCTACCTGAGCTGTTACACAATGGGCCTGTTGTCATTTCCCTAGGTATGATAACAACATTATTGTCCAGAGTGACTTAATCTTTGCTGTAGGGCCTTGTGATCTTGCGGTCATCCTTATAGCACCTCACTAATGGGAATGCTTCCAGCATTATGCTGGAGAGGGGAAAAGGAAACATCTTTCTTTGTAAAGGAGTCTGCTCTCAATCATCACATGTGGATAGGAACTGGGGAGGTGTATTATGTTCAAGGTTCACAGGTTCAAGGAGCAGGAAATAGGATAGGGTGTTAAGCAGAATGTGAAATGGCCCCCAGAAATGCACTTTGGAGGAGTTGAGTTCTTTTTGAGCAGGGAGGAGAAGACATCCTCAGGAGCACTTCAAAGTATGGAAAAGGCAGGAGAAATATGGAGACTAGAAAGAGGGGAAGGAGAGAGAGGAAAGGGCAAAGGGCAAGGTAGTGCAGACCTTGCTTATTGGAATGTGTATCTGTAAAACAGGGGCTGGATGTCTGAAAATGTGCTTTTCTGCAGGTTTTTAGCTTCTCGCATCTCACCAGCTCAGAAGCTGTATGCATGGCCTGTTTCATGACAGATTAGTGTTTCCATGTGGAACCGTAAAGCGCAGACATGCTTGAAGATGGGCAGGTGGCAAGACAAATTATCTGAGCTTTATCAAAAGCCAAAAATTCAGGGAGACAGACGTTTGGTTTCAGTTCTGGGCAGAGGCTCAGGTCAAGTCTTATTTTGTCCAAACCACTTCCCCTACCCTTAGGCGTGATATTTTCAGAGTGAAAGGACGGGCAAAGCCCGGGGAGATTCCAGAGCACGGCTTGTTTTGCAGCTGGCTGGACATGGAATTCATCAGCGACAGAGCAAGACTCGCTCTTCTCCTGCATATACAGCGAGAGCTCGGACTTTTGCACGCACACAGAAGCATGCACACGCATGCACACACACGCACCAGAACAAACCAGTTCTCTCCTGTCTGCTGGGGAGGCTTCAGTTACGGTATGTGAAGCCAAAGATTTCATTTAAGCCATTCGGGCTCCGAGCGCTGTAGCCCTGCCTGCCTCCTTCCTCTCTCAGCACCCAGCCAGAAAAATCCTCCCCCTCGCCTCCCTCCCTTTCCAGCACGCACAACACAAAAAGCAAAAACCAACCCAAGCTTGTCTCTGCAGCTGGGACTTATCACCAGAACACACACATGTAGGTCATCCATGGGAACTCAGCAAAGTGTTGGATCAACGAGAGCACTGGTGGGGGTGCAGGGCAGCGGGAGGAGCGGGGCCGGATTCTTTTTTTATCGTTATTATTATTATTGTCTGCTCTTTTAGAAAGGAAAAGGAAGAAAGATTACAGCAGCTTTTCTATTAAATGAAAAGATTAGCATGCCGTGGATGCTTTGCTGGGGCGTGATGAGATTTGCAGCAGATGAGTTGGTTGCTAGGCGATGCTAATGAAAAGCAGGCTTTCAAAACTTCTATGCTGTGTGGGCCCAAAAGTCATCTAGCCTCCCTCCTGCAGCCCCCCCACCCCCACCCCATGAAACCTCCCAAATATTTATAAAATCCTCACCAGGACCAAGAAAGCCAGACACTGGGCTGGGCTTTTGACAGCTCGCTCTTCCTGAGCTGCCTGGGAGACACACGCACATAGACACACACTCAAAACTTTGCTGATTTTCTTTTCTTCCTTATAAAGGAGGAGGTAATTGAAAACAAAACAACAATATTTAAAAAAAAATTAAAAAAAGCTGGGGGGAGGGGGAAAAAGAAGAAAAGTATCAGTGGCTCCCACACCAGCTCGGTCTCCAATTTCGGAGTTCAGTCAGAGTTTAGGCCTTGCATGTGTGCGCGCTGGGGGTAGGTACGTGTTTGTTTTCTATTTCTCTCCATGCGTTTTCAAGCTGGGCTCTTGCTCTTCCCCTCCTCCCGTCCTGCCACAAGCCTCCTTTCCCTTTCAAGGCCTTCCGACACAATGAGCTTATTTTCCCATGCTCCTTGTGAAAGCCGGGGTATGTGCGTGAAGGCTTCAGCCTCGGAGGACCCTTTTAAATACAAAAACTGAATGTTGCTGAAGTTACAGACAGGGTTTCTTCTATTTTTACAAATGACCTATGTCTCACTCCCCTTCTCAGAAGTATCAGCATTCTTAGATATCTTATCATCTGTCTCTTTCAATTATTATTTTAAGTGAATTTAATGTTGGTGTGACAGCACTGAAGACTGTTGTTTGCTGCTTGGTCCATGTTCTCCTTATTGCTCTGGCTAGTGTGCCCCAATCCTAAAGCAAAGTCCTTTCGTATCAGCAAAAAAAGCCTATTTCCATGGTCAGTTCTTGGCTAAAACTGCCAAAGAGGCAGCATTTAAGAAGGTCTAATTCAAAATAATCCAGTCGAGTCATATAGCCCTGTCATGGAATGCATCACTTTAAAGTTACTGAGGTACCTTGGGTGCCTGGGTTGGGCAGAGAAACCTGCAGGAGCAGCGCCTCACTTTGAGTTTCACCCATCCTCTGCCCCAGTATATCACACTGGATTTGAAGGGCATATCCTCCCTTTAATGGCAGTGTGTATTTTTCAGTAATGCTTTTGGGGAGGTAAGAGGTTAGCATGAATTGGAAACAGAATTTAAAATTACTGTGAAGAGTGAATATGAGTCTCATACGGTGGTCCCATAAAGGTAGTCCAAGTTTGACCATTAATGATCTTGGTTGAGGTCTGCAGAAGCCACTGGCACTTGGCTTAATGAAAACAAGAGCCTGTGGGAGTTTTGTGGGATTCTTTTGTTTTGTTTTGTTTTAAAACATGCTGGAGCAGCTCTGTTTTTCCTGGACTCTTTCTCACTGATGCCAGTATGAATTTTTAATCAATAAGAAATTCCTCGGGCAGCCAGATTTTGTGGGGCTGCTACAGTGACCACTTTACACCATATTTCAGATGGCAGAGGCCTACATGTTCTTTTTTCTCCTTTTCTCCTTTTTCTACCCTCAGCACTGTTTTAGTGAGATATTTAACCAAGGTCTTGATCGTGTGTGGTCATTAAAAATCTCAAGACATTCCCTCCAGAAGTTAATCTTTCAATTATCAGTTAGGGGAATTCAATTTTGCTACCATAAATTCTCCTGCTGTTTCAATTAAATGGGGATGGCCAATTTCTAAATGCTTGGGAATACAGCCAGCTGCTGTGTGCAGACTGTGGGATGACTATTCAGGTAACGCTTCATTATTTGAAGTAAGAATTTTGGTCCTGCAGGATACCTTACAGGACGTGTTAGGGCGTGTGGTAAGGGCAAAGCAACCACATGCCCTCCCTCCTATCCTTTGTCAGCCCAAGCAAATATCTGGAGGGCTCCATGTTTTTGAAGCCTGGCTCCAGGCATTCCAATGCTGCATAGGCATACCTGCAAGGTATTGTTGACCATTACAACAGAAAACTTATTTTTCACATTTTTCATAAGCTGTTGTGTGTTACTATCTGGGGTGGCCAATTGCTGTCCCCTGGTTCCATTCCAGTCGTGGGTATAGGCATTCCTTTGTGTAGGTTGGTCTTTACTTTGTTTTTTTCTAGAATAAAAAAGTGATGGACACGCAAAATAAGGGCATCTTTGGAAATTATCATTATCTGATGTTCTGTATTCTGAAATCAAAGCCCAGTATGTGCCTTTCCTACGTGGCTTTGCTCCTGCCAGGGTGGTGTCCCAAAAGCATTGCATGTGCATCTCCACTGGGGTTGCTCCTTGTACTGAATGTCTTTGCAATCAACTGGTCGAAGTGCTACAAAAATACTTTGGTTTGTGATGTTAGCAGAATTAGGTGATGTGTGTAAAACATGGCCGGTTTTCATTCACGTACCACAGGATTTTTCACTTTTACTCTAGCAGCTACTGAATTCTGAGCAGTCAGATCTTACCAGCATGGTGGTTCATTGGAAACCCATTTGACGTCACCTCTGTGACCTATGTGCGTGCTGCGTCTTGTATTCACCTATACAAGAATTCATAAGGGAAATGCTAACCCCTCCAGCAAAAAGGAGCCAGACCATGTAATTTTTCTATATTTACTTGTGGGAGATAAAGTTGGAATAAATCTGGTGAAATATATTAAACTGTAGGCTTCAAGGTGTTTGATTTGTTTAAAAAGTAGCTGACACATCTCAAGTATGCAACTGAAAGTGTTTCTGATAGCAAACTTTCCTTCACATGAGGCTTGCCTGTTGTGCCCACTGGAGTCAGTGGACTTACTAGAGAGTAAGATAGGGTGCATAACAGATTGGGGGGTAAATACTAGCAGATCTACAAAAGCAGAGCAGTATTTCCTGATCAAGACACAGCAAAATGTTTAACTTTTCCCTATAAGAAATGCTGTGTAACTGAAATTTGCTTTGCTGGATTTCTGGTTCCACAATGGCCAATACCATCTCTACCAATTGTTTGGAGAAGGTCCTCTGCAGATTCACGCACACTCAATTGATCATGAATGAACCTAAGAGCAGTTATTAATCTTACTGCCTGGTTGCACTCTAAACCCCCTTCTAATCCTGCCTCTGTTCTCTTAGACAATGAATGCAGTGAGATGAAGGCAGGATCAATGCCAGCATGGAGCTGCCCTTTTTAGTAGTTGTCGTGGCAGGGTTTTATACATCAGCAGCAGTGAGTGGTTCTCAGTGTACTGGGGGGAAAAGGGAGTGAAGATGAATTAAAAGGGTCAGACATCATGCTCCTGAAGGGATGGCAGAGTCCCATCCTGACTCTTGGTCTTTGGTGAATTTTTGGGTTCCTTGTATTTAATGACTGACCTAATAAGACATTACAGCCCTACTGCCCTTTGGAGATCTATGAAGAGCTTGATACAAGCTAAGAAAGGGTGCATTGTGTCTTTGATCCACTGGGCAGTATTTCACAGGCTGGCAGATTTAATAAAATCTCAGAGGAACCTCAGCTCATTTTTTAAGAGGCTTAACATTGAGTTAAAAGTTCCCTTTACTCCTGCATTGTTGGAGACCATTCCCTTCTTGTATGTTGCCAGAGGACCTGCAGGGAACTGGGGCTTGGATGTAGGCAGCTGGTTGAGACTGGCTAGGAATTTGCAGGAGGAATAGCAGGACACAAGAAGCTTCCTAAGCCTTTTTGTGTTTCTGAGTCTTTGAAGTTCATCCAGTGCCTCACATGCAGTGTGAAAACTTTGCTCCACACCTGAAAGGAAAATCAAGCTACTGACCTTTGGTCAGTCATTTTGAGCTGCATGACATCAAAATGCTATATCTAGTACCACTACTTCTAGTAATGTTATTTGTACCACTGTCAACATTAAGTAAGTATAACACTCCACAACTGAAAACATGAACAAGTTAGCTATCAAGAAGTCCTCCCCTGATACAGTGTTTATAGAGATAGCCAGAAAGCAAGTATGAAGGTGGAGAAGACCTTAGAAAGATTGATAAATGGATCCTTGGAGCTTCAGATAGTGCCATAGTTTCTTGTTCAAAGTTTCTAATCTAATGAAAAAAGCAAGACGTGAGGAAGAAGATCAGCAAGCCAGGCAGGCTGGAAGAGAGCCACTCAAGCAGCAAGTTTTCTTTTATGTTCAAAGCTGAGGACTAGGAGCATTTGGACCATGAAGCAAATCACTACATGCAATTTTGGAGTGAAGACCTAGAGCAGGTCAAAATCTGAAAACTGATGAATACTGAAAACTGCAGAGTTTGTTTTTGAACATAAGATCACTTTAACCACTGCTCTGCTCACTTCTGTTATTGTTATGGAGGTGCTGGTTGTGGACTGCAGGGATAATTTCACAGCAAGAGTTCCAATCTAAGCCATATGTTGACCCTTCAGTCTAACTTTACATAGAAAAACTATTGCTAGGAAAATGTTAGTGATTAGTTTAAGGGAGGGGAAGGATTTTGCTTAGACTTTCAAAAGTGCAGGGTAAATACTTTTGAAATCCCAAGCACTCAAATATTGCCCTTTTTTGAAAAATGAAGTACAGTTCTCATGGTATTTCAGTCACCACTAACTCTAAAGTAGAATCCTTTATAAATTCAGAAATTCATTGCTAGGTTGCTGCCCACTCCCATGGATAATGCAGGCTGCTGGAGATTTGGATTTGAAAGAAAAATGGAATCTTCACCCAAGGACTTTTCATTGTCACTGACTAAAGTTTGGTTCTCTTGGTGTATAGAAGTTTAGATACTTTAAGAAGCTTTAACATGAGCGATTAGTCAAAATTGGCACCTGAAATGATTGGAGATGGGTAAGGGAAGGCTCCAAACCCTGCTTTATAAGAACTTTTGTCAATTTATACTTCTCTTATAATATAGCAGCTGAGGTCCCCCTTTCATTGATCCTTGTAAGATCCAGCAGAACTGTGCTCCCTTTCTACTGGCAGATGCAGAGATGTACAAAGTACAACCTCCACAGATATTTTTAAGATAATTCCTTTCTTGAGAGAAGACTGCAGAAGGGAACAAATGCTTTCAGGAAGAAAAAATTGCTGTTTGGAACTGATATGTCTAGGGGCACTGTTGAATATCAAGAGAAAACAAAGAAAATTAAATGAACTAGCACAAAGGAAGAGGCAGTCATGTAAAAGGCAAAGATGATTTGTGAGATTTTGCAATAGCCTCACAAGGGGAGCAAGGCCTTTTGCTTGAGACATTTAAAATTAGACTGGACAAGGCAATGGAAATTCAGCGTATGGGCCCCCTTGGGACAGAGTGGATAAGCCACTGGGTCTCCCTTTGCATATTCCCTTACTCTTTTGTAACTCTTCCTGAATACCTTCATTCCAAATAATCATTTGTCTTCCCCGGACGCCCATCCTGGCTCTCTGTTTCTCCCCCTTTCCCCTTTAAGAAAGGAGCTGTGTTTGATTCATGGTGTCAGTTGTCTTCCAAGCTCCACACTGATCCCAGGGGTAGGAGCTCATGGGGCTGATGAGGGTAGGAGTGATCAACTGCAGGCTTTCCTGTTGCTGAGCTTGCTGCAGGCCTGACCATTTTTAAGACTTCAACAGATGTTTCTGCTTAGAAACTATTGGCATCTTTATGGACTGTTTTTTCCATTCTTCCCTCCCAGCCCAAGTCCCAGCAGCAATGAATTATGTAAGACTACATTCTAGCCTTTTCTTTATTAATATTTCTGTAGACGCATCTCTAAGCAGTACATCTCCAGTTCTCTCTCATAGTTTTATGTGCATCAGCTTTCTCTCTGACCAAAACACCCACCTACCCTTAAAAACTCTTACATGCATTTTCATCTTCTTACAGATACAGATTCCAAAAATACAAACACTAGAATCCCAGCTCCTGGCTTCAGATTCAAGACATCTCTCACTGTGCATACTGTGGTCTTAATCGATATGCCTTCTGCTTAAAGGTTAAACCCTTGCTACGGGGCTGCCTTTATTTGTCTCTTACTGCTGGTGCTTAACAAACAGTAATTAATAATAAGTAATGGAAGGAGATTTAGAAACTGCTGCTAGAGCTCAAAATGGCTCCTGTTGGAGCACCATCCCCACCTGGCTTCGTGGTTTAGCTGACAGTTATTAGACATGAACAAGTTTCAGACAGTCTCGAGTGGAATAAATGCACTGGGCTGGTTTATTTGCACTGTTGATAAGCACTTGTAATCCCACAGAATACGCGGTGTAATGCGTGCAGGGCACCTGATGCAGTGTGGGTAGACTTAACCCTTTTACATTGTACAGCAAAACTTCAAAGCTCAAAACTGACTGGATTAAGTTTCTTAAAAATATGATGTAAGTAATATGTGCAAGACCACATGCAGATTACTTTAACTCGGGAGACAGAGAAACTTTCTGCATTGGAAAATTTGGCATGGCACCACCAGACTACTACTTGATTTCAGATGTACTGTAGTAGCAGAAATAAGCTGTTTCCTTCTTTGGGAACACACTACTAGAAGGAGACAGAATAGTTTTAGCCAGTGTACCACAGCCAAATGTGGGATTTTCATGCAGGCCTATGTCTAGTTATTACAGCAAAGGGTTGCCGTAAATCCTCTTGATGCACTTAGCAACTGAATTCCCACTGGAAGAAAAGCACATCTTTGCCAATATAATACTCTCATTGTTCACCACCTCAAACTCTTTTTGTGACTGTGCTGCTTCGACAAGGCACAATGTCATTTCAAGTGGTATTCTTGTCATTTTACCCTTTCATGTGTTTAGTGCTGATATAAAGTTGCTGAGTAGATTACTTCCTTTTATTTACCATATGTGTATAGCTCTCCAGTAACAGCGAAGCAAGTTCACGTTGTCCTACCCAGGTGCTTCTGCACTGGTTTTGCAGGACAGTGAGGGCTGGTGAAAAGCTCAGCCCCTTCTTGACACCTTGTCTGAGACTGCCCAGCAAGAGAGGCGGTGGTACTGGTGGGTGTGATGTGGCTTTGGGTCACTGTGGCTTTTGGGTCACAAGCTGAACCGGTCATCCGGCCACTGGAGTCTCCCTCCAAAGAGAGCAGAGTGTGGTACTGCCAGTGCAGGTACTGGGTGCAGCTCAGCTGGCTTGGGTGGCCTGGACTCTCAAGAGGGTTCAGCCCCCACTGAAGTCCCCTGCATTTTCCACCTGGAATTAGAGGGGTGAATCTCTTCTGGTGAGAGCTGAAACATATATACAGAAGGAGAATATGAGTTAACCTTTAATTGTCTCAGCCTTTTTCTATCTTTCAGTGGAAAACCATACTATAAGCATTGCCAGGTCAGGCAGTTTAGCATCTTTTGTCAGTAATTAAATTTGTGAGAGAATTGCATACAGTAGGCTCTATGGTAGACAGAGATTTTTAAAAGCTTTTTAGTTTTTATTTACTGGGAGATAAGGCATTGCTGATCTGAGCAGGTAATTCTCCTGTTTTGAACAGGGAGTGCTATTGCAGTCATCAACATTTTGTTGACTGATGTAAAGAAGAGACAAGCTCTGTGCCCTAATGCCTTCAGAGAGCTTGACATTGCACAACCGTTTTTGATGTACACCCTCACTGCTGCCTGGTTTTGCAGTTACTGTTGTTTTTAAGACCTGGTGTTCTGCTGGTGAAGAGAGTCACATAGCAAAATGGAGAGACAAGATCTGAACTCAAGAATTCCTGTGCTTTCTCCTTTAGACTATGCTGTTTTTCTTAGGAGATTGTAATTCACTTCAGGATCCAGGAGAGCTATGAGCCAAGCTATGAGCCATTATCCACTAACAAAAATCTGCAATAATAGCAAATGGAGCATGTAGGCTGCTTTGCCAAGGAACTTGATGCTCTCTTTTCTCAGAGGTCTCTGTGCTGAAGGTCTCCCCAGATCTCTCCCTGTTAAATATGAAATCTCGTAGCTCCCTGGGGCCCATGACTGACCCCCTGGCTAATGGCTTTTTGCCAGTCCTGTTTTGTATGGTTAGATTGTTGGCTGACACTGCATTTTTACTGTTCAGTTTTGTTTCTCATAGTCTTAGAAGTGGCCATTTTCATTGTCAATAAATGCATCTCTTTGCCCAGTACACAGTATTCTCCTGGCAGCTTGATGCTCACAGACTATAGGGAGCTGTAAACAACACTGTTTATACTTTCTGCTGATACCAGACATTAGCATATAAATAGGGGAGAGATTTAAACAGGCTAAAACAACCCCAGCTTGGACTATTGGGAAGGGCAGACAAGCTGCTTTTCACTCTCCTTGCCAAGGATGTCAACTTTTCTGTGGGACTATTGCAAGAATGAAGGGCTTAAAGAGATGGGAAGCTTTTATCTGACAAAAGAAAGGTCGATGAGCCTTAGAAATGCAGAAATGGACTGAATAACAGTCTGCCTGTTGGGATTTCCTTGTGAGCCCTGTTGGTGTTAGTCTGGGGATGGGAAGGAGGGAAATTACTTAAAAATCACCACTGAGCTGTGGGATAAGAGCTTCCTTTAAAGGGCGACTTACTGCAAAGTGCTAAAAATATGATAATTGCACCTGGGGTGAGCATATCACTTTAGAAAAAGTTCTTTCATTTATCTAAAGAAACATATCAGGTGATCTTTAGCATTTTTTAGCTGCACAGTATTTCAGAAACATGGTACAGCCAAATACTAAATCAAATAACCTTTCCTATCTTATCTATTTATTGAATTACTAAAATTCCTCTCACCTTTGGCACCAGCGAGAGATAGGCACTAATGTTGCAGTTACCGTCAAATGGCTTGAGTTCTTTTTGCATGTGATTGAGATTTTATTTTATTTTTTGTCATAGAATATGTAAAGCAGGGTTAACAGAAGTGTAGAGACAAGGGAGAAAAAAAGTTCTCAGTTAACAGTCCTCTGGAAACCAGAGACCAAGACAAGGAGAAAGAAAACCCAGAGATGATGTTTCCAGGTGAGAAAGAGGTACTGTGGGATTTTAAAGAAAGCTGTTGCTGTCACGTGAACCGTGGGGGTGAAACTGTGAAACAGAACTTATCTGTGCTTGGGATTTGTTGTGCGCCTTGCCAATGCGCATCAGAAGGGCCTTCCCATAGATCTGTGGAGATCCTCCCATTTCAGGTCTACAGAGCTCTGGGTGGAGAAGCCACTTCCCCCATTCTCCTTCCATCTACTGGGAGAAGGAATGTTTGCAGTGTTGATTTTCCTCTTCAGAAGCAATGAAATTTTGTGCCAAAACAAGAAGTTTCCATGATTGCTTTGTACCATCACTTTTCTACTGTGGAAAAGATTGGTTTCAAAGTTACATTCTCCAAACTGGAAGAGACACTGATTTGCACAGTGCTTGCTGCACGAAGGTTGCTGCAGGAGTGTCTTGCATAGCCACCCTAATCGTGGCACTGCGAGGGGCACATGAAACAGAGGAGGCGATGGAAAACAAACAGGTTTTTACTCTAGACCTCTTCCTACAGCTCTTCATTTACCACATCTCAATGCCTGGACTCACGGGCCGAGACGAAGCTTGAGTTCTGGAATAACTGGCAGTGGTGGTAAAACGCAAGTCAAAAGGCACTTTGCAAAACAAGCCGCGGTGCCCACGCCATCTTGTGCCTCTGCAGCCAGGAGCCAGTGCAAGCAGGAGGCAAACCTGTTCTTTGCTTTGGCCTGCAGGTTGCCAGCAGATAAGCCACTGCCTTTATAGGGCTAGCAATGTCTGACTGCGCACTGGGGAGGCTCAGGGAGAAAAGGAGACATTTCTGCACTGGGTGTCAGTGGGTGTCCCAGAAGGGGAGAGGCATTAGGGATTGAGGGCTGCAGAAGACTCCTGTATTTCAGAGAAGACTTTGATCACAGAGCCACCGTGTTCTCCCACAGGATTAGTTGCCCTTAGATTAACCTCATTAGCAGTAATTATAAAGTCTGACACATTTCCCTGTCATTATCTCCCCTGTATCATGTTGTAGGACGTCTTCCTTGTGCTTCTGTCTTTTTGTCTATCTGGTAGATTAGACTGGGGTTTTTTCACTATGTTATCTCTCAAGCTTTTTTCCTCCCATGTAAACTGACCAGTTTTAGCACAGGATCCATTGCAATGATCTCAGTTCAATGTCTTAGTTTTGTCAGGCAAATATGAGATGAAAAGAACAGCTAGTTATTGTTCATGTAGTAATTCTTATGCCACTGGGGATAAAACTGTGCTTTGTCTTTGGGTTGGAATTCCAGTTCCATGTATTTTCCCAGTCTTTAGTGAGCATGGGCATAGCAAAATGCTATCCATCTTGTGGAATTCCACAGCCTCTATTGGGAAGCCACTGTCCTGGTGGCTTGAGGGAAAGATTAGGAAAGTACCAAGGGGCCATGTGTAAGGCAGGATAGTCCACCAAAAGCTGAGCAGGAGAGAGGAGCTCAGAAGTGCATATACAATTCTCAAAGTTAGTTTATTTAAAGGATGCGCGTGCCCAAAAGACAGAAGAAAGTATCTGTTTAAACCTGACAAAAGTGGAAGCTAACCTGAGATAGTTTTTGCTACTGTGGATCTCTAGCACTGGAACAAGAGTGAAAACAAATCAGGGATTGTCGTGTAACTAAGAGAGCTGTTTGGCCATGCAGTCCGCATGATGGATGTAAACAGTGGACATTCTTTCTTCTTGTATCCAAAGATCAAGAAGTGCAGGTAAACCAGAGCAACACTGTAGTCATTAAAAGCCCAGGATGGAGAGATACCTGGGGTTGAGCTATATTAAATGCTTCCTTCCGCTCCACACACTTGGTTTATGTTATATGCAATAAGATTAACTGGAAGTTTGCCCTTCCTCAGTTTGGTTGCCACTTGTAACCTAGGCAGGTCCCATTTGGTCTCCCTCAAAAAAAAAAAAAAAAAGTTAATAGTTTCCTGTTGTATATACTCCTCTCACCAGAGGGCAATGAAGTCAAGTCTCTTAGTACAGGATCATTAGGTATCACACAAGTGATGCTCCCTGTGTGCTGAAACCCAAAGAACACCACCTGACTCTGCAACAGTATTTGAATAGAAAGGTGGCACTGGGTCAGGGTGACTCTAGCACAACAGGTGGCACACAGATAAGCAGGCTACCGCAATTGTCCGCAAAACAGCATGGGATACCAGTGGGAGGACTTGGCAGCAGTTGCTGCAAGAGGAACTGGCATTCCCACCTACTTTGTGGCAGATAAACTTATCTGCATCTCAGTAAATCTGCTTCCAAAGTGGCTTTAATAGCCTGCATTAATAAGCCAGATGCTTTGCAAAAACAATAGAGTTTGGAGGCAAGACACTTTAATGCAGAGCAATTGAAGTCAACCTGCAGCACAGCTCAAGCACAGAAAAGCTATGATGGACAGAAGGCCTTCGGGAAGCAAAACGGGAAGAGCTGAGCATGAGCTGCTGCCAGTCCTTGCAGGATTTTGAAGAGGGTTGATCTGAAGTGATTGAAAGGGAGAAGGCTAACCAATGCAAAGAACTGCATTTGTAATGTTTTCATTTTTCCGTTACCTTTCCTTATTCTCTCTTGAGCGCTGCTCTTGCATCTCTCAGCAACAAGCAGCTCGGCCAAGGACTGTCATTTGGTATTCCGGTCTGACCCAGTATTTTGCAGGGTGCCAAACAGCCACAGTGTAGATGCCTCAACCCTCCCCCAACCCCAACACACAGAGAAGCATCTATGCAAAGCCTCACAAAGCCTTTCAAATGCCCTACAAGTGGGACAAAGATAGGAGGAAATGAGATCTCTTCTCAGATTTCAAGAGTCCATTTAAAAATTATACTGTGGGGCTTCTCACCAGCAGGCTTTTGGAAATGAAGTTTTTGCTTTTGGGTGCTAGCTTGCCTTTGATCCAGGAGGTCCCTCACAGCTACCGTTTAACATTTGACTCGGACATTGTTGGAGGGGATTGTGTTTGGAAGGTGTTTCGAGGGACAGTGCCTTTCTGTGAAGCCCCGTGGCCAGGTTGCAGCAAAATCCCAGCTTGTTCAAATAGATGGTCCCGTTCTGATGAGATGGGGCTGAGGGCCGGATGGGCTATGGAGGATTAGCTCCCACTCCCTCCTGGAGCAGCTTGGTGACGTGCTGCCTCGCCACCCCTTGCTCGTACCTGTGCTGTGGCAAAGGATTTCAGACTCGGGAGCTCTCAGTCCATCACCGTGCCTGAACACAAACCGTGTATTTGCTAGCAGGGCGCTGGCCTGGGAAGATGGCGGCAGGGCCAGGCCGAGCTTGGGTGCACCCGCTGTGCCTTCCCTCCATCCCCACTTGATAAATACCCCGCTCCTTCCCCCTCCCTCCTGCCCATTTTCCACAGCAGAGAGCAGACACAAGGGGACCCTTTCATCTTGGCACATCCCCTTGCTGATTAATGTGATGCAATGTTCCCACAACAACACCACTATGCGGGCCATGTAATTAGGCGGGAGATAATGAATGCTTCAGAGACTATTCAGGCAGCAGTGTCCGCCTCCCCGCCGAACAAGCTCCTTTCTCAGCAGTGAAGCCAAGTGGAAGGAGCGGCAGCAGAAATGCCATTGGTGCCGCTTAATTGTGCAGGAATCGGGGGCTCTCGCAGTAGAAAAGAGAGTAAGGGCCGGTGTGGGAGAGATGGGCAAGTGGGTCTACGCTGGTATCTCGGGGCCAAACTTTTTGTTGTGTCTTTTCATGTGTTTGACCTTGTGGCAGGAGAAGCCTTAAATGTGCACATCTCTGGCTTTGTATGTGTGTGCCTTTTTTGTTTCAAATCATTAGGGAAAGCCATCATTTAATAAGCATAAGAGTCTGTCTTCTCAGTAACCCAGAGGCAAAGATGCTGGTGCTACTTAGTGGCCTTTGAAATGTGGGAAACACACTGGGGACACAATAGGCTTATTCTCTTTTAGGGGGCTTTACAGTTAAGCTGCTATTGTCTGGCTAACATTAGCAAGAAAGATACTCCCCTTTCTCCCCGACCCCTATGTAGACTCTGAGAAAACAACCAATTGGTTTAAAATGCACTATCCAAATGCCTTCAGATCACGCGAGAATAAAGCCAGCAAGGAGCTGAAAGTCTGTCTGATCAGCTGGAAGCCAAGCAATCTACTGTCAAGGGTCTTAGCAGAAATGCAGTCCTCTGTTCAAATTGCTTTCTGGAGTTTCCTATCATTTGTTTGTTGATGCAAAATCTTTTTAAACTTCATACCTGACCGTACCATGTACTAAATGTAGGCAGTGCAGCCTGGTGTAAGCAACTGGTAAAACTCATCATAAACTGACTTCAGTAGTTATAAAAATAAAAATGTAACTGAAGTTTTGCGCTAGGTGCAAATAGGCAGAAAACAGCTGTTGCTGGTAGCGATGATTAATGGAGGGTGGAGTATATCATAAAGAGCAACTTACAAGTTATAAAATAGAACAATTCATATGCTCACTCATATTTAAGCCTGCTTCACTCCAACAAGCTCTAAAGCCACAATGTGCCCTTTTGTAAATAAGTACGTTCCCAGGCAGACCCACTGATCACTCTACTGAATTAAGTGACAGACTCTTTTGTGCATCCGTTCTTGAATGGCAAATGGATGCAAGACATACTATTCTATTGCTTAAACCCATTCTCTAATCAATTTAGTATATAATTTGTACTGCATATCACTGCTGCACATTTTGACTTTGCATCAGATGGTACATAGAAAATTCTTAAACTTTCCAAGGATCTACAGTGTCAAAAACCCAGATTTCACTGAGAATCTTTTCATGTTGCAAAGTAATAGTAGAGTTGAGACCAAAAATAAAAAAAAATCTGGCAGGGAGAACAGCTTTTACAAAAGAGAATCAGTTCCACTGACATCTTCACAGAGCTCCCCAGTGGTATGCAGAGTCATGTGCCTCCGTGTCATACAAATACACTGCATTCGTTTGTGCCATACCATTGCATCCCAAAGCAGATGCACGTAGTCTCACTGTAACCCTCAGATCATGTGTCATCTATTTGCCCTCCCTCTGTCACATGCACAAACACGGCCTATAGGCTCTACGTGTGAAACGGAGAAGTGAAATAAATGACATGTGATGTGAGGGTTACAGTGCTTCTAAAATTGATGGTCAGCATTTTATTGGTGTCAGACACTCAAATGTTAAGAGGCAAAAGAAGTGATACTGGAACTGAGAAGCCCAGTTGTTGCTGCCCAAAACTAAGAACTCTGTCCTGAAAGGGGGTTCAAATGTTTTTCTTCTGTCTGTGTTGTTTGCTGGCAAGCAATACTCTAGCATGAATTAGGTTAATACTTCCCTCAGTAGCGTGATGTCCTCTGGAGGAACGTAAAGTCAGTGTCAGCGTTGATTCTGATTTGTAAATTTTATCTGTATTGATGGGTGCCATTCCTATAAATCGACCAGGCTGAGGTAAAGGTATTTGATTATCTTATTGACAGCTTGAGGCAGCATCCTGTAGCAGCGAACATGTTCAACGGGTTTCAAGAGGAATGAGCAGCTTACTCTCGTAAAGTAGGATATCTCCTTGCGATCTCTTCTTCCCCTCTGCCCAATCTGGTAGCAAAGCAAATTGCATCAAACTCCAGCATGCGCTGCACATCTGGGAGTCGATTTTCCAGTACAACAGCCATTCAGTCACCAAGAGTTCAGTGACATGACCTTTCTTAGGACAACCCACAAAGAGATTGGCACTTCTAGAATTATGTGATGTTGACATCTGGAGTTCAGTTGTCTCTGGTAAAAAACCAAATGTTTTGCTTCTGCTGGTCACAAATTTCTCCTCATATTCACCATTCTAATTTCTGTTTAAAGATGGATTCAGCCAAGAAATGAACATAAATTTGCTTGGAAACTGTCCCAAAGAATCTGCCATCTGAACTTCAGAATGTTTTGCTGCTTTACTTGCTCTTGAGAGGCTCAGAAACACATCCAGATCTCTTCTAGTGTCCAAGTAATGTGAAGACCATCTCAGTGACACCCTGATACTGTAGTAGCAAGGAGCAAGGTAAGGGAAGAAGAGGTTGTCTGTGTGTCCCTTGCCACTCCTCTAACAAGGAGAGAGTAATGCAGCCACGTTCACTTCCAGATTATGCTAAACCTGGACCATATTTCGATCTCTTGTGGCTGTTAAAGAATAAACCCAAAGAAAAGTTAAGTAAGAATAACGATGCTAAGTAGCACCAAGATTACAGAGCCTTTGCTGACCAGTTGACATGTTTTTTCATAACTGATGCTGCAGCTTGTATAGACTGATACGCTCCTGCAGACAGAATACAGTGTGTTAACAAGTCAATAAGGTAACAGTTCATATTCATTTTTCATTTGCTGTGGAAGCCCTTTACTCTTAGCTGTTCTGGCAGAGCAAAAGGGGTCGACCAACAGTTTCTGGACTGTTTCACAGTTGAGGAATCCCAAGGCTGGCACAAGAAATTGAACTAGGAAAAGGAGGCACAGCCAAAGTACTTCTGTTCTCCAGGAAACCTCAGCAGCTAGGACAGTCTTTCAGCATGGCTCAGAGCAGGTGTGGGAACGTGTGCCATTTGTGCCAGGCACGCAGTCCCGAAGTGCTGTGGCTGTAGGATGACAAGTTTACTGGGAAACGGGAGAGAGAAGGGGAAGCAGTAGGAGGCCTGGCATGGTGCTGAGCTCAATCCTGACTCTGCACACCAGCTCTGGCATCAGTGTAGTCCTGGCTCTGTGCTCTCTGTTCTCCCATGCCCAGCGCAATGCCAGCCACATGTGAAACTTCTGCTGACTCATGGCCTGGAATGGTCTTGGCTTTGCCTATGTTTAGATCTCTGTGCAGCACAACATGGTCTTGTTCTTGTACAAAATCTTCTCTGCTAAGTGTCACTGTCTATCGCTGTCCTGGCTTTGCATGCATGCCCATTCCCCAGATGAAAAAAAGCTATTTCTGGGCCACTACTACTAACTTCTTCCCAGTATAAAACTTCCCCACTTTAAAAATGAGTTGGAGTACCCTGGACCAGGAAGAGGCCTGTGGGAAAACAACACAATGGCTTTAGATAAGCGACCAAGTAACAAGCTCTAGGGGAGGGTACAAAAGGGGGGCAAGGGCAAGCCTATAGCCTGCTTCTGCACTTGCTAGCCACAACAGGCAGCTGTTTTGCCAGTGCTGAGAGCTCAGAAATAAGGGAACACTTAAGACTTCAAGTTTTTCAGGGAAGGCGGGATGTTGAGAGAAGGGAGGAAAGAAGAGGAGCAATCCTCTTGTGCACAGACTTTCCAGAGCCTCCAGAGATCAGTAAGCCCCAGGGAACCACAGGCCTATGCATAGGATGCTTATTTTTTTAGATCTGTTTTAATTTAGATGTTTGGGATCTAAACAGATAATGATTTATCCTAAAACTGATGTATGGTGATAGGATATAACTTGTCATTGCAAACAGAACTGCAATGAATGACTGAAATTGAACCCTCAGATTCAGCCTAAAATTCAGCCTGATAGCAAGTATATCTTACAGTTATATTCGGAGACAAGCAGTTGTTTGCTGTGAGTCATTAAAATATTTGAGATCTGAGAAGGTACCAAAATAGCTCAGATATGCACCTCTATGTGTCACACTTACCCACATCTTACTGGTCCCTGGTATCCGGCCTTTCTTCAGTTTAATTTCATCTCATTACCCAAAGATACGCCCCTTGTGCATTTATGTTGTTAATGAAATGCTGGCTCTATTGGAATATCAACTCTGTGGGGGTTGCCAGGACATATAAAAAAGAACAGCCATAAAGTATGTTCATTATTGTTGCAGTGTAATGCCAGGTCTAGTACTGCTTCCAGAAAGCGGGAGAGGGAGAACAGAACTTAACATGTCCCTGACCTGTCCAGAGGGACAAAACAGAGAGCTTTTATTTTATTTGTTTCTACAGTGACTCAGTCTGTAGTAACTGGGTTAAAGTCCACTTAGAAACAAATAGAACAAAAGGCCTCCTGTTAGTGCTGGACATTTTCCCTCTTCAGATATGACCAGAAGGATTTAAAAAAAAAAAAAAAAAAAAGAGAAAAAAAAAAAAGCCCTCTAGCAGAATGCAGGAAACCACAAGCTTATGGGAATGTAGTAGCACTTTGGAAAGGAAAACACTGCCTCAGACTTTCATCTGCAGGGCTTGCTTTCCTCCCTACCCCCCATTTTTTCCTTACCTTCTTTTCATCTCCTTACAGCTAGAAGCGTTTGCCAGGTCAACAGAGAGCCTGGAGAAAAGGCTGGTGGGGAGAGCAGTTAGGTTGCAGGAGGTCATTGCCAGATCCCAGACAGGGAGAGAAAAGTTGGCTTGTGCAGCTCACTGTAGTCTGCGAGGGGGCTCCAGCACAGAGGGAGTGAGCTTGGGTGCAGCTGGAGCTTGCAACTTCCAGTCCCGTAGCTGCTTGCCACTTAGGGTCTTACTGGGGTCAGAACCCGGGATGCTACAGGCTGTACTACAGGCAAAAAAAAGGCATTTTCATAATTTTTATTTGGTGTGTCTGATTATTTTATTTTTTTTATGTTGCTTAATGACATCTAAGTAACAAATTACATAATGTTCTCCAAGACCGAAAAGTATCCAAAATGCTTTCTTCCTTCCATTCTAAGTATTGTCATGGCACGCCTGTGTTTTCATTATAAAGCAAACATTTTCCAGCAAGTATTCACTGAATTTTGCTAATTTTCACTTCAACTTTTTCCTAAGGAATGTGAGCTGTTAGTAACAGAAAAAGCATGTTGAAATTATATTTTGTATATAAGAATGAGCACTTCATTACATTTTCCAAAACTTCCCTTTCCCCTCTCAAAAAAAAAAAAAAAGGCAACCCCAAACCTGAGGAAAATTACAGCTATCTCAAATGAAATGGAAAAGTGGAGTTTAATGTTACTTCTTACCTATAGCTTTAGCTGTTATTGTAGTCCTGGTTTTTACAAAAGGATATGTTACTTTTTTTTAGGTGAGCTTTATGTTGACCTAGATCAGGGAAACAGCTTGCTGAATGGTGTAATGAGCAATGTGTTGGGTGTAAGGGAGGAATGGGAATGCATAGCCAGAGCTGGACCACATAACCAACTGTTAGTTTAATTTAGACTGCTGCAGAACCATAATCTCAAGTGGTAAGCTTTTGAGTGACTTGACCAAGACCGCATAGCACATAAGTAGTTACTTTATTTAGTTGGATGACTGATTCCATACTGAGTTATAGAAGTTTGTCTTTTGTGTATTCAAAATAAATAGGTAACCAGAGTGGACCTTGCTGTGGCTATCTCACTGAGAACTCATGGCATTGTGTAGAAAATTCAATCTTTAAAAGAAATTTCTGTTCTTAATACTAAGTGAATTAGTTGCTTTTAGTAGTTAGTATTGTGGTACATACAGTGTCTTTTCTCTAGCTCATTGGGCTGGTTTCCATTTCAGATAATGATGAGAGTCAAAAACTAAACGGCTGTGTTTTGCTCATGTCAGGTGAGTTATTCCGTATCCTAGTGGACAAATAATCTTCTGTAAAACCTCAAAATGTGGCTTTTTTATCAGCATTTTTATTAAAATAATCAAGTTCAAATATTTTGTCTTCTTAGACAAAGTGTCCTGCCTTAGCCCTTTGTAGGCTGAAGAATTAGAGTTCTCACAGTCCCTCTTCATATGTCACCTGCTCCAGCCTCTAACAGTTTTAGGGTCCTTCTGCTGGACTTCCCTCCAGCTTGTCAATGTCTTTCTTGTACTGTATGCCTTAAAACTGGACACGACGTTCCAGTATTTGTTAACTAACACATGGTTAAAGGCTGATTTGTCCTTAGTGTGATCACAGCCAGTCACAGTTGAAAGCATGTTTTAAAACCCTGTCCAGAGCTAGAAAATTAAGCCTGACTAGCCAGGATGTTTTAAAACCCAGCTGGGACTACTTACACTGAAAAATTCCAACATCTTACAACACGTGTTAGCTAACACACTGGTCGGCACTCAGAGCAGATAGGAAGGGTGACTGTTCCTACCTGGATAGTTTTAAGTCCGGATCCTAGGAGTTAGCTGTTTACAGACAAAATTTTAAATGTAACAGTTAAATTTAGCATCATCCTAGTAAACAGATGTTCTAACACAAAACCATCTTCTACTGTAAATGTGCCAACTTGGAGCATCTTTGGTAGCTAGTGCAGTTTATTGCATGATGCACTTTGATCTCATCCTTATGCATCAACCGTCCGGATAGAAACGGAAATTTGCTGCTGGTTTGTAAAGGATAAGGCTCTGGCTAATGGGGGTAACTGAAGCATGTCAGTCTCCACTGTGTCACTGTGAAAACATTGCATTGCCACATACAGAAAGGCACATTCATTGTTTCTTGAGATCTAAACTGTCCTTGATAACCAGCACTGTCGATACCAGTGTTCACAGGGAGCAGGGAATGGAGAACATTCCCTGAAATTTGTTTCAGGTTCAGAGCTTCTAACTCCACCTTCCTGAGCCTCGAGAGAGAAGCGTTTTTCCTTTGCTCCATCTGGTACAGCGGCTCTGGAAAACTTCAGCTTGGCCCACACCCTCCTGAGCCCCTGAACTTTGTAATTTTTCAGCTGCCAGAATCACTAACTGACCAGTTTTATGTAACTCCAAATATCTGCAGTGGAGCTGGAGAATACACACATGGAGGAAGTTTTGTGGCTTTTAAACTATGCCCAGAAGTTTGCCTTTTTTTTTTTTTGGTGGGAGGGGGGAAATGAGGAATGCAGCAGGGGTATACACAGGACTTCTCAAAATAGAAGGGAAATTCTATTTGCTGCAAGGATAGGCTTAGGTTTGCTTTTGAAATCCCCCCCATTTTTGGAAGGGGCCTGAAAGACATTTGGGGGGCAGGGAGGAGGTTGTTGTTCTATTATTCAAGCATAAATACATCAATAATAATTTTGAGAGGTTTTCAGTTCTTCATGTTTGTTGCCTGTTGCTCTAGGGGGCCAAATCTAACTTGTAAAAACTTTTGCCAGTGTCTGTATAGCCAAAAGGGACCAGTGGTTTTCCCCAACCCCAGCTAACTACTTCTCAGATGAATATGCTGTCCCTGGGCTTCTGCAGCCAAGCAAAGCAAATGGACATGCAGCTTTTGCGGCATTTCAAGCTTTATACACCAATACCACAAAAAAAAATGGCAAACACTCAGAGAAGTCAGGCAGGGCAGGGAGGCTGGTATTGCCAGGGTCCATAACCCCCTTTTCCCTCATTCCCTTTCAAATTGTTTGCAAAACCCAAGTCAATTTTTGTGTTTGCCATTTCAAAATAAATATGTTGTGATGGTTTGTGTGTGTGTGTGTGAAAAAGAGTGAACTGGAAGAATGAGGCTTAAGCACTGTAATAACAAAACAGCAAACAGCCTATCAAGCCAGGGACAACCCTGCAATAAACTAGCATATCCAGACCTGTAATCACAAGTGACCTAACAATAACAAATCAGTGCATGCCTATGGGTGTGGGAGAGAGATGAGCAGAAGTGAAATAGATACATTCCCAGAAGAGAAGAGAAAGAGAACAGAAAAATTGAGGTGTGGAGGAGATAAATGGGAGGAGCATGCACTTGGAGTGTGGTGTTTGTGCATGTACATTCTAAGCAGTTGAAGTTAAAATTTTCTTCCTGTTTCCTATAACATGCAGAATTTTATGCTTCTGCCAAATGTTTAAACAGGAGCAAAAATCAGCGTGAGTTTCCTCTTGAAACAAAATTAAAACTGTGTGAAAACAGCAAACTGTTAACACAGCATCCAAGTCAGAGTTGTTATCTGCAAGCCAGTTGTGCTAAGTGGTCTGTAGCCAGAGGAGCCAGAGGTAGAAGCCACCGCAGTCAACGGGGGATGAAACTAAATGAATAGCAAAATAGAAGCTTACAAAAGTAAGCTGTCAGTAAGGTTAGTTTTAAAGGGATGTGGTTAAAGATAAATATCAAAGTGTGCATAGCAGAGCTATGTTAATGAATTGCAGTCTTTCCAGTGACAGAATCAGAGTCCTTACTCAAGTCAGATTGTAGATGCAGAGGTATGATTCTCTTGCTATGTATCTGAAAGGTGTCAGTCTTCTCCCAGGTTGCAAGACTACCTTCTTGGATGTGAATAAAATAGAGCTTTTGGTTAGGACAGCTGTGTCTCTCCCAGGGACAACGGGTGACTGAAACAGTAAGAGGAGAGTGGACGTGCTTACAAATTCAGTGATTCGTGACTGTGTGTATCCTCTGTCCATGGGAGAGACAAATATATCAGTGCAAACAAAATTACTGCTTCCCAGTCCTTAGTGAGATTTTTTTTTCTGTAACCCCTTTGGGACCCTGTTGATGCACAGTCTGTGTGCTGCAGACTGAATTGGTTCCTGAGTGCACTTAGTATTTAAAGACATTAATAATTTAGGGCGGTCTGCCATAGCTTTGTTTGGTGTGATTGGAGCTTCTGACCTCTCCAGGCTCTAATTCCCACAAATAAAGGTACTGGGGAGCAGGCACAGAGAGCCCCCAGCTGTGGAACACCGTACACGTCGGGATATAACCATGGACTACAGGGAGAGCCTTCCAAAGGGACTGAGATTAATGCTTGGCAAGGACAGGAGTTATTTTACCAAAGACATCTTCACCATGTTGGTATTGTGGAGCCAGAGAGCTTAGGGGTCTGAACAAATAATGTTACTGCAGTAGTCCTGCTTGCTTCCCATACCTTCTCCTGGCTTTAAGAGGCTTGATGAGTTGTGGGTCTCTGGCATGTAACTAGAGCCTCTCACTCATTGATGTCTGGTGTGTCCTTAGCCAGTGCCAAGCTTAGAGGGCAATAGATCAGACTCAGGAGACTCTAATGGAGGTAATGATGATGCGGGAGTTTACAGCCAAGGTCAGGGACAAGAGAGGAGCCCATCTTTGTGGGAGGCCACAAATGGTTGTCAAGTTCAGATTGGGGGAAAGCAGCAAATGGATGCATCTGGTTTTTTTGTTTCTTCCAAGGCTGACTTGGGAGGCTGAGTGACTGCAGTCTAGCCATACACTGTACCTTGCACATTCCAGCCAGGGCACTGATCAAAGCTGCCCAGAGACATTGGTTGTGTGGAAATGGGAGGTGGTGCCCTGTGTGTGAGCAGTGCATTGGCATAGGACTCCTTCCTGCTCCACTCTGCCCAGGCCAGTTGGCTCAAGGCTCTAGAGCTAGGCAGATATGTTTTGGGCTGGGTACATATCAGCAGTGTCCTCCCTCTCTTGAAATTCTTAGTTTTACTTGAACTGCTGTTGAAAGAATGGAGTTATTTGTGCAGAGAATGAGGAGAATTGAAAAGAAAGAGGAGGTCAAGAGGTGCGGCTTTGAGCACACATCCAGAGCTACTCCACAGGAGGTGGTTGGAATGACAAAAATGAAAAGGGTAGCAGGCTTGTCTCCTGGTGCTGCCAAGGGGCAGAGGCCAGAGCCCTAGCCTCTCCCTGAAACTGCAGAGGAGAGGAAAGCCCAGGATTCCTCTGGCCCTGCAGTATGGGATGTCTGCGAAAATGGAGAGGTGGGTCCCGGTGAGGCACATCATTACCTTGTACTTTCAGGGCCGAAGTTGCCCTATATCCCCTCTGGCTGGGGAGAGGTGTCTGCAGTTATTCCTTCCAGCACAGCGGAAGGCACTCTGTGCGCCATTGCAGCCTGCACCCAAAGGCTCCCAGCTTTCACTAACTGCCAAGTGGATGGAGCCAAAATTGACTTTGCTTTATGATGCCAAACACCAGCTCAGAGGATGTGCATATATTTTTCCAAGCTACACAAATTGACACAGCAAATAGTCCCAGCCTGGGAGGAAAAGGTAAAACACTGTGACCTCATTTCAACAAAAAAACTCATCCATCATGCAGAGAAGTAATTAAAAAGCATGGCAATTAAATACATGCCAGCAAATATCTTCAAATCCTAAGTCACTCATGCCCAAAATAAGCAGTGCCTGTGCACATTCGGAGGAAGAGGTAGTGCTTCATGTTTTCCTCTTTCAGCGTGTGCAGCTTCCAAATCCTGTGCAGCCAACTTGCTTCTTTGGGCTTCAGCATCAGAGATAAAGGGTTAATTTAAGGAAGGAGAAGTTCTCTCTCTCTGGATGATAAAAAAAAAAGGAAAAATCACAATGTGCTTGGCTGTATTGGGAATGAAGATGTGTCCCAGCTTTGCATCCTGGAAATTGGCACTTTCATAACCAGGACATGTAGTATCTTTAGTTGAGAGATGATATTTCAAAACTGCAGATAGCACATTCCTCTGAGATTTAGCAGCTGCCTTCAGGAAGGCGTTCTGTACATTTCCTTTTTTATTCTTCTCTCCTCATTTTTATTTGGTTTCTGACTCTCTTTTTGCTATAGATGAAACAACAGATCCAGAGCTCTAACTTTTGAGAGAATCAGACATGTATTCATATTTTGAATTGGATTCATGTAGCATAATAATGGGTTAAATCAAAACACACACAAAACCAAACACCCCTGTGTTCTAAGAAAGTTTGGTTCCAGATGCAAACATCGTATCTAAATTAAATTCTTGTTTCCTCGCTACTAGCCAGAAACCATGGTGAGATAAGTGAGATCAGATGGGGAAAAAAAGGAGGCTCAAATTTATGGCAGAAAATTTTTCAATGTAACAGTGTATCTTTGGCTGCCCTGTCAAGGAAAGAAAGAAAGGAATATTTCTGTCTGCTCCCACTTTGCAACTGGCTAGGTGCACGAACATTTTTTTTGCTTTCTTCTGAATGAGTTGACTTTTGCTGGAAGCAGAATACTGGCATGATCTGGTACAAGAAGGCCATGTTCCCATCTGCCTGGCTTCTCCTACTGGGCAGATCAAACATGGCTTTCAGGTGAAACTCTGCCTGCCTTCTCTGTCCTGTGCTCCGTTACTAGCAACGATGGGCTTGGGTAGGAGCTGTTAGGAAGGCCTTGAGTCTCACTGTGACCAAAGTCTCACGCAGTTGCGGAAAGCAGACTATACAACGGGGTGTACCACAGGGCCAAAGAATGGGCCTGGTGGATGTCATAGACGGCAGGGGAGAGGGAGGATAAATCTACTATGTGCTTGGCCTGCACAAATTCATGTCATCATGGCCGGGGAAGTTCAATTCCAGAGCTATTTGTGTTTAAGTGAAAAGAAACGGAAAGAGAAAATCTGGTGGCAGAGAGGGAAAGTACCACGCGTCAGACTGGAGTTGAAAGGAATACATAGGTGATTCTTGTCTGAGGCCTTGGTAGGCATATGGGGTGTTACAAACCCCTTTGCCCCCCAGGCTCCCTCAGCAGCTTCTCAGGGTCACAGGAAGCCTGCAGGAGTGCCAGGAGTGCACCTTCAGCCCAAGCAGACATACTTGGTGGTCTTTATCCCTGTTACAAGAATAGCAAGACCAAGACCTAGAGTCACATGGTGGGGCTGGTTGTCTCTTGTGACTGTTGTAAAGGGGTGCGACTCCATTAGCTGCAGAAAATCCGTTCTGATGTGTGACTATGTGTGAAAGGGGAATGACGCTGAGTAAGCCCACAGCAGAGCGGAGCAGACAGCTGAGGACTTGTGACGGCCGAGCACAACTTTGTGTTGTGGCTTTGCATTGTTCCTTCCATCTGTATTGGAAAAGGTATGTGCGTGAGTTTCATCGAGCAGCAGCTTTTCCACAGTGTTTCCACTTCCCTTGCACAGCTTCAGCTGGCATCTCCTCTCCCCTTATCTGAGCACAGCTTCTCCTCGCACAAGACACCACACACAAGTTGCGGCTGCGCGGGAATGAAGCATGGAGCCCCCCCCCATCTCTTCCCCCCCGCCCCAGCTCCCGGGACAGACGCCGTCAGCTGTCCCGTACTCCCACTCCCATCCCTGGGTCTCCCAAAGTGCGTCTTAAGTTTCTGGCAGGAGGGCTTGGGTGACCCAGAAACAGACCTTCTGCCCGCCCTGGCAGCCCCACGTTGTGTGTGCCTAGTGCTGACCTTCCCTGCCCTTCGGCCTCTGCCCTTTCCGCCCGACCTTGTGGGATTATTCCTGCTGTGCCTTCTACAGGAGAAGGCCCCTCGGCTGCGGCTTTAGTGTCAAGGGTGACCCTGAGAGGAAAGAAGAAAACCCCCCTCCATGACTTGCTTTTGTGGAGGGCAGTAATCAATACCCGGGGCACCCAGCTGAAGCGCCGGAGGAAAAGCACGTTAACCCTCCACACGCTGACCTCCCCAGGCCACCATCTTCCCCCCGCAGTATGCTCCGCACAGAGCGCCCTTCTCACTCCTTAAGAGAGCAAATCTTGCCTGTCCTGCCCTATTTTCTAGTTTTGGCCTAAAGAACAAGATCGGAGGTGGGATTTTTGCTGGAGTTTATCCCTGCCCTGTCCTTGCCTGCTGGAAAGGTTGGCTGCCGGTAATGGGAAGAGCCGCTTCCTTGAGTACTGCACCACAGGCCAGGGGTGCTGGAAGGGGGAAGCAGGGGGGATTTTTTGTTTGTTTGTTTGCTTTTCCCTGAACCCTGAAGCTCTGGGCAGTGCTGAAGGCAGACGTGACGGACAGGATCTGGTTTTGCACATTCTCCCTCCCCTTTCCCGGAGGAGCGGGGCTTGTGGCTGTGCCAGCGGGGGAGTGAGAAACTAGGCCCGCAGATTGCATCAGAGCTCTTTTTCTGGTCATGCTGGTTGGTTATAATGAGAAAATACTCCAAATTCCTAGTGAAAAATCCTTTCTTCTTTTCGTTATTACTGGGCCAGACAAGCTAAGCTAGCACTGGAGCGCTGAATGGTGGCTGGCTGGTGGTGCATGCAGCAGTGCCAGGGTGGGAGGCAGGACTCCTGAGTCCTCACCCCAGATTTGCTCTGTGGTGTTTTATATAAACCTCAAAAAATCACTTAACCTGCTGTACGTTCTGTCCCAGTGAACAGATCTAGGCATGAAATAGGATCAGTGATACAATCCCAAATGTTTAAAAGCTCAGTTTTAGCTCACGTGTGTAAAATGATCTTGCAGTGAAAGATACTGAAATGCAAAGTGGTGGGACTGTCTGAGACTTGATTTCTGAGCAAAGCTGCTTTCAGATGCAGCAGCACATACCTTAAAAATGTGCGTCATTGTTTGAATTCCTCTTCCTCATCTTTTCCAGAAATTTAACATACATTCTGGACAGTAAGTTGGATCCAAAACAGATGAAGACTGAGGCATAAGCAGCAAGGTGTGACTAGAGGTAGTCAGCAATGCAAGTTGTGGAGAATGTACTGTTTAAATCTTATTGGTGGACTGTGAAGTGTAATGAATTAACATTTATAAAAGATTTTATGATTTTTCAGCTGCAAACCCCCGTATATGTTGAATGGTTAACAGACTAGTGATTGAGGCATGGAGACACCCTGTAAAGTCCCCACAGTCTCTGAACAGAGAAGATTTATCTTGGTTTATGTCTGAGTTACCTTCTCTTTGCTTTGTAGGGATTTTTTTCTTTCTTTTTTTTCTTTAACTTAACTTTAATTCAAGTTATTACTTTAACTTCTGGGAACTCTGAGAAGCATGTTTTCTTTTCCCTTGGGAGATGGATGCTAAATTTCTTACAGAATTGATTTGATCTATACAAAATCAACAGGGAAACCAAAGCTCTCGTTCTCACTATAGGTGCACTCTATGTGTGGGAGGTTTACTTAAGAGCAGAATGAAGAATAGGAGTTTGTGGATCCACGATTTGTATATATCCTATATTGTCAATCTGTGTCCTGTTATGTGGAGATAACCTTTAATTCCTTCCCTGTTTCTTTCCCATTTTCCCATTTATTTTAATTTGCGTTTCAAATTACAATTTTCTTTAGCCTTCTTTAAATATTTTAAAAATATTAATTAGCCTCACAGTAGTCCTTCTAGGTAAGTAAATGTTTTCACAGTAAAATCTTTTACAGGTGGGAAAACTGAGGTACAGAGTATTAAATAATATTATTAGTTAGTGAATTCAAAAATACTTCAAAACTTTTAAGTACCTTTCCTTGACAGCCTGTATTCTATATTTTAATAACAGCGAAACTTCTTTGAGTATTCTCTAAATGAAAAACATTAACTGTGTGATGATGGGCAAGGAGCAGATAGTGAACATAGTCGTTTTAGAGGAAATCCTTGGGAATTCCAAGTACCCATCATACCTCCAGATGGCCTGTAGGCCATGTTTTATATTGCAGTATTTCCATTGTTTTTTCAAGTAGTTTTGAGACATTTCCAGATGTCCTGATTGGAAGAGGGGCTGCTAAAGGTTGAAGCCCAGATTACCACTCTAAAGGTATAAGAATCTTATGGAAAAAAATCCTACCCTTCTCTCTTTTGGTGCTTATGTAGCCCCTATAAGCATAGTATCTGAACATCTCGTATGTATTTAAAAATAGAAATAACAATAACAAACCCTCTGTCTCTCTCTTCCTTCCCAGCCTGTAAGTGAAATAGCTTGATTTCTTCAAAGGACTTTTTCCTTGTGGATTCTAAATATTTAGCTGTGGTTTTGCACAGTTTATCTACTGTTCCATTACTCCACTGAGAGGGGGAAAGAAAGATGCCATTTCCATTATTTCGTAGAACTCGAAAAGCCACAATGTTACGTGTTCTCTCTACTGATTCCCATGTAGAGCTTAACCACCACCATTCCCAGAGCTGTGCATTTATTGCTTTATTGATACACAATCAGGGATGTTTTGGCAGGATTCAGAGTTGTGTAAGCCACGTGTGATGTTAAAGGAAAGCTGCTATATATGTTAATTGCAGCCATTCACAGGATGGGTGTGGAGATTTAATATTTGCTTATAGAATATGTTTGAGAAATGATTATTAAGTCCCTGTGAACTTGATAAAGTAACATTATGTTAAACAAGGGTCATTTTTCTCTGTTTTGTCTATATTTCTGGCCTCAATGTAAAGCACACTGGCTGTTTTAATAATCAGCTGGATTTCTGATTCAAATTTCTGCTTTCTCCATTGAGATAACAGTGTGTACAGCCTCATGTTTTCCACGTTAATTATTGTTTAAAAAGCACTGTACAAGATTGCAAAGGAGTTTCCTGAAGACACTGGAATTTATAGCAAGTGTTATCCCTTTTCCTTTGGGAGTTCTGAAGATTTGTCCCTTTCACATGTCAAATTTCTTATATTTGTTTCCCTGAAAAGATCTGAAGGTCTTCAACTGACCCATGTAATCTGTACACATTTACATCATGTGTAATGTAAACCCAACTTGTGCTGGGGGAGGTGGCTCATTATTTAGTAAGCAAGACACTGCATGAAAGTGAACTCAAACCTCTTCAAATCATCCCAAATGCAGTGACTACTGAAAGTAAAGCTTGAGGCCATAAAGATGTACATCACACTGTGGTCCTAGTCCTCAGAGTTGGATATTCATGTGTCCATGGCCTCAGGCATTAGAATGGGGCCACGTTCCTTAAGAGTCACCATCTAGATCAGTGCTTTTTTGGCTGTCAGAGTTGTTTGCATATACTACATCAGGGAGGCATGCAGACCTTGATGCTCTCTGCCACTGTGACAGCAGTCTGTTCTTTCAATACAGCATGATAATTGCTAGTGTGTCTAAAATTTCACCTCTTCTGCAGGCATCACCTCTATTTTTGTGTGTTTGACTAAGCAGCAGGATTTTTCTTTGGCATTTATTTGAGCTGAGAAATTCAGATGGCTGGGAAAGAGTGCTATCAGTTTGTGAAGTGAAGGCAGTATATAGTTAGGCATCATAAATGCTCTTCTGGTATCCAAGGGTGCTGTATCTCACACATTTATACGTATCTAATGGTATGGGGAAGATAACTGAGCCTTGTGGGCCTCTGTGGTTGCAGAAGTGTCTCTGTGTACCATGACCCTTTGGGAGGAGACGGAATGTGAGACGGGTCTTAGTCTTTTATGTTCGCATGCAGCAGAGTGTTAAACTGAGACAGCAGCATTTTGTGATCAGTAGAGCTAAAGACTGCTGAGAAATGCTAACATCTGAGTACTTCCTACCCCTTTCCTTGGAAAGGGGTAGAATGCAAAATAAATTTCCATAGTAGAAAATATTTCTCCTTCAGAAGGGTCACATTATTTCCAAGTTACACAACCTAACAGTAGGAAAAAGTAATTAAGAAAAACACACAGTTCCAGAAACAGGACCCAGATACATGTCTGAATGTATTATCTCTAGTTTGCTTTATGAAAAATCCGACTTTCTAAGTTTCCCATAAGAACCTCTGTGGTGTTTCCAGTTCCTTTATAACATTAGAAACATAACATTTTCTTTTGTCATCCAAAGAAAGATCGTACAGCTAGTAACAGTTTTAAAGAGCTATCAGTGTTTAAGTGGAAACTTCAAAAAGTGTTTTCTTTTTATAAGTTAGTTCTGCCAATATGACAAATTTTCTGTCATTCTTTACTGAAAATACAGGATATTTGCTGCTTCTTGTCTGTGTCTTTTGGTTAACCTGCTTGCGGTCTCTAATCATGCATTTCTGGTTTGGGAAATGATTCTCCTTCTTCTTTACAAATTCAAGCAAGTACAAACACTCCATCAAGAGTCTGCCTGCCTGCTCATGTGTACAAAAATGCAGAATTACTCCCATTGCTGTTCTCCCAAGTCCTTTATGTACACCATCTGTTTGGGGACCTATTTTGAAGTTACTCATGATAGTAAGAACCTCTGAGTGACTGACTTAACGGAGACTTAGGTCGGTGGCTTGGTTTGCCTTTATACTCACTCATCTTGCACCAGCCTTTGTCCATGTGTACTCTTTTCCAATAACCTTCCCCTTCCTTTGCCTTCCTTTCTCTCTTTCCATCTGATTCCAGACACCAGCCCCAAACACTTCCTCTCTACCTAGGAGGCAAACCTTGCTTTGTTAAGTACTTGGGGTACGGGAGTAGGAACTTCATGAATTCTAATGCTACCTCTGACACCCAAATGTTGGGCAAGATGCTTTAACTTTCATGTCCTGATTGTTTCCCTGGGTGGCTAAGCAGGAAAATAATTCATAGTTAAATGCTTTGCAGAGTTCTGTGGGCTAAATTTGGTGTTGGTCTATGAGCTACCAACATTAAAAATACAGGCAACAGTATGGGTGCTGAGGATTTTAACCACAAACATCTCTTTCAGTGTCTCTCTTAGTCTTTTAACTTAATTAACAGAAGTTAATCTTTTAACTTTATAACTTAATAGTTTTTACAGGTTAGAGTTTATGAAAGGCACCACAGCACATCTTCTGAAAATGTAATTGTGCATTATTATAGTTATGGCTAAGAAATCTACTTTGTGCATTAGCAGAACAGGAAAGTAAGGATACTTTGCCCTTCTCAACAACTTGGTTCTAAAGCACCCAAGCCCCTGCAATTTAGGCCTTGGTCCTACACCCCACTGGTATGCCTCACATAGTACGAATGAAAGGTCCTTTTTGCCTGGATGAATAGGGCATTGCCTGCTTGCAGACATGTTTTAGCTGTAGATCTCAAAGAACTTCACCAAGAAGGGCATATATGTTTATCCTCATTTTACAGTAGAAACCATGTAATACAGTACAGGGTGGAATGTGACATTTGCCAACAAGGTGTTCCTGGGTCCCTTCTCCCTGCTCTAACAAGTAGGGGTGAAATGGAGGTATCTGCATCCTTCACTTTATAATATGGAGAGAGAATGATAGAGGTCCTTTAAGCAAGCCTCTTTATACTCATTGCTTAAATCAAGGGAGCTGCAGAAAACTATAGCATAAGTAAGGAGTGAATTAGTTTTCTAATTCTTTCATGTTTAATTAATTTTGCTATTTCTAGCAACATAGGTAAGAGTACTTTAACATATACGTCCACATCCAGTTGCACACGGCATATGCATAACCTTTCCTGATTGAAGTTGCACGCATTACAGGACAGCAGAAATGAAACCACCGTGAGTCTCTTTAAGATTTATAAATGGTGGAGGACTGAAAGGGTTAAGAAAACCCCCTCTGCATATACCTGGTATATAAAACTGTCATGTAATCAAATGAGAGGAATGCACTCCACTGTGTACATTAGCAAACACTCCATGCCGGCTGGCTGGCAGAGGCTCAGGGTTTTCAGTGCTGCCTTGCACTACAAAGCCCTTCTTTGTTCTCTCAGCTCTGTTTTAAATATCTGATGGCTATTCCACACCATGTCAGTGCCAAATCCCCAGCTTCACTGCAAACTCTTTACAACAGCACATTGTAGGCAGATTGGATGGGGATGGGCTGGTACAGTGTGGGTATCTCCCCTTTCTTTGCTTCTCAGGCAGGTCCTCTCACCAGCTCTGCCATCTCCCTGTAATTTCTGTAGCCCCTTGTGCAGCCACCTGGGCAGTTTTCAAAGCCAGAAGTAGTAACTTGGGAGTGCAGAAATTGAACTTAGATCCTGACATGGCAACATCACTCCAAAAGTGTGCATCAGGATGGGTGTAGTCAAGGTTCAGCCAAGGAAAGGCAAGCGAATCAAAGAGTGTTCTTGCAACAAATGTTTTTGTTGAAACCTGTTGTGCCTATACTGTTGTTGGCTGGATCTTGCCTGAGCTTGCTAGCCAAGTGGGATTGGGCTTTGAAAAAAATTAGATGAAAGATTTCCTATGAACATGCACACAGAAAGGCAGGAAGTGATGCTGATGATTCAGGAGATGGTGATGTTCCTTCTTGATTTGGAATTAAAGTACTTCCCTGGAAGGATATTAACACAGCAGCACACATCTCAGCCCCTGTCAGATGAGATGTTAAAACAGGGTCTCATCACTTCCTGCTTGTTAAGGATGCTTTTTCATATGACTTACACTTTAATTAGAAAGGTGATATTCTAGCTTTCTGTACAAGGCCCTTACGTGGTACTGCCTTAGCTGCTACATGGATGCTCATTCTGCACAAGAGATGTTTTTTCATTACAAGAATCCTTGCTTGAGTACATGAAAACATACAATAATAATATGGCATCTTCTTTTTATTCCCAAACCTACTAATTCTGTTAATGAAGAATAATTCTATTTTTCTGAATAAACATAGAGTTAATGTTGTTTCTTACAATGTGTTGGGATATCTATGCATAGACACCGGGGTAGGAAATAAACAGCACGCTTTCTGAGTTAAGAGAAGATTTTATGCAAGATTATATCAGTGGTGCTGCCCACTTTTGGCAATTAATGTGAAAAGAAGCTAAGCTGCTCAGTTTCCCATTCTGTTTCTTGTTTCCTTTCCTGAAGCTCCTTGGCATCCAGTAGTGGTGTGCTGGAAACTCAGCCATACAGTGGGTGGCTGCAGTGCCTTCTAAAATAAACAAACCTGTTTTCATTCAAATTTCTTCATTTCACATGCAAATATTTCTTGGTAGGCTTAGTAAGAAACCCTTTCTAAAGTAAAACCTGTTTATTAAGGACCACTTGAAGGTGCATTGTAACACTTTTGCTTAATCATTTAAAATCCATGAAAGCTAAAATCATTGAAAGCAAGGTTTACAGCATTGCAGAAGCTTATGCAAGGCCATATTTGCTACTAAAGCTCTTTGGTTTAAATAATCCCATTCGGTGCCCACTCTGTACAATTGATTGTATGTCAGAATCCTTCAGGGGACTTGCAATGGCTGCTTAGACTATGCAAATGCAGGCACTCTTGTTTTTGCCATGTTTGCTTCCCTAGTACAGGACTGAGTACAAATAGTAATGAATTTCTCAATGGTAAAGTATTAATATGTGGTGAGGTGTTATTGTCATTGTACTCAGAAGAGATATAGTATACAGAAGTCTGTACAAGGTCAGAAATTGAATCCACGCGTCATATGATCCAGTCTGATGCCTTATTCATTAAACCATTTGCTCTCATATTATATAGTACCTCCCATCACATATAGCGTCCCAAGAAAGTTCACAAACAAAATCCTGTCCATCAGGCAGAGAGTGACCAGGAAGTCAGTGTCTCACTTTTCAACATATAGCAGGGGCTATAAATAGTGTACAGGTCCTTTTTGAAAAAAAAAAGAATAAAATACCATGGGCCATTTCTAATGTTCTCCCAGAGTTTGGTGGAAACCTGTTTAATGAGTGGTATTTTCCCAAAGGGAAAACAGTTAGCCTTTATATGATACTTTGAAGAGATTGCTGCTTTCTTTCCTTGCTCCAGTGTTTTTGCTGTAACCCTGCAGAGATAATCCTTGGGCAGAGTGTGGCCATCCAGTTGGTCTTGGTTAGTTCACCACAGATGAATGAGCAAGAGCTCCAAAAGGGACTGACACTAGAGAAATCTTTTATTTTGTGCACCAGATTCTTTTCCAAGGATTTTCCAGACCATGTTTTCCCTCTTTCTCCATTTTCACACGTCACTAACTGCTTCCTCTCAGCGTTCTGCTTCAAAACCATTGCATATAGCTAGTGCACACCTAGTTGTTTGTGTAGCTGTGCTGTAACAGAGGGACACACTTCTGGCAGGGAGGTAATAACTCTCTCATTTACTGTTGTTTGTTTTTTAAAGTCCATTATCACTGTATTTACATGGCAACTTTGACCATCTTAGCAAAGCGAGATAGTTATCTTGTTCTTCCAGGTTTACCATTTACTGGAACTGATTACAGAAAGTCTGGGTTTTGAGGGACAAAGACCTTGCCTTGCAGGTGGGTGCATGTGTCCTTTTGTGCAGGCTGTGAGGAAAAAAGGTAAAGTCAGAACTGGAAGGACTTGGGAAATGCTCCAACTGTAAAATGCTCCAAATGTAAAATTATTTGTTTCCCACAAGAAGCAAGTTGCTCTCCAGGGGAGGAGTGCAGCTGGCAGAAACCAAGGGAATCTGCAAAGATTTGCACCAAAAAAGAAGCAGTTAGCCTAAGTAAAAAGAAGGCTGTGTGTTAAAGAGCTGACTGTGTTTTGTTAGGAATGACCAAAGCAAGCTGTTTTCCTGGCAGTCATTGTTTGGTGGAGCTGAAAGAATGAGCCAGGTATTATGCCATTACTTTGAGATGGGACATTTGGGAGAAATTAAATAGATTTGCTCACTCCCAAAATACTTCTGGGCCTTAACTCAAGAGTAGGGAGTTCGGCAATGAATGTAGAGCCAGAGTAACCAGGAAGGTCAAGAGGTATTCATGATTCAAGGTGATTCAAGCTGAGCAAGGGGTGAGCACTTCATGCAAAAGTTCTCTTTTTGCTACTAGTGAGGATGCTGTGCTCCTGTGTCCCACAGAAAGTGTGGAGGTCCCATTTTCTGTCAGGCAGGTTGAATGTCATGTGGGTTTTGCTTCCCTTTCTCATTTGGTTGTATATGCAGACAGCTTCTTGTTGCCATTCATAGGAAGATGCAATCCTGATGAAATCATGCTGCATACTGATCATGTAGTGTCATCTGCTTCCTTCCAAACCAGAACCTCCTGCTTTCAGATTTTACCTGTCACAGTGGCAGATGCTCTTCTAACTACATTTCTCAGCTTCCAATTTTTCTGGCATCTAACTTCTTTGGTTTTCCTGTGAGCTACTGAATCTTTGGGCCCAATCTTTTGAGTCCTGTGAGTTCCCACATAAGTCAGTCATTGCATAGTGTGGGCACAGCCAGGCTCTCTCTTGCCTTTTCTCCAAACACCAACCGAGTGCAGATCTTCTATAAGCTGGTAGACATTGAACTGGATGGGAAGAAGAGCAAATGAATTTAAAATTCCCAATATGTACATGTAATGGAAGAGCGTCTCAGTGCAATCCCAACAAAGAGTCCCAGCTGACCTGAGAACAAAAAATTCACTGGACTATTTAAAGTGACAAGATCTTTTCCTTCTTTGCCGTGTAAAGTACACGCTTGCTAATATGTCGGTGGAGTTGGGGATTTACTGTGTGAAGATTTGTTTTCTTTGAGAGTATGACCATACTGCCCTGAGGAAGAAAAAGATTTCAAGTGGCCTTTCTCCACTTTGTTGGCAAGTCAGTCACTGTATCTCCCAGGATAACAGGAGTGCCTGATACACTGAGCAGACGAGACTTGAAAGATGTGAGGAAAGCTACTATACTGGGATCAATAGCATATTTTTCCTTCTGTAGCATGTAAACATTTGACCAGATAAATACTAGAACTTCCTCATCTGCTTCTTCCTTTTTACTTCTCTTTAAAGAACATCTAAATCCCCATATCTGTACATGCTTATGGAGAAGTCCATCTGCGTATGTTTCCTGGGGAAGTCCCATCTATGTTTGCTTAGGAAATCAGAAATTTAGATGTAAGAGTGTTGGGGGAAGTTTTTCATTGAGTCCGTTTACATTTAGCTGAAATAAATTGAATTAGATTACCTACTGCAGTTAGAAGAAATAGAGTTTTACCTGTACCAGTGACATGTGAGTTACAGTGTGCTCCAGGCTGTGCTGAGGGGACCTCTGCTCATTATTAGAATGTTTTTAATGTGTTTTTATTATTTTGACTGGCTCTTACAGAATAATGCTTCCAACAACAATCTCTGTTTAAATGTTTTGCTCTCTGAGGTGTGCATATTCACAAGGACAGTGAGCGGGGGAATGTATTCAATTGTTCTTTATTTTAAACAGGCATGCTTTTCACTTGGTCAAAATTGGAAGGAAGCATCACTTGACAGTGAATCTACAAGGCTGCTCATTTTCAGCAGAGGCAATGTTTTGTTCCTGAGACATACTCTGAGTACGTTCTGCTTGTGCGGTGCTGAGTCAAACAGCAGCCATCTGTAGGAGCGGCAGAGCTGAAGGTCAAGGAACAGACTCTGCAGGTGTCTTCCCCCAGGGAACTTTTCATACCTGCTGTTTGGTGCAAGGTAACCTATTACATAAGCGAGAGATTTGCTCTTCTGACGAATGTTAATGATCCTTAAGGATCATATCGTGTTGGCAGGGATGATTTAGGAGGATTCAGAGTGAATGTGAGAGGCAAAAGGCAGCCTTCATCTACTGCCATATGTTGGATGGTGCTGTTTGACTACGAAGGTGTCTGATCCTTCTCCAAAACATCAGTGATACAACTGCTCTCCAGTATTAATAGATAAATCAGCCGGAGTATATATTTTATTTTCCCCTTTGTGCCTATTTTTAAATGGATTTGAACCTGATGGAAAGTACTGTAGTGACAGCCCTGGTGATTTCACTCTTCTGTTCCAAAACAAAGATGCGTAGAAACTATGGCAATGCAGATTGCACTGACATGGGGGGACGGACATGCCTTTTCAGATGCCTGGTACCCGCTGAAACATGGTCTGGAGTGGACCTGGCTTGTGATTTGCTCTTCTGTCACTGGGAACAAGAGAGCGGAGGGGAAGACTCTGCTGTTGTACTTGGTAGTGGGACAGTACACCAGCTTTTGAAGAACTGACTGCTGTTACAAAAAAAAACTACGTAAGATGGTTGCATGATATCTTTTTGCATCTTCTCTCAGTAATGCTAAAGAATCAAAACACACAGTAAGTGAAGTCCAATATTAGGTTGGAATGATTTGGACACGAGGGCTCCTGGTATTGAAAGAATAACTGCACGCTGTTGTAGGGACAGATTCATTTTATGGAGCTGCCTGAAATCTTTGGATTTTCAGCCAGGACTAATTTGGCCCTTGCCTTTGAGTCAGCTCATACAGTCACACAGTCCTTTATATACTTAGAAAACTTTTTGCTCTAACAGAGATCCCTCAGGATCTGTCAGTCAGTATTTCTAATATCTGCTGTACCTGTTCCTGCGAGGAACAAAGCACCGTACTGCTGGCAACTCAATACAACCTATACAGTATTATTTTGAAATTTATTTTTTTTTGCTGCTGCTGGAATAGCATCGTACAGAACCCAGCTTTCTGGAGTAGAGAGGTAGTGCTGACCTTCTGACCCAGAAACCCACCCCTTTCTTACAATGCAGTCTATAAAAGGGTGCCATAGATGGCCCCAGAGTGAGCACAAGGCATTAATTCACTGGAGCAGTTGTGCTGACATCCTGGACCGTGAGAGCGCAGCTGGGGCAGTTTAAGAGCAGCAGTCAGGTTCCAAGAGGGAAGCCAGGCTTTTATTATTCACACTACAGTCACCTATTGTTTTGCTTCTTGTTTTTCTCAAGTTATTTAGACATGTCTGGTGGGCAGGAAAGTGAAAGACTGGGAGTGCCAGCTCCAGGCAGCCGCAGCACTCCCAGGTACTCTGCAAACTTCCTCCTCGCAGCTCTGTTCCTGCCGTTTCCCAACAAAGCTGTTGCTCATGCCTATGCATTTGCTACTGAATCTCACAACCAAAGGACCTCCATCCTGGCCTGCACACGTTTGGCTAATTTCAGGGTGTAATCCCACACAATGCTGCCAAATCATCTCAAGTTTAGTCAAGAGCAGCCAGGCCAGAATGTGTTCTAAAATGAAACTGCAAATAGGGCTTAATTATACAGTGTTCTGTAATGATTTTATGATAGCAGCTGAAGGCTGGTATGACCCTTTTGACTTTCATTTCAGCTCAGATCTTGGACCGAAGTGAATACATAACTGGAGTCTCATTTATTAAATGACTCTTCATAGCTTCAAAAGGATACTATTAATGAAACCAGAATACTTAATATTTGTTAGCTGAATAAATCTCAACAATTTTGATTCTCTGGTCTATTAAGCCGTGTTAAAGTATAAAATGGCCTTAGAGCAGCCAGCTACCCAGCAGAGAATTCCTCCTGCTTCAGGTTTCATTGATGAGAACAACCAGCTGCCCATTCCCTCCCCTATAGAGGAGTATAAGAAAACAATTTGAAATAAATCTTTGTGTACTTCATCTTCTGCTGGATTAATTCTTTGGGGTAGTCCTATTACGAATGAGAGCTAGGTACCTCGGTGCCAAGTATCTGCAACTACCTTCTCTCCCTGTGCCCTGACGTTTCCTCCAAGCCACTGTCAGAGTGGAAAAACAATTTTTACTATATTAAAAATATTTGAATTATTTCTGTTATCACAGAATTCATGACAGTTCCACCAAGATCCAGAAGCTGATGTTATGCTATCATAGAGGTCTTGGGACACCATTCTTTGCTGGTATAATCTGCAGGGAGGAATTTGGGCTGTAGCATAAATTATGTTTTAGAGAATCTGATCACTGTCTGGATTCCTGTGCCAAATTCCTTTTAGAGTACTCAGGGTGACACCTTTCAGTTTCCCATGCTAAATAAGGGTAATCTAGTGATAAATAATAAACCCACCTGATGATGGAGGTGGGGGTTATCTGGTGTTTACATAGGGGACACAGATAGAAGAAGAAAGTTTTGTTTTGCTTGTTTGAAGCATTCTAGATTGCTATCTCCAGCTTTCTGAATATAATGTGCAGTTGGAGGCTCCTCTGCAGCCTCAGCAAGTCTTGGCCCTTAATTGTGCCTTGCTTCTTCCAGTGCAAAACCGCTGCGATTGACTTTTATTTGAGAATTTACTGAGAAGCTGGAGTGATTCATGCAAACAGCTTGGTTGCAACAACATATATAAATGTGTTTCTTCTTCATACTGCTAACTGTGATCTTCCCCTTCATGAAATAGGACTCTTTGGGGCTGGTAGTGACCAGCAGAGTCACAGTACAGTAGGAAAAAATGTCTTATCACTGCAAGGATAAAAGTACTGTCCTTTTTTTGTGCAGCCACTCCTTCTCCATAGTAGGAAAATTGCTGGCTGCTGCTGGTGGAGAGTAGCAGTAGGTGTAGATCAGCCACTGGTGAAAAGGGTTTCCGTTCAAGGGCAAATTGGGACAAGCAGTGTTTGGCACTACTCAGAAACCAGACACTGAAATCTGCAAGGCTTCAGCAAAATCACAACTGGTGCCAGCACATGCTATTGGCATCCTACAACAACAGCAGGTATGCTTCTTAGTGTGCAAAGGTCTCAGCTAGGCAAAGCAAGCGTTCTCCAGTCCTGCTTTTCTGCCAATACTATATCAATACTATAAATAGATGCTTTGGGAGTTTGTTTCTGGGAATATTTTGCAGTTAGAAGTTGCTACATTAATAAAACCAGGGATTAAAGTTTGTAACCACAAACTAAGGCCAAGATTTCAGGATACATTTTCATCAGTTGAATGTGATTGCTGTCCTACCTACTCCTCTGCCTGTGCACATTACTGTGTAAGCTGTGACCATACATCTGTGCGATCGTGATGTGAGCCACATCAGGGAACATTAAGGTTTTGGAAGGTTTTAGTCTAATCAAGCTATTCCCAAACCAGTTTGTTTCCTTTATTTGTGCCACAGCTGTGTAGGGAGTTGTGCTGCACTCAGGGTGGGGAGATGCACCATGCATAAATGTGTCAATTTTGATTAAAAAAAAAAAAAAACATATAAAAGAAAAATCTTAACTCCCTGAACTACTCACATTTCATCCCCTCTATGATGAGTGCTGGTTGCAAAGATACATTTCTGGTTTGAAGAGTTAATAGCATGCCAGTGCTAATACACTGGAGATTCACAGACAATGTGTTAAATTCCCAGGACTGCTGGTGCTGACTCCTAGCAAAGCCAGTGGGAGTTTGTAGGTATAGCAGGTATACCTAGTACTATAGGAATACTTATAAGCAATTATATTTATTATTTTATTTTTGGAGAATCATGAACAAGGAAATAACCAGTGATCTTTACCAAAGATAGTTGTTTTAAAATGTGTGAGGGCTTACTTTGTACTCACTTCTTTCTATCCTTTTCACATCATTTCTGGTTTACAAAGGTACTCCTTATGGATGAATCACAGAATCACAGAATTGTGGTGGTTGGAAGGGACCTCAGAGATCATCGA
>JAOXJM010000041.1:29430623-29466194 GCA_026413425.1 Tringa solitaria | reverse complement strand
CTTCTCTGGACCTGCTCCAGCACCTCAATGTCTTTCTTGTGGTAGGGGGCCCAAAATTGAAGGATGCTTTGAGCTTCCTGCGTGCCAGTATCTCTGCCATGAATTTAGGTGACATGTTGATGGAGCACATTACATTTTTATTCCTAGCTAAATAATACCAAATCTAAAGTAAATATCTAATCTGTTGGCATTACCTTGCTAATAAAGAGCCTGATGGAGTTAGATGGGTTGAGTTGGAAATGTTTTACCTCCATTTTTCTCTAAGTAGAGAACTCAACCCATCTAACTCCATCAGGCTCTAATCAGTGCCTGCAGAACCTGATCCTGCAGTGTTTTGGCCAGTTCAGTCTTACATGCCCAAAGCAACAGGTTTTTTGCCTTTTCCTCTGCAAAGAGTTTACGCTTTTTGAGCTCTTGCTGTGCATACTGTCTGTGGGAAGTGTCTGCTCACACCTGGGGGAAATACACAAAGCAAAGTGCCTTTAATTGCTTCTGGAACAGTACAGAGAATTGTTTAGACTAGATTTACTTTTCTGATTTGTGCTTAGAGACAGAGCTGACCTCTGCCAGAACTACAAAGAGCACCCAGCTGAGGCTGTTAACATCTCTTACGAAATAGTTCAGGAACGAGCCTCGCTCACTGCCCAGTGTTGTAGTGATTACAGTAAATCCTCATCTTCTGCTGACTTCAGCGGGGTGTTTGCAGACAGCAGTTCTGATTCAAATGGGACCTCAGAGCCCAAAGAATGTAAAACGAATCAAGGTCTACTCGGTCGTAATAGCAGTTTTCTTTAGCAGCTTTCATTTATAATACCTCAAACTGATATGTTTTACCTTGAAAACATGACGTGTGTGAGTGCTCTGCTTGAGGGGAGTGTGAGGAAGAAAAAGCTCCGTGTCACCATGAGAGCAGCAGCGTCTTCTTGTCTTTTGTCCTGGGCACTGTAATCTCAACTGGTGGGATAAGTCAGACCCCACCACAGAGCTCTGCTCCAGTTGCTGTGCTTAGCCAGTTAAGTGTCCGTATTTCCCCAGTCTTTCTATCAACTTAAAGGTTGATACAATGATTTACAGGACTGTTTCTAACATTGCCTTTGCACACTGCATCATAGGCATTGCTACAGTTTCTGTTGCTGTTTGTTAAGCCTCTGTAGCTGTTATCTCAATCGTTTTATTCAGTATCCTTGTCTCCTGGTTCTGTGAATCCTTTATGTTGCCCTGTTTCCCCTCTGCTCAAAGGGGAAGGGGAAGAAGCAAAGGGGAACCCATCCTTTCTGATGCTGGAGAGGTATGACTCTAAAAAGAGATACAATGCTTCTGTCACTCTTTGTTCTGCATTGGAAAAAAGTTCACTGTTTTAAATTATGCTCATTTATTATTATTACTGGTGAAGAACATGTGAACATACTGCAAAATAGGTACCTCAGTTACAGTTCTGCACTTCTGTGGGTAGGTTTAGCCTTGCTCCAGTTCACGTACACGTATATCACAAATGCTGGTACATTAGTTGGCAGAGTCTAGCCTAGAAACTGTATATTTAATAAAACAAGGAACACGATCTCTCCTTTCACCCTTAGGTACAATGCTGTAGGACATAGGAGTAATACAGCTCTCTAATACATAGAGAGCCAGCGAGAGTGCACCTCAAAAGCAACCTTTTCCTGCACATGAGGCACGAGAGCTCTAATTTAAAGAGACAAAACTTGCATTTTACAAATAAGAGGATATACAGGTCCCTACAAATGTAAGCTGATGTTGAAGCCAAATGGAAAATGGCTGCTGGTTTTTTACTTCCTCCCAAACTGCGTGTTTCAGAAAGACATCTTTTTTTTTTCTGTTGGTTATTTGTAAATACAAGTGAAGTAAAGACTGGTAGCCAAAGCAGGGAAGTCTTACAAGCACTCCCTCCTTCTCAAAATGGCTGCTGCTTTGGTCTGTGCTTCAAAGGTGCTGGCCTATGCTTCACCTGGCACTGCAGGCAGCACCCAGCTTCTCCCGACTCACAGGTCCCTGACCTCCGCTGTCTTTCACCAAGTTTAGGGACTTGGTGCCTGTGCAGAGGTAACACTTTCTGCTGACTTTTTTAATTCTCTTGACAGCATAGTGCTGCCCAGAAGCTGAAAGCTAGATTAATTCAAACACCAGAAAATACTTTAGCATTTATGGATATGGTCATCTTTCTACTGTTTTGTCAGTAATACTGTTTACTTTCATCTTGGTTATCCTTTAAACAGCATCAGTGCACCTGATCAGCGCCGCAGCTTTAATGAAAATAGGTTTCATTTGTTATTTGAGATGTCTTTTAAAGTGCTGAAGATGAAGGCTCTGGGAACCTGGGATCTCGGGTCTGAGAAACTGCCTGGAAACAAGAGTGACACTGAAGAGCTGATGAAATGTTTAAATCAAGTGAAGGGCAGAATGAAAACTGTGTAAGTGATAGAAGGATAACTTGATTGTTCAATACTTTGTTTTTATAATCATAGAATAATGGCAGTAAGGAGTTTAGAAAGTGTTACACCATTTTCATTTTGAATGTACCACATCTATAAAAGGCAGCCTTTTACTTAGTGCTTTTTCTGTTTACAAGTAGGTGTAGGAGGACGCGTGGTAACCTACAGATGTTTTGTTAAGAGTTTGTAACACGTTCATAATCAAGTACAGTTACACCATGAAGGACCCTTGCAGATGCAGTTATGGAAAAAGTTTCCCATGCCTAACTAAGGAACATATTTAGGCCATTTCAGGCACATAAAGGAAATGAATGTACAGCAGAGGTCAATGCCCTAACTGTTCTGTGCCAGAAATTCTTTGAGGTGGTATTTATACTCAAGTATGCATTATCTGTAACATGTTTATAAATATGTCTGCTAACTCTATACAGCATTTCTGCTTGTAGAAGCTCTTATAATAACATATACCCCAGGGTTTCATTTATCCTTCTGGCAGCCTGATTGTTCTTTTTTCTTTATAATTCATTTAATTGCCTAACACTGGCAACTTAAGTTTTGTTCTGTTTTCTTGCTCTTTTTTGTTCCTTTCTTTATTCCCCCTCACAAATTATTGCAAGTCATTGTGCACTAAATATAGTTCTGCTTTCTGCTTTCCAGATGCTGAGAGCTTGGCTTACGTCCTTATAGCATTCCAGCCTAATTCTCTTTTGCTCTCTCTCTCTCTGTCACATACATACGACTATTCAACACAAATTTATTGAGTTCAGTGCTTCAAGAAAATCTTGCTAGTTCTTTTTGCAGAATGGAGATTAATTTTTAGTAAAACTTACTCATGTTGAATTTTTGCTGGCTATATACTCAGTAACTCTATCCTGTACTCATTGTTGTGATGGCCCAATATATGGTTCTTGCTGAATTACGTATTTCATAAAATATTTCATCTCTGCATACATCTCACTGTGCATTTTAATTATTTAGGTTTCAAGCTTTACAGTCTGATCTAGCCAGGCAAATTTCACTTGTGGTGCAAATGGAGTACAGTGGAGTATCAGGGCCAGCTTCAAGGATGTTTCAGCTCAAAATGTGGAAGTTCCACAGCAAAAGTCAGTAGAGTGGAGAAGTATATACATGTTTGAGCCACAGCTGCAGAATCAGTTTGGACGTGATTAGAAACTTATTACAGCTATCCAAAGCAACACTAATTTTCAGGAAAATTAACTTTCTGCTCTATTTCTTTTGTGAGCTGGCACTGGTATTCTCATAAGATCTGCCCACCAGGCAAATGACTGTTTTGGTAATGATCAAGTAGTTCCTATATAGAGTATGTAATATTCCTAGCTTATAAAGCAATTTGGACTAGCAAAAGGCACAGAATAAATCTGTAGTTTTTACTTTATTAACAGTTAGCAATGCCTTGTACCACTGCAGTATTTTTTTAATAGGAAGGATCCGAATTTAAGATCCATATTTATGCTGAAATTTGCTAGAACCAATGTATTTGGATCATTTATCCACTATTGAAATGCAGCTGTGGTGCAACATGGCAGCTGTTTAGGGCAGGAAACAAGGAATATGTTGTGCCTAATCAAAATTGCAGTGGGAATTGATTGGCAGAACATATTTACCCTGAAGATGGGGCTGTACCGCCAAACGCAGTGGGTAATCCTGATTGAGGCTTTGGCACGCTACTTTAATACAAATGCAAAGAACTATTAGTTTTGAGACTTGGTTAGTGCACCAGGATTAAATTTCTCTGCAGTCTTTTGTAAACTGCCTCAACTCTGTGTTGGCTGTGGCTTGTTCTCTCTCCAGACAGCTCTCTGTTCCCCTTCAGAATATTGCCTGGGAGAAGACCGAGCCCTGTCCCACCACTAACCCCCTCTCTGCAGCATCTGCTCCTGAGAATTGCAACAGCCTAACTAGCTGTGAGATGGGCTGGGAAAAACAGAGGACTCTGGCTCTGTGCCATTGCTTAATTTCCATAATGCTTACTTAATGTAATAAACGTACAAAGCCTACAAAACATCGGCAAAATTGTGAGGCCAGATAAAATCTGTTTCCTGGGACTGATCTGTGCAATGCACGGAGTGCTCTGTGGGGCTGATGTGAAGCAACTTCCCAGGAGGTTTCCAGCCCTTGGGATTCCAGAGGAACCGTGGTCCCAGGTGCTGCTGCTGGGGCTGCCCCGTAGCAACTTGCACGTACATATGAGTATCAGCTTCCAAAGAGGCTGCAGCAACCCCCACCCAAAGTCTCTCACACCACAAGGAGCGTGTCATTCAAAACAGAAAATAGCTGTAGTTCAGCACAGGGTTGGCGGGAAAGGATGACACAGGGCATGTCGCAGAAGCCCTCCTGGCATCCTGCTCTCCTGAAGGCTGGCTGGAGAAGGAAGGGGGAGGCTGAAGGCATTGGCCGTTCTTGGAGCCTAACAAGGGGCCACATTGTTCCTGGGCCTATCAGTTGGTTTCTGATTCACCCGCAGCCAACGCGCCATGATCAGATCACAGCTGGCCCAAGGATACGCTTTCCAGTGCATTTAGTGCTTGGAACAGCCCCAGGTTTCGGGAACACATGGTGAGGAGGAGGAGACAGCTGTGAGACACAGAAGAGAGCTGATTTTTGCCTTCCCTCAAGATGAGCTTTTCTTTCATAATTTGTGTTAGCAGCATTCCAGGTTGTAAAATTAATTTGGAGCCTATCTAGACCTGGGCAAAGGGCAGACAGAGGGGAAGGAGGGTGGAACAGGCAGTGGGTGCTCGCATGGCTGCATGTCCCCCACCGGCAAGTGCCCTCTCCCGCTGGTCAGCTGTGCAACTGCTCGTGACAGATCATAGGTGGATCCTGAGTGCTGGGTCTGTGTCTTCTTTCAGCTCAGACCTTCAAGATAGCTTTGTCTCTAACCTGGGGGTTATGTAGCTGCTACATCCCAGTGGGGTGTATCTGGCAGTAGCTGAGCTTCCTTGTATGCAAGCAGTGACTGGCTTCATGACAAGAGAGGGGAATGTCCTGAGTGTGACTGGTGACTGAACTGGACTTCAGTTCCAGGCGGACCTTTTCATTTATCTTTGCAGCACAGTGCTTCTGAGTGATTCCTGACTTTTTTGTTCCCATTTCCTGTTAAACAATAGCACACCATTCCTCACCTCCTATCCTGAGCTTCCCTGGTTTTTGTAAATGGTTTTGCTGTTTCACCTAGCAGTGGCTGCAGTTCAGGGAGGAATGAAGTGGTGCCTGCCTGTTTGCAGGTCCTTAAAGCAAATCTGGAATCTCCTTGTCATCCCCCGCCTTGTTCACTTCCCAGCAGGAATTTTCATCTCCCCTTCTCTTTCTTGCAGAGCTAATGTGAGAAAGGCAGCTGCGAGTGGCGTGTGCTGCCATCAGCTTCTCTGCTTTACTACAGAATGTCAGTAATAAACTATGACTTGTCAGAGAAATCTGCAGTTCCCTACCTACAGCCTATACTTTGTAGGCCTATAAAGAACTTCAATGCTTGAGAAAGTCAATCTGTTAATCAACAAAGGTAATAAGCCAACTTTTTCCTTGTTCCCCTCACAGGGCCCCAATTCTATTAGGAGTCATAGAAGTTAAACATTGAAAAAGACCTGCACTGTAATTGAGTCCATCTCCTAGTAGTGTGGGGGTGTTCTCTATTACAGATTTTTATTGTTATGTCAGCCTGGCTTTAAACGATCTCTGCAGGATGATTTACACATTCTCTCGAAATATCATGCTTATCCTAACTCATCTCAACATCTTGAAGATTTTCCTGATACAGTTATCTAAATGGTTCCTCTGAAGCACCTTTCCTCTTCTGCGACATGGTTCATTCTACTGAAAAAACAATTCCCTTTTCCTTTAAAGGGGCTAGTGGGACAGCCAGTCTGCTATTTGGCCCGGCTGCAGTCGGATCTCATTTCTCAACCCCACCCTTCCCCTTCTCTGAGGAGGAGGGGCACTCTTCATATTTTCCCTTTAAGCTGAGCTATGAAAAATAATTGCTTGCCAAAATCTTTCACCTTGGCCGTATACCCTCACAGATGTTTTCTACAGCATAAACAAAGCAGCAAAGAATGTTGGGGCACGGGGGAGGCACGGGAGTCGGGACGGGGGAGAGATTGGGCTGGAGAATTACAGCTCCAGCCATTCAGCTGTAGTCTGCCGTACAGAAACGCACACGAGCTGCTCCCACTGCTGAAGAAGCAGAGCCAGCCAGCTATAAAATCATCCACAGCTTGATATAACATGAGTATTCAGCCATGCAGTCTAAGCATATGTAATGCACACGTCACTGTAGCATGTGTGCAAATTAAGAATAGTGACAAATCTGGCTGGTAAGACCAAGTCCTCAGCTGTTCTTCAGCCATCTCCCTGCTCAAAGAGAGTTGATGCCAGCCATTGCAATTGGGAGAATAGGAGGAATTGCAGGAAGAATTGTGTTGTACATTACGCTCTCCAAATGGCAAAATCTGGCTTCCCACCCCCGGGCCAGAGTTGTTGTGTCCAGAATTTAAGAGTTTTATCTGATGCTTTGCCAGCTCCAAGTATCTATTGATTACAGTTGTGTCAATGAATCTGGAATATAGGTCTTGAGTACCACATTAGAGAATTTGCTGGAGCAAGTGAAACATCCTGAATTTTGTTGGGGCACAATGTCACTTGTCCATTCTGCTACATTTTGGACCAAATAAAATGTCTGGATGACTCTGAAGTAGGTTCCAGCTGCTGATTTTGAAGGGCAACAATTTGGGGGAAAGGAAGACAGGAACCATTGGGACTGACAACTTATGTGAAGAGATGCTTTTCCTAAACCAAGTATTTCTAACTGTTGCTGCTAATTGAATGCAAGGCATGGCCATAAGCTCAGGAGGGTGTGATGAGATTCTGACAGCAGGAGATGGTGGCAATGATGTGGTGGTTCACCTAAGTCTCTGTGTCATCTCAGAATACTGCTTTAGGCCAGTGGAAAAGTTTTTATTGTAAACAAAGTCGGTTCTTGTTTAGGAGCCATGAAAAGAAATTCATAATGACCAGTATAAATGGCCTGGTGCAGATGAAAGGGGTCAGGAATCTGGGCAATACTTAAGCAATTTGAGGCTTAAGAGGGAACTTCAAAATCTCTCCTATAGTTGCATACAAATCACAAAGAATATATTGGTCATGTTTGAGTATATCGCAGAGGATCAGTTTGTGAGCCCTCCTGCATATGGTGGTGGGTTGAGAGGCAGCAAAACAAAGGGGACCATGGTTGGAAAGATTTGCATATTAAGGAGAAGAATGTGGAATGTATGTATTATGTGCAGTAAGACTGTGGAACTAATGGCTTATGACAAGGATACAACTATGGAATTAATGTGATTTGGCAGCCAGGCATTAATACGGAATGGACAATTTTGGAGGAAGCAGAACAGGAGCACGTAAGACTAGTTGAAGCCAGTTCCTTGCATAGGAGCTGTATCAAGGTTTCTTGCACACATATGCAGACTGGACAGAGTTTATCCTTATGTCATTATTAGGAAGTAGATAAAGATCTTTATTTGTATTTGTAGGGTGTGAGAAGCTTTTACTCTCTATTAAGTTGACATGAAGAATCCTTTTGAGCATACATCCTGCTGTTTTGTGTCATTACGATTTAACTGCCATCATAGTTTCATTGTTTAGGGCTCCATTAAATATACTTAGGCTTCTCTATGGAGAAAATGGAGATTAATATAATTATGACTATCAAACATATGTTATGTTGGAGATAAATATAATGATTGTGTATAGCAGATCACAAGATCTACTGCCCTAAACACTCAGACTTCCTTGCCAGCTTAGAGCATGATGAAGTTGGTTCATGCTTCATGGGGGTCCCAGGAAGCATTAGTAGTCCTGGTATTAGGGTTGTGTCAGCAAAAAGTTCCTGAGAAGAAGCCCCCGTTATAAACATTGCAGCATTTTCCAAAATTATCTCATTCTTTAAATATTTTTCTGTGCCTGTGTAAGGTCTCATGTTAAGATTCAGATTCTCACCAAAGCATTCTCAGCTCTCGATAGTTATTCAAGCTAATAAACAAGAGAACTTGTGGTCATTAGGAAGTCCATATCAGCACATGTCATACTGACGTACACTGTCGTTAGGGCTCTGTTCATGGAAAAGATTTTCTATAGGACATTGCTGTGGTCGTTAGATTTGTTTGGTAGCTCCATTTGTTGACTGTGAGTTGAGCCATACTCCTGGCAGTTTTTAGAGAGCATGATTTGTTCAGAGACGTGTTCACATCTCGTGTTTGCTAATGGAGGAGTTCTTGCCTGGGGCCAGCTCTCTCCTGGCTCTCCTTGTGTCTAACTAGTACATGCACTTTTCAGGTCCTATCATCTCTGCATGACATCTCTGTGCTGAAAGAGGGGAACATGCTTGGGATATGAGAGAGATTAAAGGAATGGCAGAGATCAGGGTGTCGCAGCGGTGTGCAGGCTGGCTGTGAATGGGGGGGAGAAAAGGGTGTGCCAGGAATAAAACCAGCAAAGAGCTATGGATGAATGAAGTGTGACAGAACTGTGCAAAGGGTGTTTTAGTAGAAAGGATTTTTCTCTATTCTCTGCATATTTCTACTATGTCAGCCTGAACAAAAGTGTCCCAACTGAACTATTAGCTTTTGTACGACTCCCATGTGTTCCTGCAGCCAGTCCAGTCTGGGATCTGACTGTATGGTGGCAAGAATGAAGTCCCTTCTGGTCCTTTTAATATGGGAAACAGCTAGATTTATTGTCTTAAAACCAGGAAACAAAAAGTTAAGGTATATGCCAGCTTCTAACTGAGCCATAAGCTTGCCTTCTTTGAGCAACGCCTCAGCATGCTGGTAACACATGCTAGCACTGTTGCACTCACCACTGCTACAAAAAAGCATCACAAGAGCACTGCAGGAGGCTAACTTCTTTTCTTTGCTGAAGCCTTGGTTGTGCAAGGGAATTGAGCAGCATTACCATTCCATAAGTACTGCTACCTTATAAGCAGTATTTCACAATACCTCTGCCATTCAGGCTCTGTTCAAGAGGAGATGTTACACGTAAATGGGGGAGGCCGCGTTCAGACATTTAGTTTGCTCCACATAAACCATTCCAACCATTCCAGGCTTGGTAGATGTTACCAGTCATGGCCTCTCGCCCTACAGCATCCTTCCAAAACATGGCTTGTCAGATCAACTCTAGGATCCAAGAGACACATAGCATCATACAAGTGTTGGTTAGAAAGAACCTTGGGAGGTCTGTAGTCCAACATCCTGCTCAAAGCAGGACTATTGCCAGTACTGAACAGGTCAACTGTGACTTTGTCCAGCCAAGTCATGAAAACATCTAAGGATGGAGATTGCACAACCTCTCTGGGTAACTCATTCCAGTACTGTACTACTTTCCAAGTGAAAAGTTTTTTCTGATGTTCAATGGCACAAAGCAGCACTGTGTAGCTAGGCATATACTACTAAAGGTTTGCAGTACCTAATACAAAATCCAGCAATGAGTCTTTTTTCATTCCTCTGATGGCAGGTACAGACATTGATTGAAGTAATTCCTGTGCTTTTGGTGTGCAGGAAGCTGTGCTGAAATTTCAAAATTATTTCCCTTGCAGCTCTAGATTTTCACTAAATGAGAGATGATAGTAGCAACTGGAAGTGGTTTTGCCTTTTTGCCACCTGTCCCCCTCCACTTGTAGACACTATAAACTGTCATCATAAAATTTATGATGAATGAATCGGTTGCTTCTCTACTTCCTAAATAAAGAGTCCTTCCCACTGTAATTTTTGTACCAGAAAGTTTTCCTTTTCTGTACTCTTAGAAACAAGATCACTTTCCTTTCACATCCAAAACTTATTTCTGAAGAAACAAGTTAAGAAATGTTTTCAAGATGATGCCTGGTTGAATCATCAGCACTGCTTCCTCCTTCGCCCTCCACCCTCCCTGGAGTTCTCTCAGTCACATACCTGACCTGGACCTAATTAGTTTGTGAGAGCTAAAAAGTTTGCCGCCCATGGTGTGGCTGTAGGCCAGACAGGCAGAGTGCTCTGTGCCTGGTACTGTAATTGTTGTGAAATCTTGCTTGATGGACAAGAGGTTATTCTGTTGTTTGGGATTTTTTTTTCAACAAATGTCCTGGAAATCTGCAGGAGTACATTTTGGAGCTCAGAGAGTTGACCCTTTAGAGGCTGTGGTGCCAGAAAGATCCTGATGTCCTTAACAATGCTGAAAGCCAGACAATCAAAAGCACTTTCCTTTCGAAGAATATTTAAAAAAAAACCTTAGCACATGACCCTGGAATAGCATAGTTCAGGGAGCTAAACTGACTGAAAATTAACACTATAAAAATTAGTTTTCACCATCTCCTGGACCAAGTTATTGGAAGGCCAGATGAGCATCAGTGCGGGTACAAGGAAGGAGATGGGGGATTGTGATCAGGGGCTATAGGAGGCAGAGCTCATGCAGCCACAGTTTATGTCAGATTATACTGTACGGGAATCACAGCCTTTCTCACTTTTTTTTACCTGTGTCTGTTCTCAATATAAGAAGTGATGGGTTAATTGGTTGTAGGTAATTAATCAGATTATTTGATTTTTAGATAAGGAACCTCAAACACAACCAGAATTAGAAATTATACTTAGGAGGTGCATGTATACCATGATTGAGCTCAGTGCTGATCCGAGTTTTTAATGCAGCCTACTAGCAATATTAAAATCTAGAAGAAATTAGCATAATTCCTAGGGAGACAGTGGCAGTTATTTCCACTGAGCTGAATGTAGTCCTAAAGATTTTCTGGACTTCAGGAAAGCTAATTTGCTTATATTTGGTTAAATTGTAGTTCTGTTTTCAGGATAAGAGAGTGTGAGTAACTAACATTAAAAACACTGTATCATTGGTTTTTATCTCATCGTCCGTGGATTCATCAGTGTCGACTGGCTTCTAAGGAGTCTGCAAAAGATAACTGGAAACAGCAAAAACGTTGGGAGACTTAAATTCACCACATAGTGGTCATGCAGTCCTTTGGAAAATGGCCCCTGTTCCAGGTAATTTTTGCAAATGAGTGGAGACCTGAGCAGCAGGGAAGAAATGATCAGGTGTAGATCACTATCATGTGTCCAACCTCAGGCTGTTAGGGATATATGGGAATCATTCCCATCTGATAGCAATTTAGGCACCGTTATACATGCGTTGTTTCTGTCAAGGTCCTTGAGAATGGATGGCTGCATCACAAAAAACAGCTTTATATTTTGGATTAAATGGATTGATGACGGTAATCCCAACAGAAAAAGAATAAGAGGAGAACTGTAATGGGAGCTCAGCAGGCTTCTCAGTGCTGGAATTGATCCATTGGTTGTGAGAGTGGTGGGAGAGATTTGAACTGGTCTTGAGCTTTCTGTGTAAAGTGTATTCAACTTAATTTTTTATCAATGTTTAGTTTTATTTAAAAATGAATTGTGAAAAAATTAGTTGCTTTAAAAGGGATCCAGTTCTAGAAATGTGCTACTACTTTTTCTCTTATCTTTGGAAATTCTTGTTTATCCAGCATAAAAAATTCATGGACAAATTCTGTCTTCAAGATCTATAAGTCTGATCAGTGCTTTAAAACCCCTGGAAGCAACGGCTCTGTTTATCTCCAGAAGTCCAAGAATGAGCTGATTTTGCTATTTTTAATCTATCCGGAAATATGCAAAGAAGAGAGCTTAATTGCAAACAGACCAAACCTTATATAGGAAATGGGTATGTCCCTCGGGGGCACCTAAAAAGTGAATGTCTGAAATTAAATTCATATACTCTTCTCTCTTGCTCCCTAAAGCCCATACTCTTGGAATGAAAGGGAAGGCTGTGGGCTAGCATCATATCCCAGTAGTTTCTGTCCATTATAACACTCTGGCTATCTTAATATTCAATTAACAGATGTTTCCCAGCATGTATGAGCTCGAGGTGACTAGTTGTGTGTGTTCGTAATGAAACCATTAAAGAGAACAGAAAAAAATTAGAAAAATAATGGCTCCATTGCTAGGATTTTAATTTGGTTACCAGAGAAAAATGAAGCAGGAGTATTGTGATTCCAAAATTTCACCCACACTTTTCTCAAGAGAGCACTACCACACCCAGCCAACAAACAACGGTGAAACCTCGCATCATGAAAGCAGTTCCCGTCACCTGCCCAGTGATTCTGAAATGAGGATTGTCTTTTTCTCAGCTCCCAAGTATTACACCCTGTAATGGGTAACGTATATCCTAAGGTGGAACAGATGCATTTAGTTTAACTAAAAATCTCCCCACTTGGGAAAAAAGGGAATGGCATTGTTTTTGTATGGGCACAGCAGAAGACTCTTGACTGTCAGTGCCATTTTAGAGTTAGTTCTTCCACTAGTCATTGCCATTGAGCATATCATGAGCACGTTTTATTCTCTGTATGTGCCCTATGCAGTGTTGTGGACCTTGGGTAGACCACTGGCCTAAACTGTATGTTCCTGCAGGCTCAGAAGCAGGCTCATTCCAGAGCTCCTCAGGCATCTGCACTAATGCACATCTCTCAGTCGAGCAGGTTTTGCTGTACTCCTGCAAATCGTGGTGGCACGGCTGGGCTCCCTTGGTCATCCCAAACTCCTTCAACTGCAGCCCATGCCCCACTTCACCAGGCAGTGCTGCACTCCAAGAGCAAATTGCCACTAACTTCCATGCTAACTATTCACCCCGCTGAAGAGTACACCACATTTCTCCTCCATGTTGCCTGCTTGCCTTCAGTGCAGAAACCTTTGCCATGCCCCATGCTATCAGTAGACTCTGCTGTGCTCTCTGGTCCATGGTGTTCCTTGAATTTGAATCCTCAACCTCCATGTTCTGTGGTCTAATAACTAAAATGGTCTGGGTAACATCCTAAATGCTGAGCAGCATGCCGGCAAGAGTGCACACAGGGGACCCAAGATCTGTAGATTTATTGCTTGTAAACCAAAAAGTATATTAAAAAAAGAAGAGATAAAAATAGATGGGGAGCTTGGGGACCGGAAAGGCAGCCAGTGGAGATTAGATGCACTGCTGGTTGACTCATCCAGCTTGTTTTATTGTAGCACAGTTCCAGTAACGGCTGTATTATTTCAGCTTTTGTGCAGTGAGCAGACATTTGTTTTGCATCGAAGCTTTTTCATATAAACGTGCTCCATTTTTCATTTCTTCTTGCATTTCCCGGCGTTTCAGCTGGCAGTTATGAATGGGAGAGGTGGTGGCTCCAAAAAAGTATTAGCCAACTTCTCAGCTGGTATAAATCAGCAACACCCCCTGGTATTTAATAGAGCTGTGCAGCTTTATACCAGTTGAATCTGCACCAACTGTTCTTTTAAAACACGTCCCACCTTATAAAGAGCCGTGTTTTCTTCGGTGGTGGATTCTGAAATTAATGAGAAGTATTGGACCGACTGCCTCACGGAGCGTGTGCAGCGCACATCTTGGCAGGATCCGCTTCCCAAGGTGTGGCTCTGTTCAATCTGAGGGACTTCTTTGCGGGGGCCGCCAAAGAACAACAGCACACCGTGTCCCATCTGCTGGACCTGAGCTATGATCTGCCATCTTGCAGAAGGCCTGTGCACAAGCCATCAGCTGCTTGCTAGCTCGGTGCCTCGCAATGCTTTTAGCCCCCTGCCTCACTCCAATTCGTTAAAACCCTTCTGTGCCCGCATTTCGGTGGCTGTGGGGAACAGTTACAGTGAAAATATGTAGAATGTGTGTCAGGCTTTGTTGGCTGTTCGCAGCTTGCTTCACTGCTTGGAAAGTGCTGCCCTGCCAACATGGGCTGCATTCAGAGGCAGAGGAGTTTGGTAGAAAAGGGTTTGGAAAGAACCACAGGGAAGGAAGAGAAGTATTTACCTTAAACAAAACAAGATCTGGTGGATCTACATCAACGGTAAAGGCTGTGCATTTCTTAGAGGATGGTGGTGTTTTGCAGCTCTTAGAGTGTATGCAGGTGGAAGGAACACTTTGGGTTCTGTACAACTTTTCAGAAAAGGTGATTTAATGAGCAGAACCTGGTAATCAGGTGGGCCACTTCCCACCTATATTCCTATGCCTCTTATTATCAGCCCTTGAGCAAGCTAGCCTCTGCTGTGCTGACCAGGACTAGTTAGCTATGTATTTTTGTTGGAATTTTGCTATGTTTTTAGTTGAGATGTTTATTTGCATGTTGCCTTCATCAGTTTCTCTAGACAAATTACACCAAGCAAGTGCTGTGTAGTTGTGCTAACCAGAAAAAATGCCTTTCTCTCTACTGTTTATTTCTTAGCAGCATGAAAGTGGGAGGAAGAATCTGTCAAAATGTGACTTTGTTTCATCAGAATCTGCTCCCTTATTGTGGAAGCTTTACGATAACAGGCTTTTTCATGGCCAGCTTGTGAGTAGTGTGTGTAGCTTGCAACCCACCCCTACCAGGGACATACACAGATGCTTTAAGAGAAAGCAATTGAAACCCAAATTTTGAGACTCAGCCATCTGTATAAACAAAAAGAAGGTCCAAGGTGATCCACAATCAATTTCTATAAGCACATATGAATAAAGTTACTTTATAAGTACCTGTGTTATCATCAACCTTTTCCTACAACACAAAAAATAGCTTGGTTTTTTTTTCATAAACTTTTCAAGCTCATGAATTTCTGATGACAGTCATTTACAGGAATACGCGGTGAGGTAACAGCAGCTTTGTGTAGGATTGAGATAAATTTGGGTCTGAAATAAATGAAGACCTCCGTAAGAGGTAGAGTTAGAAAATAAGCGTGTGGGAAAATTGGAGTGAGTGAGAAGGCAGCAGGGAAAAGGAAGCCACAGTACAAATTAAAGATTGCAAGTAACAGGGCTGGGTGCCAAGAGCCTCAGAAAAGAAAAGGAAAAAAAAAATCCTTGATTAGCTAAACTGTTTGCTTTACTATATAAAAACTGACCTCCTTGAGGAGCCCTGAGCCCTGGCCTCCTGAGAGTCTGAGTACGTGCAGGCGAGCTGCTGCCCTGCTGATGGCAACAGAAATGCTCCAGCACCAGTCTTCTCCCCTGTGGATTTCCAGGTGCAAATGCTTCATCTGTCAGGAGTTCTGCTCGCATCAAGCCGACAGTGCCTTAATGCTTTATACAGCCTGGCAATGTATATTTTCCTTCTTTTCCCAATCACCGCAGTAATCCCAGTTCCATTAGCTATGTGTGAGCCTGCGTGTTGAAGGGAACTGCTGTGTCTCTGAGCAGTTATAATGTGTAGGCCAAGTGTGACTGTCAAGGGGACAGATGAAGGACAGAACTGGCACGACAAGCCCGTGCCTCCAGCCAAGCTCAGACCCCAGTTCCGGCTACAACAGCCAGTGGGGCTCCACAGCTGCCCACAGCCCTCCTGGATAGAGAGCACTGTCTGGTGTATGTTGCCCTCATCATGAGGGCATGATGAGGAAGGAATATCCCTAAGGAATATCCCCATCTTCCTGCCTCAAGGCCTCAGTCCTGCACAGGGAATGCACTAGCATAGAGATCCTTATGGAAAACCACCAGCCAGACCTGACGCATGCCATCTTAATGCAAATGCTCTTTATTTTGGATTACTTGCTGGTTTTGATACTGATATTGATCTTTCTTCCCCTGATCCATTCACAATGCCATCACCAAGTTGGATAATTGTGGCAGAGGGAGAAATTCAAGAGCTACATGGGAATGTGCTTGACCACCTTACACTTGTGTGGGTGTGTTTTTAATGCCTGCTGATACTTTTTGAATGTGAGTTGTTCTGTCCGGGACACAACGTGAAAGAGGAGCTATCACAGACGGAGATGCTCCAAGAGCACAGACGGGGAGAGTTATATATGGAAGCCTTTTGTCAGCAATTCCCTCACTTCTACTTGCAAAATTATTACTTGCTGTCTAAATGCCCATCTTCCTCTACTCTGTAAATGCAAAAAGCCATAAGGGAGGTTAGCTCATAAAACTACCTCGTACAATTTAATTAATCTAAAGACTGCAAGAGAAGACTCCTTTTTTAAGAGCAGAGGATGGAAGAATTGCAGTGCTTCTCTGTTTCGGAACAAGATCAAAACAACTGATATTTAATGTTTGTAAAAACTTCTAGAAATGAACTTTTCTAAACCTGCTCTGTTATAGGAGAGTATTATAATCTCAGTTTTACAGATGGAGAAACAAAGATGTTGTTGTATTCACAAGGCATGTAGAAGGCACATAGACATAGAGCTCCTGGAGCAGAGCTCTTCCTGGAGCAGAAATCTATATCCAGGTTTGGGACTGTACCTCACTACCAAGAGCTCAGAAGTTCTGCTTTTTCTTGTGAAACTGCAATAACGTGGGCATCTGGTTACAAGTGTTTTGTGTACACTGAAGCTGCTCATCTACGCAAAATCATTTGCTGTGGCAGAGAATGCCCACTCTGGCCTTCAAAATGTAGGGGGCTGCAGGCTGTGCAAAACATGCATCTATTAAACTGTTCTCACCTGCCTTGTTTGAGTTTATTAAGAAACTCAAAGAAAGATGAGGAAGGTCAGATGGAAACAGTTTGCAGAGGCCTTGAGTGCAAAGTTTCTGGACGTGTGAGATTTGCTGTGCTTAAACGTGTATTCCAGCATCCTCTCTGAGGAAGGAAACAGATTTTAAGCCCAAGTGAAATCAAATCCCTCGAGCAAGCTTAACGCGGGAATGTGAGAGTGCAATGCCAGCAGTAGAGTGGTGTCACTAAAAAAGGAAGAGACAATATCAACTAGTTACTCTTCATACTGCACTGTTCATCCAAGATTTTCCAAAGTGTTCAGAAATGCCAATAAACTCTCAATACGCCCCACTGGATGGCTGAATGCTTCTGTCTGCATGTTACAGTTGAAGAAGCAAAGGCAAAGGAGGCTGTGTAGCCATTGTGTAACACAGTGGCATTAGATTTGGGTGATGCTGCCTCACACACTCAAGCAGGTACATAATTTAGGCCTCTTCTGACATCTAGTTTCAGTAATATTGCCCAGGCCAAAGGCAGTCCAGGGCTTCTGATTTCATTATTTAACTACTAGGTAACACAATCCTTTCAGTCCTTTTTACAGGGTTCAACAAAAGGGGAGAGCAAATCACCAGATTGTTCCAGAATTTGAAACCATTGATATATAGGTTGGTTGTTTCTACTGATGCAGTGAGATGTTCTGGAGTCAGGGGACCATCAGAGTAGAAAGCGAAAGCAGCCGGGAGCCTGCAGCAAGGGAACCATCTTGCAATAGAACACAGTGCCTAGAACATGCTATTGATGGGTAAAGTACACCCAGAATTCAAGACCATATTAATGCCATCAAATTACTGTAGACACTTGTTAACCAGAGAGAGGGAAATGGAACGTTAACAGTTTCTGAGCATGAGCAAGGGAACAATTTCCATCACAAGTTTTTTTCTTCTGCTGGGGCTTTTTTTAGTGTAGGAGACTGCTGTTCCAGCACAGAGTGAAGACATTTGGAATCACTAGTAACAGGCGTAGCAAAACCAGGAAAACAAGAACATGAAATGGGAGTTTGTCATGTAAGAATCATAGAATGGTTTAGGTTGGAAGGGTGAATTAAACTGATTCTGTACAGTGTTGTCATCCCAAAGTGCTTGAGAAGTTTGTTTATAAATGTATTACTTCCCTGTGGCTCAAATGCAGCCATCTCTGGGCTGAAATGCAGTTGTCTTCATTGTGCATCCAGTGCTTAGGCTGCTTGTGAAAGATTTGCTTTATTATGCATCTGGTTTCATCCAGCTGTTCACAAGAAAATGAGAATTTTGCAGCACTTCCTTCAGATTCTCAGACCGGAAAGGGCAGTTGTTAATGCCAGAGGTCCTAATGTCACTGGATTTTCCAAGACAAAATTCAAAGAAGTTGCACTAATGTACAGTTGCAGTAGTTGCAACCAACTTCACATAAACTGTGCTCAGTGAATCCCAAGGACTGAGCAGTATTCCTTACATCTCGAACTGGAACATCACAGCCACAATTGTCAGGGTAGCAGGTCATGTTGTTTTGAGGTTTTTTGTGTATTGAGTCTGTTTCTTTACTTTTCTTTAAGACCCCCATGACTCTGATGACCCCCTTGAAGATGGCAGGGAACTGAAAGACTGCAAGAAGGAAAATACTATGTTTATTTTGTTTTTGGCAAGTAACATGTCAGAAGTTGACTTCCTTCATGGGTTCCACCATGGCATGACAAGCCTAAAAGAAGATCACAGCCTAATTCCACACTTTTTCTGACTAGTTACAAATTTGTTTTGGCACTATTTTGTACAGACTCGTTAATTAGGAATAATGGAGCTAGAGTGGTAGTGGTAGAGCTATATCTATATTTTACTGAAAACATCTTACACTTCATTGTCTTACTGCTTCACTGTCAGACCTTGTTTACCTTAGCAGGTACAGAATGTGTAGTAATGATAAGCCCTGCCACATGTTTAGTTGTACTACCTTATAGTAAGCTTAACTCAGGGAAGTAGAAATAACAATCAAGAGAGGTTATATCGTTTTTCCTAGCCAGGATACACTATTCATACTTCACCTGAAGTCAACAACAAGGCTGAGAATATTCTCAGTGAAAGGCTCATATATTTTCCACTGGGTCTTATCCCCATCATAAGCAAAATTTTTAAGCAAATCATCACATACAAAATCTAGCTCTGGACTTTGCATCATTGCTTTTTCATCAAATGCTCTAGGGATTAAGTTTGAACCCACCAAATCCCTCCCAATCTGCAAATCATAAATTTATAACTGAAAAAAAAAAAAATCCTTGTATTCATGAGGAGGGAGGGCTTTGCCAGGCCATTTTGGCAATTGGAGTAGGTGGGTTATGGTCAGTTTTCTAACACAAGCTTCTCATAAAAAAAAAAAAAAGACAGGAAACTTTTTACATTCATGGACAAATGCCAAATTCTTCCTCTCTATCTGAAACCACTGACACTCAGCTTTTTTTAGCATTCATTGCGCAGAAATTACTGACCTCTAGTCATATAGCTTCAAGAGGATTTGGCCAGTTCTCTTCTGTGGACAACTCTGTCTCATGAGTAGTGTTAAGATACCTCAGGGCTGCATTCTCTTTACAGCCTCCTTCAGATTCTGGAATTGTTAAGCTTTGTAGTCAAAGTCTACTGCCTGTCTTTTTATAGCAGTGCCCTGGGGTTGGCAGGTCACACAGCCAGGTTACACAAACACAGCTCCCATTTCAATGAGTTCTTGTGCCCACCACTTCTGCGCCCAGTCCAGCTCCTCTCTAATCTTGCTGTACAACTTGCTATCATAATATCTCTGCCCATCACTTTATAGCTGTTGTGAAAAATTAACAGTTTTGTCTGTCTAGCCCAATTTAGTTTTTCTCAGGAGAGATCTGAAGCCTTTTACTGTGTTATTCTGTTATTTTTTTTCTGCTGATCTTAACATCATCTGATCTGTGTAAATGCTGAGAACTTGGTACATCATCAAACATCTGCTGTATTTTTGGAGAAACGTCTCAAGTTTAGTGAAGCAATCCAAATCACCAGAAATTGTGATTCTCAATTTGCACAAAATGCATGCTCTGTTTTTTAAGGGCTTTTGCCAGACCCTGCTGACACATGAAGCATAAGAAAATATTTGGCATCAGCCACTTCCCCAGAGATTTTTCCTCTTGTAGGTAGTGGAAAATGATCCCTCTGTACACATGTATTCAATTCTTTTAGGTCTATTCATAAGCAAAGGTTTCATCTCTTTTTTTAGCATACCCATTCTGATGGTTCCTCTGTGCAGTTTATGGTAATGAATATATTCACCTCCTTTTTTAGCCTCTGCTACAGGGCACAGGGAACTATGCCAGTGTTGTAGGTTGTGGAGCAGACCTCAAACTCTTTTTCAATGACCTGATCCCCCAGCTTTCCAAAGAGAGGGGCCTCTTGAGAAGGCTGAAGACTGCTCCCACTTCTCTTGGATTATGATTTTTGAGGCTATTGATTACCTGTCTGGCTGAGTTTCTAACCCCTTTGGAGGAATAAACCCAGCACTATTAGTCCGGAGTTTTACCTGTGGCACGGCTGGTGCTGGTACTGCTGCTGGCAGCTCCTGTGCCAGCGCCCATCCTCAGGCCAGTAAATCTCATTTGTGTTTTATCGAGCCCTTCACAGCTCAGAAACTTCCGCTAGCCCAGTGTGCCCCTCCACAGGGCCCAGTACCTCTGTCATTCAGGGTATGCATCTCCTGTTGGCACCCTCCAAAGGTTGACAAGACACTGCTTGTTTAGATGCTCTATCACACCGTATCCCAACGCCCCCCATTAGTGAGAGGGAACTTGGGGTTTCATTGCACTGAGTTACAGGGGTAAGGGCCTGCCGTGAAGCTTGGATACATGGTTCCTCTTCCTTTCCAGTTCAGGGCAGGTTCAGGTCCTGGCCTATCTGCCGTTACCTGGGAAGCTCAACAAAGCAGACTTACAAAGCAGGCCGAATGCAAACAACATTCAAAGCTCCATGGCACCTTACTAATGGGACTGCGCTGTGTCAAATCTCAGTAGCTCACACTTAAAAGCCATGTCATTATGGAGTATGGGCACACGACTGCTGTTAAAAAGAGAGTGAGGAGAAATAATAAAAAAAAGACAAAATGCAGGAGGCTTAGGAGGCCCCTGGTTTCCTTAATGGAATTAGTCTTTGCTTTATGAATTCCAGGGTTAGATGCTGTAAATGTGATTCGCATATTCCCTCCCCTCACCAAAGCAGAAAGATCTGCTAGACACATGTTCGGAGCAGAGCGGGGGAAGATATGACGTGACTCAAGAGCCTGGAAGGCTAAAAGGAGTGGATGGGGGAGAGCTCTGCAGCCCTTGATCTTTGTAAGATTTACTGCCTTTGCCTCTTGCAAAGATTTTTTTTTTTTTTTCCTGGAAAATTGCTAGCTTCTAGCAATTTAAAAAAAAAATAAAATTGGCTGGGGCAGTAAACAAGATCTTTGAAGGGGGAAGGAAGCCAAGAGAAAGTCAGGCCCATTAGTCACGCAGCTGCATTTCCTGTCACAAAGGACCCCAGTTGAGTAATCACTCAAAATATGCTTGTTATTTTTTCCTATTTTATTTCAACTTTCAGCCAGCCAGTATCTACTGTAAGAAAAAATTAAAACAAGAAAAAGTCTTTCAGCCTCAGAGGGGAAAGCAATGTAGAATAAGACATTGATTTCCTTTTCTTTAATTTTCATAGCCTATGAGATGAATGTTGGTAGAGCAGAGCGGTTTGAGACAGTCCTGGTGTTTTCAGGGCATATAATTTCAGCAGGAGCATGAGTGTCAAAGTTCCAAGGCTACACTTCCAGCTACTACCATTAATTCACTGTACAACCTTGATTAAGTCCTGTATTAATTTATCTGTAATTTATTATGAAAAGTAAAGATGATAATAGCTTCTGCGGAATTGTTTTGTCAGGCTTCATTGATGGTGCTTATAAGTAATGTCGAGTCTTCTTACGAAAGCTTTGTAGAATTATTTGTCTAAAGGAAAATATAGTCAAGACTGAAAAGAAATAAACTTGTAATTGAAAGCAGAACATTCTTATGAATAGATTTTAAAAGAACTTACATTAAAAGATGTGAAAATAAGAGCAAAACTATGAAACAGATGAAGGAGAATCTTGCTGACACTGTCTCCTGAGACAGTCTTGAGAGTAACAAAATTACAGCAAACTTGTCATAGGGAACTACCCCCTTTTTAATTTTGGAAGACACCCTATGACTTATTGACTGTACCCCCTCCTTGCTGCTAGATCTTGGATTATAAAATGCTGGTTCTGGTCAATCTGGTACCAACCTCAGAAAGAAGCCACAGATACATGACAAAAGTAAAGCACTAAAGCTGAAAAACCTCTGTTTTTCCAGATTACTGCAAAGAAAATACCTCTTTTATCAACAAACCCAACTCCAAAATACAAACACCCACCTTTTATGTACTCGAAAGTAATGAGTATGGTGACCAGGCCACCTATAAAGAATGGCCATAAGGGTGCTTCAGGGCACATAACAGTTTGTAACTTACATTCCTGATCGGGGTACCTGACTACATGGCTATGTGAAAATGATTGCAAATCCATCTTTGGATTGCTATCTAAGTAGAGAGTAGATGATTGTAGTTTATGCTACACAATAACATGACTTCAAATACTGCACAAAAAAATGAAGCTTACATTTGCATTTAAGTGACTGGTAATGTCATATAATTCTCTAATTTGCACACATTTGATACCACAGATGTGCAATGTTTTCAAACCACAGCTTATGTGCAGATGTGATTTACACAGCAATGTAAATCACAGCTTCCTCAAGCTAGTTAAAGGGTGTAAACTCAAACAAATGTGAGATTTACCCCAATTTGGTTTAAGAGAGACTTTGAAAAGCTGTTTACACATATTTTTAAAAGCAATTCAGAATGATTGTTTATGCATATTTACACTGAATGGAAAAGTAAGAATCTTGTGAAACATGACTCGTATATGAAAAATTCTGCTCCAAATTGTCGTTATAAATTATATTCTCCCTTTGTATTTCCAAATGGCAGGCAAGGCAAGCGTGGTGCTCAATGGGCACACAAGTGTGCACTCCTTGGTTTGTGGTCAGAGCTAGCACTATGTCACAGGGGCTGTTGTTGTTCTGACACCAGATGACTTTCATTGCTACATGTCCCAATTTACTGTATCCCCACGTCATATGACATTCTATGGAATAATGATAGTTTTACGTCCCTAAAACTAGCTCTGCCTCAATGTGGGTTTATAAAAGCCATTTCCAATGATTATTGATATCCACACAGTTTTGCAATCATATGCTGGTAGGTATGAATGAATGGAAATGATTTGTTTGCAAAAGCAACGTGAACTTTGTGGCTTTCCTTTTTTGAGTACCACAGTGTGTGATAATATTTCCTATACTAGTGTTGTAGGGATTTATTAGTATAAATCACACCAGTATCTAATACAGCAGACTGTATAATAAATAATAACCACCTATAGAATGAATGATACCTGGCCAGTATTTGGGTAGCAACTAATATTTGTCTGTTTACCTGCCTTGTTATCTTAGGAATTTCTATGGCTCTGTAGCCATGGAATCTGAGTATCTCCAAACCTCTGAACCTTTGATGTAGCAGTTCTCCACACAGATCTGATGCATATTAGTACAATTATCCCCCTGTGGGTGTGCCACTGAAGTCCTAAAATAAATGACTAACCCAGAATAACCTCAGAAGTCTATGACCTCTTGATTCACCTGCTGGCTGTCAAGAATTTTTCTGTTGCATAGATGGGAAGCTGAGTCATAAAGAACTAAAGTTATGTGGCCATAAGCACATAGATAGCAACCGAGGTGGAATCAGAACTCATGATGTACAGATCCTCAGTCCCTGGCTGGGTGCATTCAGTTGCTCTCTCCTGACTTCATTGAACTGATCATATTTGGTAAAATAGCTACCAGTTGTTGCTCTTCCCAGTGCCATGCTTCTGCTATGTGTATAAAGGGGACTTAGCAAATAATTGCTTATCAGAAAGCTAAATTAAGTGGGGGAACAGGGCAGTTGCTTAGCACATTGACAACAGAACTTATCAGCCCTTCTACTAAACTGCTGCATGAATTTGGGCGGTTGCTTCGCATCCATGTGCTGCCCCTTTTCTAATTTAATACAGGGATAATAACACACTTGGAGGTACAGGCACAAAAATCACCATATAGTGCTGTTCCACTTCTTATTTATGGCAATGGAATGAGAGAGAAAAGGGAAGGAACATGGAGAATAATATATGTTCCCATTTTGTTGGATGAATTTTCTATGATACAACTCAAAAATCTCACTCTTGAAACACAAGTGGCTGGTAAAAACATTTTAGTTTTAAGTTTTATGTTGCCAGCTGACATATTGATGCGGGGCTCTTGTGCTAGGGAGGATGCAGGCTTTGCAGCTGTGGTTTAGGGGTTCTGCACCCGTTTCCAGTCAGCGCTGGACGGAGCCCTCTGGGTCTGTCTCAGAGCTGGTTTTCCTTTCGTCCAAATACAGTGTAGGACTGTGGAACTGGGCAACGTGTAGCAGACTTATAACTTCATTTTCAGAGCAATACTGACTGTGAAAGGGTTAACCTGACTAATGGCAACACTTCAGTAAAATTGAGGGAGGTGGAACTTAAGTCCCAAGTCTTAATAAAATGCAGGTGTTTTATTGTTAGGTTAAAAACTCTTCCTCTTAAGACCCCAGGAAGTATTTAAAAACAAGGGAAAAATGTACTATAGAATAAGAAACTTGGAAAGGCAACAACAAGCCATGCACGGCATTTACAGAGAATGCAATGTTCACTGGCTAAGGCCTACACCAAGTTCACAGAAGGAAAACAAAACATAAATATTAGATGAATGACACCTCTCACAACATGCATCTGGCCTCCAAGGTATTACACCTCAGATTAAATTTTGACATTCTTCTTTCCACCATCGTGAGTTTGCTGTCTTACCAACTCCCTGCAGAGCATTTATACTCTCATTTTTCAACCCTTCTGTCTTCTTGTTTCCTAGGTCTGTTTGGGGACTCGACAGGGTGACAGGCAGCATGAACGCTGCAGACGCAGTGCACAGAAAGCTTCGCCGTGCTTGCAGCTGCTTTTCTGTCAGGGATAGGACTATTTTGGGGGGGAAAAAAATCCTTATTTTAGAACTAGCTAGTAAAAAGAAGTTGTAAAGAAATCATTAATCACTGTTTCCTCATCTTTCACTTCCCCTCATTATCCTGAGGAAGCAGAAAATTTTGGGGAGCATTTTTCAGTAATGTGCACTGAGTTGCTCTGAACTTTGAGCTTTAGCTTCAAGTTCCTCATGTATTTGGAGAATAAAAGTAGTTATTACTTACTAAAGGGAAGTGGAACATGAAGAATCAGAGAAGTCTGAACATACTTATGGTGGCCCAAGGCTTAAGATTACTGCATTGTCATCCCCATGGGTCTTAATTAGCGTTGCAGAGATGGGCTAGGTATTTTTGTGGTATCTGTATAGTGAAAATAATGAACTAACTGCCATCCATAAAAACTCATCCTCCTGGGAGAAAGTCAGGCATCAAATTCCCTGGCGTTAGCCTTGATGATATGAATCAGCTGTCACTACCAGAGGAGAAGAATAGAAATATCCCATGGAGCGAGTACCTGAGAGGATGGGAAGCAAAAGAGTAACTGTTGGGTTTTGATGAAGAAGTTTCACAACTGCAACTTAGTAGGAAACAGAAGTGACAGCGAAGATGGTCAATCTGCCAGTCATTTTAATTTAGAAGACTGACAGGTGAGATACAAACAGTACTAAGCAAAAATATGCGACATACAGAAAAGTCTAAGGCAGTGAATAAAAATTAAACTAATGGTGCTTATAAACACAAGTACATGCCGCCCCTTGTTCGCATGGAGCAGGGTGATCAGGGCAGCTTGAGTAAATAATTCAGAAAACTAAAGAGCAAAAATCAAAACCCGCCGTAATCACAGCAGGAAACCCAAACAAGCCCGAGATGTGTGCCCTCTGTGCACCATTGCACCACGTCCTTGTTACAGTCGCTGGACTGGGCTATCCAAACTGGTGGGCTGGAATACAGGCGTCAGGAAGGCATGGCAGAGGTGAAGGAGGAGGGTGAAGTTTAGAGCAACCCTCTTCACACACCTCTGAGAATAATCATTCTTGACTCCCAGCCATCATCAAAACCATGCATTTTTAAGAAGCATCTTATGGATGGAAAATTAGTGGAAATGCAGACTGGAGATAAGGAGAGGGGCAAAGAACAGAAATCTTCATTAAGAGTATCTCAAAAATCCTTGTAGGAATCTTTATGTTGGCCTGAATGTGGCCCTTGAGGAATGATAAGGCCCTTGAGGAAAATCAAGCAGGAGCAGCTCTGTCAGCGTTTGCTAGCTGTTCCCTATTTCAGATCTTCTGTGGTCTTCTCCTTCCCTCCTTTGCTTTGTAAGACTGCTTTTCATCCCACTCCTACTCTCCTTTGCAGCTGCCAGTTCCTGTTACTAGTGTCAGCAGTTCTCAATCTTCTCAGGCAGCCCTGCTGTCATTTGTGCCTTGCTACGTGAGGGAAACAACCCATGCTTTCTGTTCCCTCCTAAAAAGTCACTGTGGCTCAAGCTCCAGCAAAGCTAGGCCAGCCCTTGCTCAGCGCAACCCCTGCCCAAATCCAGCGTGTCAGGCTGCAAAAACTGGCAATGTCTCTGGTCTCAGCACAGGGAAATAGCCAAGGTCAAAGTTAGATGCAGAGTTTCTTTATTCTCTCATCAAACTGGCCTTTATTTTTTCTTCCCAGTCTTACAGTTATTCTTATCTTTTCTGATGTATGTTATCTCTGGGAGTCACTGAGAAGTAGTGGATGGATTTGCAATAAAATACGTAGAGCCAGGCCAAAGTGTTTTCAAATTAGCTTCTGTCAACTTTGAAATAATAATGATGTCAGTCACTGAAAAACTCATGACAAGTTCTTTATACTAGTACGAAGTATTAGTAATAATCATTAATGTTAGGCCTCGTTGTTATCGTGGCAGATGCCGTTAACTCTTCCATGTCATGCAAGAGAGATTCTTCCTTTGAACAAACCCGCTCCTTTTTGTGCTGTAAAATTGTCATGTATTTGATTTCAGGAACTGACTGATAACCTTTGCGTCCTGTTTCTTATTCCTCCATCTTTGCATGATGAAAATTCCCCTTCCAAATTTCATTTCCCTCATGTATATATATTTTAAATGCCTGAAAGGCAAACAAAAAATCCTTTGCAGCTTTCTTCTGTACATATAAAATTATGAAGTTAACTACTTGTAAAAGAAGCAAAGATCCCCATTAAAAAGAACAATAAATAGGTAACTCATTGTGGGGGATGGCACCAAGGCTGAGATTGTGCCAATGGCACACAGAACAGAAAAGATTAATTTCAGAATATTGAAGAAGATCAAAACATTTGCTTTTATGCTACTTCCCCTATAGCACTTTAGTGTATTTTAAGAAAGGGTTAAGGATATTTTTAACATTATTCTCCAATTTTTGTAAGTGGAGTAAAGAATATCTACCCTAATTTTTTATTTCTTCTAGCCTAAAAGGTTTCAGCATTGTACCTTTCCCAGGTGATCTGTAGCTTTTTTAATGGGAGTGAAATGCAGAGCAGCAGGACCCAATGGCCTTCATTTCACAATAGGTTAGAAATGGACTTAAAAGGCAGTGGTGCAGATGCCTCCACCCAAGCCAGGGCTCAGACAGAATAGGTACAAGCGGGTAGAAAACCGTTTGCTTTCCCTTTCCCTTGCATTACTGTGGGATACTCACAAACATTTAATGAAAGGTATTGCATGCATGCTTAACTTGGAGATATCTGTGGTTCCTTGAAACCTTTACACAGGAGCACCAAAGAAATTACAAGGGAGCCACTGAAGGAAAATACAAATGAATTGGAAAAGCATAGCAACCAGAGAATACATTTCCCATAATACAACAGTCAAAGGTCATGAGATCACAGATGCTCAGTTGCTCATGCATATCTTCTATTCTCTCCAGTTGCATGCTTGCTCCAGAGAGGGCAAAGATTTAATGAGGATGGGGCTGGCTTTAGCAGTTCTCACCCTTCCTCACACCCTACATCTGAAAGAGCATTGAAAGCCTCTTTGAAGTTGAAATAGGCACACATTGAACTGTCCCAGTGCACACATACAATCTGGGGTTTTCTCATCAGGTACAAAAATACAAGGTGACTGTTCTCTTCCGGCTGCCCTGGATGTGAACAAAGCTGTCGAATCAAAGGCTTATTGAATTTGAGGGTGGAAAGAAGTTTCCCCATTGCATCTGTCTTTTCAACCTGCGGTAGCAGCCCTTCTCAGAGTCTCACAGTTTGTATTAGTCAGTTCATTTTTCCTATCTCCTTAAGAAGAAATCCTGTTCAGATAAAACAGTGCAGTATTTGCAGAAAGCTTGGCAAGGTCAAAAAGTGACCGTAAAACTGATGTCTTGTTAAAACACACACAGTATCTGCTCTGATGTAGATACTATTAGGACTCGGCAATCTCTGATTTGCTATCAAGGCCTTGAAGGTGATTTCAGAGTCAGATTTGTTCAACTTGGTGACATTGTAAGTGTTATCACTCGTCATTATCAGAGCTAACTTAGTTGCTCCAAGTCCCACTTAATCTATCCAGCTCACTACCCACAGCTTCTGACCTACTTAGTCACTTCCTGTCTTTGATTTTTGCTTTCAAGCCTCTTTTCTGTGTTGGCCTGTGACTGCCATTTAATCTAAATCAAACTTCCTTGGACTTCCATTACTGTCAAGTACAACTCCTCTCACCATAATACCCACCCTTCTGACTGCAAGAAAACTGATTTACAGCAGCAGCCTGCCTCTTCTCTTATGCTCCAAGTTCATCTTTGCTTTGTTTTCCTTCCTGTGTGAGTCACTCCTTCCCCCTCTCTGCGACATCGTGCTACATTTTCTGTTCCCCTCGTCTGCCGGTGGCGGAGAGGCTGCCGTTGCATGCCTCTGCTGCAGAGATCTGGTGAGTGTTATCGCGTGTGCCCAGCTATCACGTGCAGATTCGGAAAAAGCTGAACACGCAGAAATTCAGCTGGCCACAGCCTGCTGCAGAACGTCAGCTAGTTTAATGTGCTTTTGCCTCTGACCAGAAATGATGAGCAGCTCTGTTCCCTTATGCCTTTCTTAAGAGCTATTTACGCAAAGCACAGCTGCTCAGTCCACGCCTCCCAAACCTAGCATCTCCCCTGCTATTTCAGGGCACCTGTTAACTATACAGATGCTGCAAGGTAGGTGCCAGCTCAAGGAATTTCCCGGTTCTCACTGGTTCATTCATGCTACAGTAACATGCCTTTGAAATAGACTTCTTCAGCCAGTTTCCTTCTATGACCAGAATCCAATTTAAAGATGTTAGTCCAGTACCAAGGTGACTTTTGCCTGCACAGGGACACTCCTGAGCTGGTGAGGTCTGTTGTTTTTCAGGCTTCTTTCACTGGCATGGAGAAGTTCAATACTGTGGCCCCCCGCTCTTTGAATGTCAGTACAAAACATTTGATGGCAATGGCATCTGTGTGTAACACATAGGAGGGATTTATTCAGTCTCTCCTTACATGTATGCTCTTTCCCAGCTCTTTTTTCAATATATCCGGTTCTGTTTTTCCCTCTTTCTCCCACTTCCAAGTTCATCAGCCCTCATACTCTTTTGGTTTTTGTTGTTGCTGTTAACATATGGAGGTTATATGATCCATCACTGAGTGCAGCCTTGTCCTCTTAATAAGCAGAAAATACCATACGTTTTGGAAGGAGGAATTAGCTACATGCCGTTCTCATTAAGCCTCTCCTTCAACTTATCTCAGCTTAAATTTGAACCGCAGTCACTATGCGGCATTGTAAGTTGAAAACAACCACTTGAGCCCTTTCCAGCGAGGCTTTGAGCGGCCCTGATACTAGGCATGGAGGAGAGATAAGCAGCGCATTGAAGTTGTAGTATCACTGTAGCTGAGGGCAAGGAGTGAATGGAAACATACCCTCCCCCTGGCACTGCCTGGCTCTGGGCGAGAGGAGAGGAATGGGCCGAGCAGCTCAGGTTCACACGCGCGGCGGGAGCCAGCGGCCTCCCAGCTGATGACAGATTAGACTCAGGGCCTGGTTAGTGGGAAGACTGTGATTAGACCTCAGCAGCATCTGTCTCTAGCACTGAAGGAATTACTGCTGCAGGCTGTGATTTTCTCAGCAAACTGTAATTATACCAGCAGCCTCATTCCTGCTGTTTTTCTTGACAACTTAAGTGGGGAAAAAAAAAGAATCTAGGTGAAGGTGCAGGGAAGGAGGAACTGTGAAAGGAGCAGGAAAGAGACACCTGTTTATTTTTGTTCAGCTCATTCCAATTATTTTCTCTCGGTTTCTTAGATTCATATGAATCACAGACTGGTTTTTCCCAAAGGTCAGTGCCAAGGTTTAACTCCCTGAAGCTTTCCTGCTGTCCACCTGAAGCTGATAGGACGCATCGTCTCCATGCATTTATGCTCCATGGCATTTTAAATGAGTGTGGTAGTGCTGGCAGAAGGTGCCATGCCAACCTCTGCCCTGACAGTGCCCCTTCCCTCTTCCCATGGGAGCAGGAATGCAAGGTGCCAGACTCTGGCCACGACTGTTCCCAGGACACCCCCAAGGAAGGTATGGCCTGGGCAGAAGTGTGGGATATTGGATATTGGGCAGGGCGAGTTTGAACCTTACTCCCAAAGGCCATGTCTAGACTAGGATTTAAGAGTTTGAGCTAAAAAAAGGTGTTAGGTTGTATATAGTAACTCTCTGTTTTAAAAGATGTGGAAAAGGCAGTGTAAGTTTGAACTCCCAATAACACCTGGTAAGTTTTGCCAAAATAACAATGTCAAGAAAGAACAAGATTTCTTTGCGAGATTTCTCTACCAGAAAAAACTTTTTTGTTCGTGCAGTTGTAACCCCATAGAAGCCCATTTGCCATTATGTTTTCTTTTCTCAGAATATAAGAGGAAACAAATTATATTTTTTTTTATTAGATCTAGGAAAGGAGGAGAAATATCTAAAAGTAGAGTTTGCCGATATAGCTATACCATCTAATACTTAAAATGCAGACAAGGTCAAAATTATTCAAACTAATTGATGCGCTCCTTTCTTAACTTTCCACAGGGCTTTAAAGTGACTGTTTAGTAGACTTTGAAGGCAAGAGTGTCTTATCTATGTTAAACAATTTTTACATCAGTGCTGTACTCCTCTAGAAGAAAGCAGAATTGTTCCTTACCAGCAGGTCTGCCCTCCGTCCCAGTGCATGTCTGGCAGCACAGCCAGGGATGAGAGTGCGGCAGCGAGAACTCGACCCTTGGGGCTGAAAGCACCAGGAGGCAGTATGTTGGCAAGCAGATCCCCGTCTCCAGAGCCAAGTCTCTGCAGATACTGGTGGGAAAGACACACATCTGGAGTTGTCTGGAATTGGCACAAATTGCTGAGGACAAAGAGCAGAGAAAGGAAGGGTTAGAAGGAAAATGGAAAGAACACTTATACATTTCGCTTTCTTTTCTGTGTGCTTGTGCTTGTGTGCCGTGAGCTATTGAACAGCCGCCGTGCTCTGCCCCAGAAGGGACTGTTTCAGTAGAGATGGAGAATGATTCCTACAGCTAAACGCTTTGGGAGCCCCCTAGAATGAAAGGGGCAATAGGAATAATGTTTCTCTGATTTACTGTTATGCTAAGTACACTTGGGACCGCAGCGCCTGGGGCAGTAGCCAGAGACACTGTTCTGGCTGCTCAGACCCAAAGCCCCTGGCAGGCAATGGGTACTGCTGGGTACTTCTGACCCATCCTTTGTGCAGTAGGTGAGTCCCTCTTGCCTTTTGCCTTCCAGGCAGAACCTCCCAGCTTTCCATGCTGGTTCCCAAATTCAAGGAGAGCAGATTACTCAAGCAAAACGTGTTTACAGACTGTGAGATTTTGTAGCTTGGGGAAATAAGCGTAGTGAAGGAGGACCAGGAGAAGGAGGAGCAGGCATATTGTGAGTGCCAAGGGCTGAGCAGAACATTTTTTTTGCATCCATTCAGACGCTTAGCTATTTCCTGCATTATTCCTGCAGTCAGCATGCTCCACCTGCTTTTACTTAACCTTTTCCTGTTTACGGCTTCCAAAAACTTTCTGGTGAAATCACTGATCTGCCACAAGATCAGTCTTCACAGTCCCTTTTGAGCAGGTTTCACTAGCATTTTTCTTTCTCCTCGGTACACAGACCAGTCAGATTGAGGAGCTGTGTGCTGTGTGTGCATGTCTGCGTGCATGTGTGTGTGCATGCAGTCAGTAGTTACATCAGGAAAGTGTGTGCTCGCTCAGAAGTACTTTCTGTCTCCATATGCCCCTTTTTTGATTCTCCTCGTGCTTGCTGTTTTTGCAAACTTGAGCAAAGAAACAAGCAGTACTGAAGGCAGGTTGCCCTTTCTGTAGAATAGAGGGCTCCGGATATTTGAGGAGAGACTCTTCCTGTTACTTTCAAGCGTCTGAGAGCTCTGCCACAAACGGGGGATTTGTTCCCTAGATAGCTTTCCCAAGCTTCAAATTATTTTCTGTCTTTGAAAACAGCAAGACAGTTTCTTCTAGTCTGCTGTTGAGTTTCTCAAATGTGAAAGGCAAGGTGCGAGGGGCAGGAAGGATCAACCAAAGAAAAATAAATCTCTTTCTTACAGTGTAGATGGCTCCCATGAGTCGCCATCTCACACTTAGTCACACGTCTTGTAGAGATCACTAGAAAAGCATGCACACCTCAAGTCTGCTCTCCTTAGTGATACTATAGATAACACTGCAACCACCACTAAAATCAAATTTATTTGTCACTGCTTTTACTGTTTGTTTCCTTTTTGTGTTTCTCCTCTGGAGCAGTGAAAATAGATTCTTCAGTTTCCTCTCTGGTTCTCATGCTCTTGCACAGTGCTGCAATGTTTGGGTTGCGGTGAGCACTGCAGGGGAATGTTCCCTTCTTAAAATAAATCATGGAAACATTTCTGTTGGAATCAGGGCTTGTAGAGGTTTATTTTTTTTTAATAAGAAGAATGTCGGGCCAACTTTGACCCGACACCATAGCCCTTTAAAGGGAACAGGCTTGTGATGCATGTCAGTGTATATATACTGACATGTATATATGTGTGCGTGTGTGTATATATACACACTCCAGTATACATGCCAGTTATACTGGTATAACTGAGCACTGAAATCATCCTCTAAGAATGCTGGACACGTTGGCCCTGTCTCCATCAGACAGATCTGCAAATTCCTTGCCCAGTCCTACACCAGTTAGCGTAAGCCAGGAGGCTTGGTCTGCTGACCTGGGCGTAGAAGGCGTAGGTCCGTAAGCACTCACTGTTACTGTCACTGAGCTGGTTCACACTTCTTCTGTAACTGTTGATGAGCTCACACTCACACACGTTTCTGAATATTTTAAGAAGAACACTAGACCTCCTGTTTTAACTGTGACATAAATATGCACAGGTAGCACTTCTGTATGGGCTAGGAGGTATGGTCTGGGCATCGCTGATGTCCAGGCAGCTGTCTGCCGTAGGAATAGCACAACCCCACTTAAATCAGAGTTTGCTGAAGTATCCTTCAAGCTCCCTGTGAGCAGCTTTTGAACTTTCTTTTTAATTAGGAAAAGGAAGCGGTTGTTTTCTGCACAGAAGTGTCTTTCAGATTGGCCCAAGTATGTAAAATGGTTACTTTGGTTCCCATCCAGCCCAATTCATTCAATAGTTTGTGTCAGGGTACTTGTCATCAGTGGCATTTGCCCAGGGTGAATCACACTCACCCGGGCAGTGATCTGAGAGTGCCTTCAAATCTTTTTCATCTTCATTTAATAGGGTACAGCCCTGGTAAATTCATGACCATATTGTACCACACAGCTCTTCCTACAGCAGCTCCTTTTCTTCTAACCAGCGTTCAGCCCAAGAGGCAGCTACTTCCAGAAGAGACTCTCTGGTTCAGTGCCCGTCTTTGTTTTCCAGATGTTTCTTTCACCACACCGCTTTCCGGTTACACTGCAAATTTGGGTGCGCTCAAGATATTTTTGCCTCCCTTCTCCACCACAAAAATGGGGGAAAGCTGGACTATATGAAAATGTAGTGAGAATGAGACCCTCAGGGAAAATGGCAGGGAGGTGTAGAAGACCGTGCAGGACTCTTTCCAGGAAATGGGTTGAAGGTTCATCACATGAGTCACTGAAACCTTAGATGACTAAATTCTTGAAGAATAAACTGTCAGGAATATGATACTGGACAGGACAGTTGCAGGGGGAGAAGAAAGCTTCTTAAATAGCTCTTGTTTGTTTTTTCATTCGTGATTCATTTCTGAGGAAATTGCTGCATCTCTGGCCACGGCCGGGGGCAGCGTGCAGGCAGTGCCAGCCCTCCTGCGCAGAGGCAGTGGGCGAGGGGTGCTGAGGTGCTAAGAGGGGATCTGGAGCACGCCATGGCCATCCTGACCAAGTGAGTAAAGTGGGACAGGGTCACTAGTGCACATTTGCTATCTGAATTGATTTGCCTCTTCTTTATATACCAGCAGTTACGAGACCAAGAGGAAATGAAGGTATTAAAACTCAAATTCTAAGCTCCTTTTAAAAATTTTTCTTCCTCTACCTGCTCCAACCAGTAAACCAAGTTGTATCAATAAAATTGGCCCAAAGCTCTGAATTTGGATTTCAGAGAAGGTCTTAAGACTTTAAGTGCCAGTAACAACAGAAGCAGTCAGACTCCCTCCACAGCTACCTCCAGAGGAGCTGAACCAGCATTAGCAGCAGCAGGAAATGTTTGCAGTGGTATCTGAGTGTGGAGAAGGCCCAGTGTTCCAGCATGCCACTGCCAGTTCGCATTTTGGTGAGTTTGACCCAGAGCATTTAATGTTTCAATGTTAGTCCTGTGTCTCATAATGCCATTTACGTAATGATCGCTCATTTGGTTCCCATTAAAATCATGGTATTTCTTCTGCAAAACACTGCTTGTAAAAATCAAGCCACCCAGTTTTTCATTAGATTGTAACTCAGGAAGTAAACACTCTGTCTGTAGGATGCACACTGTAATTCTCAGAGAATAGGGGGCTTTCCTTCCCCTCTTGGACATACAAAGTTCAAATCTCAGAAGTGGGGAGGTGAAAGATCAATTAACGGTTGCTGAATCTATCTCCTGCAAAAACACAATGCAGTTACTCCCCAGTAGATGTTCCTCAGATACTATATTAATAAGAAGAGAGTCTACAGCTCTTTGTAGTCAGAGCAGCAAGAATCCTCTTAAAATTGTAGAAATGGAAGGTGTAGCTCTCACAGGTCATCCCAGTGCTGTTACCTTTCGAGGCAGCATAGAATGGTTCCTTGTATTATATATACCCGCACTTTGAAGAATTCAGTTTCACATGTCTCAAACAATGGGGGTTTCACCGCTTCCTGTGGGAGCCTGCTCTGCAGCCTAACTCGTTTCACCATCTGGAGTGTTTTCCTGAGTGTCTGCCCGCTTTTAACTTTCTTTTAATTGTGCACCCACTATTTCTTCCTAAAGGTGGCTCGCCAAAAGTTTCTGTTGTGTGAAATTCACGTTACGTGGTGCTTTTTTATTTTT
>JAOXJM010000041.1:29413246-29430523 GCA_026413425.1 Tringa solitaria | reverse complement strand
TTATTTTTTATGAGGATCGATAAAATCCTGAAAGATTGATGGTTTCTTCTCTTTGCTTTTTCTTCCTCAGAAATAATAATAAGTAATTAATAATGTAGTACTGCTTTTCTAGCCATTCATCTCAGCAATTTACAAGGAAGGTCAACATTGTTGTGCTCTTTTTACAGATGGGAAAAACTCAGGCACAGGGCAGGAAACAACTTGCCCAGGATCATTGAATTAGCCTGTGGCAAGACTTGGATTTTAAACCAGGTCTCCACAATTGGGCCCTACTTTTTCTTTTTCTTTTCTTTTTTTTTTTTTTTTTTTTTTTTTGGCCTGTCCAGTTCCCTTTGGCTTTGTTGGAATACCTAGGAAGGACAGGCTTTCCATGAACTTTATTCAGAATTGTCATATTGTAACTGAAAGGTCAGCTTGTTGAATATTTAACAGTTACTATCTTTCCAATGTGTTGGTTAAGCATCCTAATTAAGTAGTGATACATAAAACCAACAAAGCATTTTAACAGTCTGATTAAGTCCCTGCGGCCTCTGAGCTGAATTTCCTTCAGCTAGCCTGTTTTCCTGGTTGCAGATTGTCCAGGCCAAACACAGTATATATCAAGCACACTCTTATCAGTGTGCTGCAGGGAGATTTCCTTCCTCCTCAATGCCACCATGCTTACTTCACCTGCCATATTTCCCTTAGCTGTGGTTTTCGGTAAGCGTGTTTCTCAGAATCTGGATAGTTGCTAAATTAGAAATCTTCCAATTTGGAACAATAACACGGCAATCTGTACAGCACGATGCACTGGGAGGAGAGCGATACCCAGCCTAGCACTGAGCAGGCTCACCTGGCTTTCAGAAGCAGCCTGGCCTTCGCAGCACAGAGCTCTCCGTGAGCAGGCAGGGTGTTGCTTCTTCCCGCTTGAAGGCTTCTGCCTGTTTGGGCTGACATTTTGGTGAATGCCTTCACTGGGACTCAATCCACCTGAGCACGTGGTAGGACGAGTTTTGTGCCTGACCTCCCCCCTGGGGATGGCCGGGGAAGGCAGCCACAGCTGTGTGCTCGCAGTGCGATCTGCAGGGGTCTCCTACTGAGCTCTGCCATGTGCAGCATTCCCTATGGATCCAGAAATGTAAAATAAGAGCTCTGGGTAGCCAGAGTTATAGCTGAGGGGTAGCACATAGATATTCCTGGCTGCTGACCACTTTCAAAGTATGCCAGTAAGTGAAGCCCTTTCCATCTCAGTTATTGCCCGCACTGCTCCTTCAGACCTCCTTTATTCCAGATATCATTGAGCCAGTGTCTGAGGATTTACCGAAAGCTGCAAGACTGCTGTCGGTCACTGAGTACATTGTCTTTGCTTTCAGATTGAGTTTGAGAAATTACCAGTGGTGTCATACTCATGCCTCCTGGCCATGTGAATAGAGGAAGCTGCTAAGAAGTAACAATAGATTACATAAAGCAGGGAAATCCCCCTCAAACTTCTCCCAGACTTATCTCAAACTGAAGTTCATTTGCATAAAGACACTGTAAATAACTTTGCAATGGCTTCTAGCTCCATGAAAGGGTTACACGTGCTTACCTATAATAATTTAGGCCAGTTCCACCAGTTGAATCACTTGGAGAAAATAAAAAAGACTGAATCGGAGCCTGTGTAGAAATCTAAACAGTTACATGTATCATCAGCCTCCCTCAGGTAAGGATACAAGTGGGTAATGCTATTCCACACAAAATCAATGAGAAATGTTCAATACCTATTAGTAACTAGCAGCTATTCTAGAAAAACAGTGTTAAAAAGCTATGTCAAGCTTTATAATTTGTGATTATGGATGAGTGGTATCATTCTTCAGCTAAACTTGCATCTAAGCTTTCTATACAAACCCTGTTTGGTGGAAAATGGACCTTACTGAAAACCAGAAAAAAAGCGATAATGTCCTCTACTTGAAACCTATGGCCACCTGCTTTACAAAATCTGAGACTCGTTAGGCTTGGAATTCCTGAGTGATGCTGTTCAAAAAGCAGTGGTGTTAAACAGACTTGCAAAATTTTTGTGATTTTTTTTAAACGTTATGGTTTAACAGAAACAAACAAGTGAGCAAAAAAGAGATAGCATATTGAAAAATGCATATTTCACACAGAATCACACAGAATCTCTGTGATTGGAAGGGACCTCTGAGATCATCGAGTCCAACCACATAAAAAAAAAAATCCACCAAAAACACCACGCAAAAAAAAAAAATTATTGGGTTATCTCACGCTTAGAAATGTAGTTGGCTAATATGACACTACAAAAACCTTTTACATTATCTTTGATGCACTAAGAATGACAATATTTATAAGCCTAGTACATCATGACTATGGAATGTCTAAATTCTTCTTGAAGACAGATAGTATTTTCTGTTCCCTTGCTGAGAGAGTGGACTTTTGGTGTTTGGGGGGTTTGTTTGTTTGTTTGTTTGTTTTAACAGGATAAGAATATAAAGTTCCCAAAGGCTCGCTAAGAGCTGTTTATTTAGAAAGAATTGCTCACCTACTCCCTTTCTTAGCTTTCTATTGAAACAAGTTCTCAGATATGTTTCCTGCCAGCCCTGTCCCAAAGCTGGACAGAGTATAGACAACTGCACTGATTATTTAGGCTCTCCCCGTAAATTCATAGGAGGATTTTCTGTACATTTTCTGGGTTGTCGAGCCAGCTCTACATTAAAATTGAGTATAGTTGGGTAGGGATATAATTTTAAACAATGCTGTAGATGCCTTGCAGTAAATACCAAAGCTTTCTTAAACAATCTTTGAGGTGCTTTTGTCAGTGTGGGATATTTCCCTTGAGGAATTCACCAAAGTTGTGTTGGTAAAAGTGGGGTTTGCTCTACCTGCATTAAGGTTACCATCATTGTTAGTATAGTTATACCAGGACAGCTATATGAGCAACTCTTTTCTATTGTAGTTGCTTTTCATATAGTTAACAAACAAGCTAGAGAGGAGGAGGAAAACAGAGACACAGCTTCCCTTGACAACCTGTGTAAGGCTTGTGGTTTTGCTACTATATCACTTCTGTTAATAATAATGTCATGGCCTGTTGCAGTGGAATACCTTGCCTTTCACCCTCCTTCTTTCAGCTTTATTGACTTTCTTCAAAGCTTTGATACAGAACAATAGGAATCAGTCCAGATATGAACTGGCTGTCCTGCAGAGTCCTCCCAGTAGCTGAGGTCTCCCTGTGCTACTGTGGAACTTGTCTCAATGGGTCAGCTGTAGAAATCTGAAGAGGAGAAGTACATATTTGAATAGGCCTGGGACACCTTGCAACACAGTTAATAGCAGCAAACATGAGGACGTGACATGATCTAACTGTTGATTCATTAGTACCTTGAGTATTTTGGTCCTGATAACTGTGTGTATTTCTTCAGTTTGTGTTCATTTCATCAACTTGAAGGTAGATCAGGAAGGCTTTCGTTTTGTTTTTTAATATCTCCTCTCACAAACACCAGTCTGTTTTCTACATAAGGTGACTAATCACAGTAATATAATATCCTATATTTACATAGTAAACTTCATTCCAAAGCACTTTACAGCCTGGCACTGACATAGGACTAGGATTAGAAGAGAAGCAGCTCATACTGGTTAGGAAGCAGGCTCTGCTCTCAGCCGAGGTAGTAGGAAAGCATATAGGGTGGAGCCATAATATTTTCCCTGAATCCAAGGCAATTTGCTAATAGTTGGCAAATATATTGGTATAAACTGTGCTCTATTTAACTCTAGGAAATGTATTTGAACTGCAAAAAATAAGCTATAGCAGAGAATGTCAGTCCTCCTGCACATCCCGTTCTCTGTTGATAGGCACTGACTACCAAAAAAAAAAGTTTTGTTGGAAAATTGGTGTGAAGCAAAGTTCCTCATTAAGTATACACTGGCATTTGGAGGGCTCTGACAAAGGATGGTAAAGCGGCCTGGCCTATTCTAAGGTTTGGCTCCAGAGCACAAAAGCAGCATGAGAAACTTTGCTAGCCAGAATGAGAACAAGAACGTGGACATTGGTAACTAGAACGACAGCCAGGCAGGCAGCAGAAAGAGGATTGTTACATACCTGTCAATCCATTTTCAGCAAGTCTGTGAAATTAGTTCATACTGAACTAATTACCTTGATTTGTTCTGTGGATTAAATGTGTTTTCAAGTGGTTGCTCGCTGGAGGAAATAGTAAATTTGTGATCTCATTCTGACACACTGGCATTGAGGTGTCTCTCTTTATTGTGTTTTCAGATGGAAAGGATCAAACAAATTTAACTTTGGAAGGAACCAGTCCTGGCCTGCAGACCGTACGAGTGAGGAGTGCTGCCTTGAAAGATGCTTTGCTTGATGCTGCTTTACCCAAAACTACTGATGAGGCTCCCAGCAATACATCCAATCTATAGAAAGGACAAATGAAAGCTCCACTAAGAAATGAATGAATGATAACATTGGTCTTCATAAATCTGGTGAAGCAGATGGTGGGCATTCTTCTTCTTTTGTCTCTTCAAAGACTAACTTTAAAACCAAGTGCTGTTCTTTGTAAGTGTCTTAAGTATGAACATACAAATTTCATACTTAACTCTGAACTTAGGAAAATCCTGTATTTTGTTCGGGTTAATTTAAGTGCAATAAAAGTTTGAACAACAGACATGCTACTGAAGAAGCATAGGCCACACATGCCCTCTCAATTCACCCTGTCACCTCACCAGTCTGGAGGAACCAACAGTGAAACACACAAGAGTGCTTGGTGTCCACAACCCATAACATACTGAAATGGTCGCTTCCGCTTTTTAGGAGAAATGATAAACCCACTCATTGGCTTGATTAAGAAGCAATAGTTCAGTGAGGTCTTCTGCCTGTAACTCCCTTGAAAATCATCAGAGATGATGTAACAGAGTTGCTCATAGCCAGGCTGTGACAGTTCAGCATGGAAGGAGAACAGGTGGCAATCCAAAAGGTGGGAAGATCAGTGTGTATTACAGCTGCTTAGCTTCCTCTGTCTTCAAAGCACTTTTAAAGTATTCACAATGTGACTGCAAACCACAGAACTATTTACCCACCGTACAGACTTAGAGAATGTATGACCTGCTCAAGGCCACTGAAGGCATGGCTTTCTGTGCTGTGGTCAGGATCAGGTTGTTCCCAGCTCTCAAGCCTCACATCCCTAAGGGAAAGCCATGGCTTCAATTTAGTGCCGACTGCCCGTGCACAGTTGCCATTGGCCCAAGAGGCTCGTTCTGTCCTCTGCAGTCACAGGGAAAGCCTCTCTGAGAAACCTCTTGAAAAGCAGAGTAACCTGTACAGAAATATGGCAGGTCTGGAGTTCCACTGGAGTGGCTGTAGGTAATCCAGCAAGGAAACCAGCTGCAGTGGAGTGAGGTGAGCAAGTTGCCTTCTACTGTTTGCTAGGCGACCTTTGGGTGATGAGAAGCTTCCTAGGGAGCACATTGCCTATATTAAAAAGCACCGCACACCCTTATCATGGCAGTGCAAGTCTCTGGCAGCTCCTCAGAGACTGATGCGATGTGGAAGCTGATGTTACGTCACTTGTGGCCACCAAACAGGATGGCATGGAGAAGTCTACTCTGCAGCCATCCACCTACATGCCCGCTCACGAAGCTTTGGGCTCTTCTTTAACAAGGAAGTCTCCATCACAACAAGGAAGTTACTCCATTTCAATAAGCTACTTTTAAAAGCTAGTATGTTTCACCTTAGGGAAGAGCAGTTCTCCAGCTTTAGCATTACCAGTTTTGTGCTTTGAAGAGACCTTTGTAAAATTTAATTTTAATTTTGTTTTAACTAAAGTTTAGTTTCTCTTCTTGACAGTGCTGCACTACTGGCCGTTCAGTCAAACCCTGCTGAACTAGCCTGTAGCCATTTTATCTAGGTGTCTTGTAAATATTTGGTAGAGCACTCAGACACAGGAGTGTTTTTTGCTTTTACAGTCACATGCCTGGTTCCAGGACCTTTCAGAAGCACAAAAGGCTGAAGGCAGGGAAAATTCCACTGAAATGCATTCGGGTCTCCAGGGAGCAACTGCACTCTGTTTAGACTAAAATTTCTTATTGCTGCCTCATGGAAGGATAGAGGGGTGAAGCTGGAGGGTAGGTTTTTTTATTATTATAAACACAGAAATGCAAGCACTGTTTCACTCATATCTCTCTATTGCTGGACCGTTTGTGGCTGGTTTAAAGTTCTGTCCACTACCTTGGAAATTTCCATCCAAGTTCTAAAATGTTTTGCAAATGCTAGTGAATTAAAGCTTAATCTGCTTCTCCTCAGCCTCATGAAGCAAGTACTAAATATAAGTTTAAAGACAGGGATAATAAGACTAAAGAAGTTGTGCCTTGCCTGAAGTGACGTGGGCAGCATGGCAAGTGGACTCAGATCTTTGAGTCCCAGCTTTCTGCCTTACACCACAGACAACACATATTTCCTCCCTTTTCAAGGCTTACTGTAGTTCCCCTTCTGGGATATAGTGAAAACATGCTGGCATCACACCTTCAGATAACCTTGGAACAGAGAGACTACTCGCAGCTGCTGTCCCTTGGGATTAAGACATTGAAAAGATCAGAGAGGAATGTGAGGGGGGCGGGGGAAAGCAAGTCACTGCTCTGTCTGCCTTGGGCACACTCTGCCTCTGCTGCTGCCAGTGGAGTTGCTGTACTATTGGGAGGTACCTCAAACAATTTTGTATATGCTTCCATATAACATTCAGGCAGGACTGTGGACCATAATCAAAGAGAGAACTTGGCTGACAAGAAAATTGGACAGATGAGCCACTCCTGTATTGAATATGTGTGATTTCATTATCTTTCTGTATGTGACCTGCATTTCTTACTGCTTCTTATTATCGGTATCCCATAACTACTGCTGCAGCCATCCTCTTTCACGTCTTCAAAAGAGAGGGATAATCCATCAGCCAGATCCCCTCCAGTGGTATGAGTCAGGTTTTTACCACAGGGATTAATGGGCAGTTGAAGAGAGTTGTTTCCAACAGGGCTGAGCCAAAAGCAATGTGCACATAAGCCATGAAGTGGAAGACAAGGAAACAAACATACAGATTTAAAGGCTTTGAATTATTTTTTTCCCCTTAGTTACCCTTGTCCACACTGATCCATAACCAGGCGGGCAAAAAGTGGAAGTGTATTGATGGTGGCTGGTGTAAGTGGGACTGGGAGCATCTCCCACTCTGCAAACAAACCTGAAGTCAATAGCCCCCCAAACCAGATCAAATCAGTGTGTACCAGCTATTCCAGTCCTTGTAGGTGAGAGATGCTGGGAGAAAAATCAGATCACAGTGCAGCAGCCTCCTCCTGTCCCTCCTGTGACCCCGCAGAATTCCCCAGCCTTCTGTGACAAGGCCCCGGTGCTGGTCCCTGGGTACGGTCCCCTCGCTCAGACTCGCTGCAAATGCTGTGCCCAGTGCTCAGGTCATTCCCTGCTGAAAGGCAGCCAGGCCGGAGGTGAAACACGGCAAGCGCTTCGCCGTGCCTGGCAACTCCACACAGCTGCTGAAAACAAGCAGGGAAAAAAGCGGTGTACAAATGCGGGAGAATTTTCACATAGGCAGGATGTAATTAGCAGAGCTGGAATTTGGCCAGGATGCTGGAGTTAAAACACTGGCTTGCAGGTAACACACTGGGATCTTTCATAATTCAAATGCTCAGGATCTCCCATTTCCATCTTACCTGGAAGATGTCAGAAGGACGTTCCCTATTTAATGTTCCTGGGCAGCTCTTGAACATCTGACAGAAAGGATAAAGTGTCTAATGGTGCTGCACCTGCAAGTGCTTCTCTGCCAGCAACTGCCCACCCTGAACAGCAGCTGAAAGTATCTCATCCTGACAGGGCTACGGCTGCGTTGCGGTAAGATGCTGCAGCTGCCTCCATGCCTTGGGCTTCACTCCGCCTTTAGCTCTCATTACTCAGTTTTCAGGCCCCAAATCCCCACCAAACAGAAAGAAAAGATGATAAAATTAGGGCAGCCCCTCACACGTAAAACACAAGAGAGAGAATATCGCCATTAGGTACTGCTTCAACCTTATTCTCTGCCACTTGAAACAGTACCCAATTGCTATCGGACAACAGAGGATGAGATGAAGCGTTTCTCCTCAGTGCAGATGAGTGAGCTTTTCCAACTGGCCTTGCCGGTAATACACAAAGCATTAAGAGCTCGTGCCTCCTCTTTCCTTCCAGCAGAGAAATCACGTTCAAAGCAGCAAAACATTTATTTTTTTCCCCTTCATGATCTCACTTTCCATACAAGCAATCTCTTTGTTTACTACGAGGATGTTGCATGTCCATAAAAGGTCAAGGAAGTCATTCATGAACCTCACGTGTGGAAAGTCCACACGATGTTTCTACCATGATGTGGCCCACAGTCTGAAATATAAATAATTGCAAACCATTAACCCCTCATCCCTCAGACCCGCAGACCATGTACCGTTCGAGGAGCTGACTTCCTTCCTGTGGTGCAGTGCGTGCAAGCAAAACAAGAGGTGTTCCTGCCATCCAAGAAAGCATAATCTTAGCATCAGCAAGTCAGAAAAAAGGGACCCCTGCTATGCCTGTGAGAGCTCCCCATGTCAGCTTCTGTTTTCTTTGGAGATTTTTATGCCCAGACTGCCGCGCAAGTCCCCCTCTGTCAAGTGTTGCTTAATACAACCACTGAGCAAACTTGCTGGGAGCACCTCAGTGGGACAACAAACCTACAGGCTGGCTGGAGTGGCAAAGTGAGCCGGAGAGAGGAAAGTATGGGCAGCTGCAGGCAACAGGAAATCCAGCACTAATAAATAAAACGTAGGCCAGAGAAGAGGAAGTAGCCAGAAAGCCTCTTTCTGTAGCCAGAAAGAGGAAGTAAACAGCAACAGCACAGACTGAGAGGACAGAAGAGAGGAACACAGCATAACTGTGGGGTGGGAATCGCTGTATTACAGTGAGCTTATTTTTTATAGAACGTCGTCCTGGTTTGTTATGTGTTTAGACTGAAAAAAAGAGAGTGGGGGAGCGAGAGAACTGCTCAAAGAGAGGGTCTCTATCAGAAGAAGTTGTGAACAACCACTGTAATTAAGGAAGCAGCCAGAGCACACACAACCTGAGTCGCCGCCAATGTGAAATGAAAGCATTTTTTGTTTGCAGCCGTAGCCCCGAAGGATAATAAAAGCTGCTTCCACCGTGCCAAGTGAGGAGCTGAAGGGACACCGTTTCTAGGCGGCGAATGCCCTGCTCCCATCTTTCAAAATTACACGCTGTGGGGAGGCAGCAAGTAACTCTTCCTACGTGTACTTTCGAAGCACATGCCCGTACAGCCCGTCCGACTGCAGCAGCCGCCTCAGGAGGCTGACCACTGGGCAGCTGACCCCTAACCACCATGGGAATGATGAAGGTGGCCCTGCTTGGACCAGACTGCCAAATCAACAACCCTTAATTCTTCCCCCTCACACTCAGCCGTGGGCACCCCACGGCCCCACAGCATTGTCACCACCAGTGGGAGCTGCCGCATTCAGAAGAGCTGCACCCTGCTCTCCTCCTGAGGGCGGCTGCTGGTGCCTTGGCAAGGAGCTTCGTGCATGGCATGCCCCAGCACTGCTCTTCTTGCTGCCGGTAGCATCTCTCACCTGGAAGGGCCGCGTGGCCGGTGCCCCTGCGGCAGTGAGTGGGCTGGCAGAACCGAGGGGGTCGGCACGGACCTTCTCAGCCATGGGACAGTATCGTGAGGCTTTCACTGGTGGCTGTAGAAACTCCTGTGCGGGTTCGTTGAAGGGAAAGAAGTCATTGACAAATTGCATGCGTATTTCTGAATTCATTCACTGAGTGGCGTTCGCCTTTCGTCCTCCCCCCGAGCCCCGCACGCATTGCTGGCATTCTCTCCCAATCCCATATAATAATTCCCAGGTCTCCGCAAGCCATTGCCTGCCAATGGAGCCCACGGTCACTGGACTCCCAGCAAAAGGGGGGCTTCGTGCAAAGGTTTAACACTTTCTCTTGACCCCAGCCCCCGTTCCCATGAATCCCCTGCAGAATTTTCCTAATAAAGTGCTAGGGAAGCTTTGCACCGGGCAGGGTGCTAAAGAGGTGGCTATGTGGTCCAGCATTTCCAGTCTGTGAGCTCTCTCCTAAGGTGTAAATATAAACAGCGGAGCCAGGTGGATGTCTGACAAGGCTGCCATTTAGACCTGAAGGAAAAAAAGAACTGCTAGTTTCCAACCAAATATGAATTGCTGTTGCCTCACTTTCTGTAGCCCAACTGCCAAATTAATGGTTAATTGCTACAGCAGGGAATGGAAATCACTTCTTAAAGGCTGTATACAGGGTGCACAGCTATGATCCAGTATAATTTTAACCTTCACAGGACATTGCCAATATGTTTATTACTGGGGAATCAAAAAGAAAACACAGGCCTTTCCCTAAAGCCTTCCATGACCAAATTCTAGATGATAGTGCAGGTATTTAATACATCACAAAACCTGTGAATGTGGCAAAATATTTTCTTTCACATCCCTCTTACTTGTGAGACATCAGAGAAAACACATGTTTTTGGAGAATCTCAAATGGAAGTGATTTTTTATTAAATATAGATGAAAAGCAGAAATGTTCAAAAGCTGTTCCTAATATATAGGCAGTGACAGCCATTTCCCCGCTATTGCTGTAACGTGAAGGAGTGCAGGTATCTCCTGCAGAAAGAGTTCTTGTTCTCTACCCGCTGCTTCCACGTAGGATTTTGCGCATGTGACAGTGTATGATTCATGAAATGCAGCTTGGCTTTGGAAAGCATGGGAATTGTGTCTGGCTGTCAGGGCCCAGTGTTCATCTGGGCTTCACATGGCCCACAGAAAGACGTGCCAGTTGCACCTTCAAGCCAAACAGTTGGATAATCAAACTGAGCATTTGTTTTCAGTTTTGGTTCTTCTTTTTTTCTGGAGGGGAGGGGGCAGGCTGGTTATGAACTCCAACATATACATGCATTTTTGTGGGTTTAAGTGAAAAGACCATAGTGAAGTTTTAGCCTACAGTCTGTGTGTATTGTTCTAAGCTATATAGTTACCAACATAACTTTCAAAACCAAACAAAAATAACCCCATATAAAATTGTCAGTATTTTGCAAATTCTCTGATTTTCTCATGCATTCGAAAGTGTAAGGCTATTCAGCTTGACTGGCCGACTGTTCGACTGTTGCTTTGTATTTTATTATCTTCTTTAATTCTTAATTGTAAGCCTCCAAAATCATAAAATCTGAGTTCTGGACTCAGTCTCTACACTCAAATGTAACTAACTACTGAAAAATGGTTTGTCCACTCTTTAGTGGCATTTAACATACTTTGCTTAAATTGGATATTTGCAATGCAATCCTGACAGGAGACTTGAGAAATCCTGCTTCTCCCAGATGAAGGCACACCTGAATATTATAGGAATGCTTTTTCTCACTGAAAAGCGTTAACAAAATACATGCATAAATACTGGGGTTTAATCAGCTGGTGCTGTCTGGTTATTTAAAGGAAAAAACTTATTTAACCCTTCAGGAAGGATTCAAACTACAGGTGAGAATGGAGCGAGGTCTGAGCACCCAAATGGTAACACATTTGTAGAAGAAAACATGAGTTGGTGATGTCTGCACCTGTGACGTGCTGGCGTTGCCCACCCTGCCACATGACAGCCAGGAGACCAGCGAGGAGGATTTCCCATTTCTGGAAGATGCAGTGAGAGGTGGGACCCCGTAGATCACTGAATTGTCTTTCCATCTATGAACTATTGTCTTCAAGATACTGCTTGACATTCATTCAGTCAAATATTTTGACAATTTGAACAAATAAGCAGAAAACAAAAAGGAAAAAAACTTTCACTGTGGGGGTAGTGAAACACTGGCACAGGCTGCCCAGAGAGGTGGTGGATGCCCCATCCCAGGAAGCCTTCAAGGTCAGCCTGGTTGGGGCTCTGAGCAACCTGATCTGGTTGAAGATGTCCCTGCTCTTTGCAGGATGATGCAAACATCATCTGAGTTACTGTGCTGTTCCCTGGGGAGGAGGGAGAGGGTGCATGTGCACATAACACGTTATTGTGTGTGCGTTTCTGAGAAATACGGTGTTTGCTGTCACTTTGTAGTGGCCCAAAAGAGCAGTAGCAAGCTGAGGCGGTGCATACGCAGGCACCCAAGAGCCAAAGCTGCCATCCCCAGTGCCGTGCTCCGCAGAGCCGTGCCCGTTTGTGCCAGCGTGCTGCCACAACCAGCCTCCTGAGGCTCTGGGCTGGGGCACCCCACCGCTTGGGGGGACGCCAGAGGAGCTTCTGTCTGCGCTTTTGCTGCGGGTTTTAGAAGTTCCATTAGCATTTGGGTCAGAGCACACGGAGCAGCCCCGGCTGGGGTGGGAGAAGTCACGCTGTGAGGCCACACGTGGACACTTTACTACCCTGGGTACAAAGCCTACTTGTGTGGGGCATGTCCAGTTGTGCATCATGCTTTGGTTGTCAGCGGCAGTCGTATGTTCCTGGGGGGTGACACAATAACCTCTTTAGGCTTTAGAGAATAGTGGGAGGCTGTTGGAACTGCAGCGGCGATGAAGTGGCTTGGCTTTTGTCTGTCCCTCAAGTTAAGGCGGCCCAGCAATCGCTGATGTTCTGGGAGGACCCTATACCTAAAGCAGCATCAAAGGTGAATGCAGAACTTTGGGTATCTGGGTGGGACAGGACTCAGGGGAAACAGCCGAGGAAAACTCCGTGTTACCTCTGTGGTAACAACATGATAAAACTGCTTGTTTAGGGTCGAGTTTTACAGCAGCTCACTCCAAAGTCTGGGCTGCCACAGTCTTCTCGCCCCCACTGCCTTCAGTACCACTGCAGCCACGCAGGGAGTCAGCTCAAAGACCTGATCTGGCTGGAAATTAAACCGCTGCTTTTTTTTTTAGAGTGTCTCAAAGTTTCATTCGAAGACAACAGGACAAATAATTTTTATTAGGAATAGTTATTATTATTAGGATTTTAAGTGGGCCAAAATAGATAGAAGTGTGAAAAAAAAATACCAATACAGACTATTTTTAAGTAAAAGCTAATTAAATCTTTCTTACTGTATTCTTCAGTGTCTCCTTTGCCAGCCCCTCAGCCACCCCTTGCACAAAGTAGTAAGCCTAAACAATTCAGATATGCTAAGCAAAGCTGCTCTGAATATGGCTTCTAGCCTAATAAGTCAGAGCCTTATCCAGTTCCCATGAAAAGCATCAGGAAAGTTTCCTCCAACACTAATAGACATAAGATTGGATTGCAGAAGAACCACGTAACTTTTGACCAAAAAGTGAAGTTTTTCTAAAGCACTGATAAAAGATTCATGCAGGAGAGCACGGAAACTCTGACTGGAGCAGTCTCATTGCTAAATATGTTTCAAGTGAGCATAATTGTTTTTGGAGCCACACTCGTTCCCACTAGTGATGTGTGCTCTAAGGGAAAAGTACAAACCAAACATTTTTTTAAAGGAAAAAAGCATTTATAATTTCCTTATTATGGATGTGCAAAAAGACTCCCCTTCTGCTGCTGGGAAAACCAGTTCCTGCTCTGTAAGTATTAAAGCACATCCCAATTTTTAGAGAGCATTTGTTAGGCAAAACAGGTTATTTCTTATGGTGCTTTCTTTTCTTGCAATTGGAGTCTTTCTGTTGATGCCAGCTGCTTTAGCTGTACGTATCTTCTGGGAGGTGGTGGCTGTCAGTAGATCCCACGTGGGTGTCCCCTTGGCTATCTCTCATAGCCGCCCTTCTATAAATCACAGCATATTAAAAAAAAGGGGATAACACTGACATGTGAACTAATCCCCACATCAAAGAGAGCAACTCTCCCTCCTCTAAACACCCGCCCCCCTCTTTTGCTGGGAAAAGTCTAATGCCTAGAAGGTGATTTACACAAAACTTCATCCCAGTTGTTAGGAAACTTGCAGTGCCGCTTACTCGCCAACTGCAGAAGGAACCTGGGAATCAGGGTAACCACAATAGCTAGCCTGCGGCTTCTAGCATTTGGCAATTCGGGAGAGACAAAAAACAATTGGCTTGTTGCTGCAAACTTGTGTATATGTTGATTGCATGGCAGGATAGGCATGTATATAGGCAGATGTAAACGTGACTAGTAATGTGGCTCTGTAGGGGCACATATATATCTGCATGTGTCTACAAGTACTTGTATGGGCACAGCTGTACCTGTCCTAACACATGCATGAACACACGCAGATGCACACAGAAATGCCTCTCTCTCTATCTGATAGGAGCAAGGAGGGCCAACAGGAAATATAACTGAAAAACATAAGCCCATATGGGCATACAGCTGTGCATGAAGGGTCCTAGACATGGCTAGCTATCTGTAACATATGTTCTCTTAAGGTGTTCATTCCTGCTGTAGGCCTGGTTCTGGGCTGGTGGTTCAAATGCTAGAAATATATGGATAAGGCAAATACATCTACATAAGACAGGATTAAAACATAAACTCACTCCTGCTCTTGCCTTTGCAAATGCTCCCTGTGCGCTGACTAAGCACATGAGATACTTCCAAATAATTGACTGTCTCTGGAATGCAACTGGAGGGAGGAAAAAATACCTCTGCCTGGCTAGATAACTCTTTTTTTTTCCAAATCAGTGCAGAGACTGTGCCTGTGCTGGGCACAGTCCTTCAGACATACCAAAAAAACATACGTAGCATGGATGAAAGTTATACCGGCAGTTCTGTGTTTGGAGTCAATAAGCAAAAACAACGACCCTATTGAAATGAGCTGTACCAAAGTGCATTTCTATGAGTGTATAAATGCATGTAAACTAGATACCTCCAACAGCATCACTGCTTCTGCCTGATTAGCGCAGCTGTGCTTGCTGCCCTCCTCTCCAGCCACCCACACAGGGAGGCAGGGATGCCCTGGGGCCAGCATGGCCACCACCATCACCTCCAGGTCATCCCTTGCCCCAGGCCAGAGGGCCACAAACACTACCCTGCATAAGCCAGCATCACTGCCAAAAGAGGCAGGTGAAGATTCCTCCCAGTGCAAGAGAGTGAACTGGAGTGGGGAACAGAGCTGGTTTTAGAAAAAGCTTCCTTTTTGTAGTCGTTGGTTGGTTGTAGTCCAGCTGCGTTCACCAGTGCGTTTTGGTGTGATTGCACAAGAGCTGAGGGGTGGAAGCAAGTAGCCGGGGGCAGTGGGACACCCAGGCAGCTCCCTTTGGTAGCTTAAAGCATTCATGAAAGCACAGCCCGGGGGGAGAGCACCAGGCATGCCAGGCGTCCCGCATCTCCCACTCCTCCGACAGGGAGGACACGGCAGGCAGGGAGGGAAAGGCAGAGACCAAAGATTTTGTTGTTCCAGTTACAGGCTCCCTCCAGTAGATGTGCAGCTCTGCATGTGTTTGTCTGTGCCTGTCCCCTGCCCGGTGTCAAGTGGAGAGGATGTGAAAGAAACCCCAGTGTGGCTGCACCTTCACCTCCAGTACATGGAAAAACAAACACAGCCATTCTCTTGTTTGTTGATTTAGTGCAGGGTGCTCCTTCCATTACAAAACCATTTCCCTGCAGGCAACAGGGTAAAACCTATTTGCTTATTATTCTGAAAAAGAAAATGAGGGCTTCAGGACGGGCTCAGTCTTCAAGCATCTCTTCTGGAGATTGAAAGGGGAGAGCCCTCCCAGCTACCTCTGCAAATGTGCTGTGTTTCCTTGTTGTGTATAACTTTTCACATTTTCCAGCTCAGAAACACATGCCAGGTATCTCTCTCTCCTCTTCTTGAAATACAAATCTCAGGACAGGAGGGCTTTGTGCTTAGGAAGTTAAACATATGCTTCATCACAGGTATTTATATAGAGGTGGCTCTGACCACTGAAAGCTGCATCCAGAGCTGCAATTCACAGACCCCCTGCATCTATACTTTTCAGAGCCAAAACCCCAGACATATACACTTGTGCTCACTTGTGATCACTTCCTGCTGCCTGGGTTGGTGGCTGCCCCAGCTCTCATTTATGACCATGTAAACAGCAAGCCAACTTTTTGAACTGGCCCAACAAAGTGGGACTCGGGGTGTGAGATACAGCCTTGTTCGAAGCAAACCCATAGGAAACTTTATCACAAGTCTCTCCTGGCCTGTTTTCATTTCTGAGGTGCACCAGGCAGCAGTTCTGGTGCTGACTGGGACAAGCCTGGATGAAAACTGCAAAAGGAGCAGCAAAGTTTATCTAGAGCTGGCACCGGTTTTGGCACTTGGCTGAATTAGCTGTTTCTGCTGAGTCCAGAGCTCTCTCTTTGTGCCAACACCACCACACACCTCCCCTGAAAAATGATCTAACTACTCTCAACACCTTTTTTTGTCACTTAAAAGCACGTCTCTGGTCTTTTAGATGGCAACTCTTCTGGCTGGCCTTTTAGGTGGCTGGCACTTTCCCCTCCTCCCAAATCCAAACCAACCGCATGAAAAAGGAATGAATTTACATTGCGGGGGCAGAGTACCCCAGACAATGTCAAAGGAAAAGCAGATGAAAAAGAGCTGCTAGTATTGGTGGGCTGTCCTTTCAGCTGCTTTGGGCAAGAAAAGCTCAAAAGAATCCAGTTAATCTGTTGTTAAACAGAGAGTCTGTGATGGGAGACAGGTCTGTCATGGGCTGGGCAGGGAACTGAGCCAGTCTGTAATGGCTGCAGGCTCCATCCTCGCTCTTTCCCAGCATTTCCTATCCATAGGGGCAGTGAGTTCAGGGACTTGCCCCTTGCTGGCCGGGAACTGGCCGTCTCTCAGCCCTGCTGAGGTACAGAGAAGGGAGGAATGGCTCTGATAGGAGCTGTCATGTTGCGTCTAGCCGAGGTCCTCACAATTCAGGACTTTGCAGCCGCCCAACGCAGTGTTATTCCCTGCCTTGTGGCTTTGTTCTACACTTTGCTCAATTAAACCACTCCTACATTTCCTGCAATCTCTAGGTTTATTTTTACTCTTAACCTCTCAACCTGCCGTAGCTATTTCTGGTGTGGTGGTATCTCAGCGAGCCAGCCCATGGGCTACTCACCATTTCGAGCTGATTTTCAGAGCCGTGCTGTTGTGCTGAGCAGGGAGGCTGTGGAAAGCACGGCCTGTGGGAAGTCACGGGAGCCCCACACCTCACCATGGGTCAGGCTGCTCTTATATGTCTGTATTCAAATTTACAACTGGAAGTCATGCTGAAGCTCTTGTTTCAGGACTCAAGTTGACCTCCTAACTCTTCAAAATCATAGAATCATAGAATCATGTAGTTTGGAAGGGACTTTTAAGATCATCTAGTCCAACCATCAACCTAACTGATAAAAAA
>JAOXJM010000041.1:29368432-29411667 GCA_026413425.1 Tringa solitaria | reverse complement strand
AATAATGACAGGACCAGAGGAAATGGTCTGAAGTTGTGGCAGGGGAGGTTTAGATCAGACATTAGGAAGAATTACTTTACTGAGAGAGTGGCCAGGCACTGGAAGAGCCTGCCCAGGGAGATGGTGGAGTCTCCATCCCTGGAGGTAGTTAAGAAACGTGTAGACATGGCTCTTCAGGGCATGCTCTAGTGCCCAAGATTGTTGGTTTGTGTCTGTTTGTGGATGGGTGTGGTGTGTTTGGTTTTGTTTGTTTGTTTGTTTTTTTGTGGTTGGACTCCATGATCTCAAAGGTCCCTTCCAACCATGAAGAGCCTGTGATTCTGCGATTCTGTGAAAACCATCTGGGCTTTAAACTGTCCCAACCAGGGTGTGAGGCGAGGCTCGTTAGCAGGAGGCTGGGGGCAGCCGCCTTCCATAGCTGCTTACACAGTTGCGTGGCTTAGGAAAGAAAAAATTATCACAAAAGTAATCGCCTCGTGATTTCTTTCTGATGGCATCTTTCCTCCAGATTCATGCCAGGGTTTGGAAGGCACCTGTGCTCGTCCCCCTCCGCCACGCTGTGCTTTCGTCCTGGTGCCCAGCCTCCCAGGAGGAGCCGTGCCGGGGCAGGCGAGCCCTGCTGTGCCCCGCTCCCCAAGGCTGGGGAGGTCCGTGGGGCGCCCCACGCTGACCCCCGGCTGCACTCGCTCCGTCACTGAGGGGCACCTCGGTGTGACCCCCCGCCGGGGCACCGTGGGGGGTAAGCCCCACACGCCTGACAGCGCCGGTACCTCGAGACCACCGCGGCGAGGGCTTCCCAGCGGTTTGGCTCCCGAGGCCGCAGCCTCTGGATAACTTCCACCCCGAATGTATGTCACATTTCCTTCCAGCCAAAGCAAAATATTTACACTAATCCAGGGTCACACGGCGGCCTCCCCGCTATCGCGGGCTGGAAGCGATGCTGTAAACTGAGGGGTGCGAGGGCGGAGGGGATTAGCGCCGGCCTCCGAAATAAACGGTGCGGCCGGCTGGCGGCCACTGCCCGGGGCAACGGGCACCGGGAGGTGGGTGCTGGACCACTGCTCTTGCGGCGGGATGAGGAGGGGCTGGCGGCGGGGCCAGTGGCCGCCCGAGCGGGCGGAGGTGAGGATGGCAGCGAGGGAAGGCAGATTAGCAGAGCCCAGACGGATGTGCCCGGCATCCCCAGCTGCCACCCTTCCCACCGGTCCCCCTGCAGCCCCAGCACGGTCAGTAGCTGAGGCTACGGCCACGCCAACCTCACTTCTTTACCTGCCTTCAAACGGGTTGGAAATAAATACTCCTTCTGTTCGGTAGGAGTTAAGACGTCCTGGAAGTTGCCGGGCTAGACTTGCCCTATGAAAATGCACTGAATTCAGTAATTTAAACCCAAAAGCTTGAACTACAGGACTCCCAGCCCCTGTATTCCCAGCCACCCAAGGGAAAGGGGGGCAGTTTCCCATTTGTCATGGTTTAACACCAGCCACGCAGCCATTCAGTCACTGCCCCCTCTCCAGTAGGGTAGGGAGAAGAGGGAGGAAAAAACCACTCATGGGTTGAGATAAATATAGTTTAATAGAACAGTATCGGAAGAGAAAAAAAATAATAATGGTAAAAGAATATATGAAATAAAGTGATGCAATACAATTGCTCACAATCTGATGATCATTTACCCATCCAATCCCAATCACTGATTGTAGATTCATGCCACCTGGCCATTTTGCTCATTTTTTTTATGCCTTGAACCCACTGCAGGGGCATGAGGATACAGACCCTGCCAGCACCTGGGCTGCTTCAGAAAGCCTTCACTCACCTGCTGAGATAGACATGAGCATCAGGTGTGAGCCACAGTGGAGATGGAGATGGTTCAGCCCCTCTGATCAGATGAGCCTCAGAGGAGCAGCAGGTGGGTTTAAATGATGGCACAACCTCTTCTGCTTTGGTTATGCTGCTGCCACGCTCCCAGCAAGATTTGTGTGAAAGCGTGTGGAGTAACCAAAACATTAACAGGACGTTCCGGTTATTCTTGGCTGTCTAAGGGAGAGGTAAGTGCACTTTTTTAAAATCCTTTTCCACTGGCACTTCTCATAATGATTGTCGTGGTGTCAATATCTGAGATATCTCTTTGGAGCCAAAGCTGAAGAGAGTGGTATTTGGCCAGTCTCTACCACTTGGGATATATGGTTTTCCCCAGCTTTGCAGAGAAGTTCCTTTATGCTGATTACTAAGCTATTAGGTATGCGAGGCATAACTATAGCAGAAGGGGATTTCTGTGTGGGAGGAACAGTATGATTCAGATTTGTTTCGCAAGGCTGATAAGACAAATGTCCAGTCAATAGAATACGCTTTTGCTGTGTAGCCACTCATTTCCCCACCTTTATGCTGTGCACTTAGCTGTAACTCTGGTGCACTGGGACCCAGGAATCAACCTGGCAAGCTGCAGGAGGATGGGTCAAGAAAAAGGGAGTTTACGGAAGCTCCGAGATGACCTAATACTCTAATAGCGTTTCCCTCACTGGGTGAGACATCCAGAGCACCGCGAAGGGAAGGAGGGAGTGAAAGCTGTACTCGGGCACATGGTTGCCACCTCTTGTAACAGCTCCTTGAGACAGCTGGCATGGGAAAGTGGCAACAGGAATGCAATTGCCGATTTGGAGACTTGCCTGCTTCACAACCAACCCAGTATCTGGAGCAGAGACACGTAGCTGAGTATTGCTCACACGGTCACCTCCTGCGTTGCGCTGGTTGTTTAAAGGGGTTCATTAGTGCAGCTGAGGTAAGAACTTGGCCCTGCTGCTGGGCAGTTGTGTTGAAGCAGCCTTCAGGAGCATACCACCCCTCGTTTTCTGGGACTACAAAGGAGGGTGGTAAGGGTAGAGGAAAAGCACTGATTTCAAGAAAAAATATTCGAAGTTGAAGATCTACCTGAGAGTGTCAATTGCTATCTTACAGGTAAAAATACCTCCTGGAACACTGCATTTATGCATTAAAAAAATCAAATTATATCAGGACCTTTTTCCTCCTCAGAAAACTGAAATTAAGGGTAAAACAAAAGAATTCCGGATGTCTTAAGGTAAGGAAGTTCACAGTGTAGGTGCCAGCCTGCCCTTCCCAGTGATGACCCTGAGAAAAATCCGAGCCATCTGTAACAGATAGTTCCACCTTATCAGGGACCACAAAGAGCAGAATGCCTTCATCTCACTCCAATGGGGACTGGGCCAACTCCAGCCATCACTACAAGTATACAGTGATTTGTTTTTAGCACATCCCTGACAAGACAAATGGCCCACAGGAGGAATATGCACTTCAGCCACCTTGTTAAAGCCAGAAGCTTACACTCTGTGCCAGTCTCGTACCTCAGTATCACTAAACAGAGAACCAGGATGAATCTTTGCATACTTTTCACTTGTGTTACTAACACAAAAATTACGCTACTGTAGATATAATTTTTTGAAGCCAGCTAAAAGGCACTGTGCATGTGTTGTATTTGTACTACGTTAGACACCCTCAAGAAAGGAGGAGGGGAGAGGACAGGCTGCAGCTTGCTTTCTTAATAACACGCAAAACCTTTAAAGCTCAGGTTACAGTAAGTATTTTGGCACTAAGCTCCAGCTATGAACCAAATAGCCCAAAGACTCTCCCTAGAACTGTATTGGCAAACTCTGATAACATCTTAAGTGCAATGATGAGGATTATCTGTGCCAAAAGAACCTGCCGGCTATAAGGTACCAAAAATAATGCTTTTTAAATAATGAATTTTAAGTTCTCCTGTCTCAAAAACAATGTCACCAGCAGGCATCGCCTCGCCTCCTTCTGGAAGCTCCTTGGGGCTGAGGCTCACCCCACTCCCTCTGCTCATACAGCACACGGGTCCTACCTGATCTCAGCTTTTGTGCTGTCTTTTCACGCACGCTGGCTCTAGTATGAACTGGGTCTTTGACAGGTCTTCTTCCAACCCCTGCAGCCCAAGGGAGCACTTCATGGAAGACCAGACCAACCAGTTCTGGGGTCTGACCCAGTACGGCATGAGAAAGCTCTTGTAATGTCTTAGCAAAGGAACTGAACTCTTGTAAAAGACCATAAAAAAAAAAAAGAACTCCCAAGGAACCATAAGAACATATGATAAATGATAAACCCAAAAAAACCATGACTGAAGGTGTCAGGGATTTTTCTACCAAGTTTCTCCCAAGTCAAGAGTGCAATTAGGCCTTATATAGCCTGTCCTTGGCCATGCTGCAAGTGGTTTAATGGGGCAATATCCAGTAAGCAGAGAAATTAAATTATGCCAGCATGAAGGGGGCATCCTCTTCTGAGCCCCTAAACTCTCCTCCAAATGGCAGCACTACCTTTTTACAGATCTATATACAACATGATAGTTCAGGGCCTTCCTAGAATCAAAAGGCCCATTCTTCCTCACCTTCCCCTTTTGGTGAAAACATATATGATGAGAAACCACATGCACACGCACGTGGGTTGGCGTGAGCCCCAGTGTGGGCACAGATGGTGTTTCTGAATGAATGGGCACACAGAGGTCTCTGTGTAGGTAAAAACATTTACCATGTGCGGTGCTGGGAAGGCACGCATGATTCCTGCTAAAACCTACAAGGCTGGCTGTAAGATGTAATGTAAAGATCCCTTCTCGTATGCCAGAGCCTTAAAGTTTTGTGCCATTGGGATGGTGTCAGCTGGAGTTCAAAGATGAGACAGGCTGCAGGTAGGAAACAATTTCTACATCAATTTGTGCAGCAGGTTTCTGCAAATATGATAAAGATGCCTGCAGCATACAGGGCCATCAGATCTAAGTGAGTCCTTTATCTGATTTTTCTAATTAATGGCTATTTTATTTTACACAGTGGTAGACAAGTCATCAACTTGCGCTAGTTGGGTATGAGCCTCATGTCCCTCTTTTGCCCAAGCCAAAAATGTCATCTTTGCAATTTCAGGTAGGCAGATTCCACCCTGAAAGTGTTTGGTGCCTTACACCAAACTACGTACTGGCCACAGGGTTCAACATGTTTTCTGTAAAATCAGCTTCAGCAGAGCTCTGGTCTCTCAGTGCTGGCTGTTGGGAGCTCGCTTACAGAAATCACACAAAGGATCGTGTGGGTCACTTACCCGGTGTTGAGAAAGAAACGCAGGCCAGGTTAGGTGAGCTGTGGGTGAAAAGGAAACAAAGGGATTGCCAGGCAAAAGGATAACAGATTCTTAAACTGACTTCACCTTTAATATTCTGCAATTGTTTAAGGAGACGTCAGCAGGACCTTTGCTACTGATATGAGTGAAACATTATTTTAGAACATTTGTTTGTGGAGAAATGTCTTTCTGAAGAGATTAATTAATTTCACATCAGTGGAATTCCATAATATTTTGCTCCATGTGTGATCCTTTATCCTATACTATTCACACTCAGGGACAATATATTTGTGATGGGCAAGTAATCATTCTTGCCACTCTTTCATTCTCTGCTGGCCTCTAAGATCACCATTCCAGATTTGCTTCGGATTACTGTCGTGGGAATTTCTAGCTCAAGTAAAATTGACAAACTTCTCTTTTCTTTCATTTTGGTCTTTAAGGCATCTAGAAAGCGCAGGCCCTTGCTCTGCCCCCCAAAAGGCCTTTCTTCATTTATTTGTTGTTAGCTCTGTCTGAGGGTTTTTGCCTGCACTCCTTTGTGTGTAAGTCAGTAATTCTTGGTTCTTCACAGTCATTTTGTCCCCTCTGCTCCTGTGATTTACACAAAACTGGGAGGCTGCAGGCAGAGATGAGATCCTCCCCAACTTTCCCTTTGCCAGGTTTTGCTGCCTTTGAGGACGCTGCTGGTCTTTGATGTGGGGATGGGCACTCAGAGTAAAGCTGAGGGGGATGTTCTCCAAACTTGACCTGGATGGGAAAATGCAGTTCCTTTGGAGAGGTTTCTTTGTGTAAGACTCTAGGCCTAGTTTTTGCCCAGATTTTTTGGAACTGGATGGTTGATGCACACTTATAAGTTGTTGATTATATATAAAAGTGCTACTTTTTCTGAAGCTCAGGTGACATTTACTGTTTAACTCCCTTCCTGAACTCTTTAGTGGGGAGAAAAAAACCCCAACAACCCACAAATCCATGCCAATTTCAGCACCTTTGCCCTTATGATTGACGCCTTCCCTCCACTGCAGGGTTAAGATCGCTGCAAGTGGGAATTCCTTCTCCTGAATTAATTAACTGTGTATTGTTATTGCCTTTGATCTACTGCCATAGGAACAGGGACAAGCACTAGAAAACCTCCATTTGTGTGCATTTCTTACGCAAATAGCTCTGGACAGAATATTAAAGGGATCATTTAGAAGATGGTGGGCAGAAATAGTCCCTTCCCCAAAGCTGCCCTTGAGACTAAAGTTCACTGTGGAAGCTGCATGGGAACAGTTACAGACCTCTAGTGGCTCTGTTTATACAGCTCATCCAGCTTCCTAATTGCTCACCAGCACAGTACTTTGGAAAGCCATATAGAGATTTCCCATAAGGATTACAACACGGTGTCATTTCAACTTCTCTGCATTTCCCATCCCATTGCCTGTTTGTTTTATTTTCCTCACCATAACATCTGTCCCACATCGCTGAGAGATTTCACAATTGGAAACCTGCTATAAATTATGACACGGAGTTAAAGGACTTCAGTGTTTACCTCTCTGCTATTTTTTTCAAGGGACATTGGGTTAGCTACCTCTTTAAAATAAGCCCTCTCCTTTTTTCTATTTATATACTGATGTTTGTAAAAGCTGTCTTAAGAAACTGGGGGGGGGGGGGAACCAAGAGAATTTCTGTCCTTCCTGCTCGTACCCTTTCCCATTTGTCTTCCATTGAATTCCTAGAGAAACACAAACTTCTGGAAGCGCTTGCAGAAAATAATCTTTAGCAAGCTCTGTCCCTAATGACCCGCGGGGATTCCAGATAAAAAAAACAATTGTTCACATTTCTGTTCCCCAGCGTCTGACGGCGACCGTGGCAGCTTTAGCACCGCCAGTGCCAGCCTGCGTCACCGGTGCCAGGGCTGCGCTGGCCTCTGGTTCCCACCAGCGTGGAAGCAGGCAGTCAGGAACTCTGCAGAGCAGGACAGCCCTCCCTGCTTGGCTCTACGGGAGGCTGGGATTTGTGTGCGATCCTAGGGACAGCCAGCGACAGTTTTGGCGTGACAGGCTGTTTTACACTGATCAATGCTTTCAAGGCTCATGTGTCAGGCTCCCTGTGTAAAGACCAGAGACGTTTAAATGTACGATGAAACACGCAGGACTATATTCTCGTGATCCAAGGACGTCTCAGTCTCTGGTGACTTTACCTGCCACCGCAACCTTGTTCCTCCAAACAAGAAATCAGTGCACGCAGCTCCTGCAGGAGTGCTCTTGGCTCTCACTTGCAAATGTGGAGCACTTGCAATGCTCCACGTCAGCTGTGCTTTCTCCAGCAGCCAGGGGAGAATCAGAGGCTTATATGGCTGGAAGGGATCTCAGAAGATCATTTAGTCCAGACTCGTCTCCCAAAGCAGGATTGTTACATTTGTCACTCTTGGCAAATGCTTGTCTAACTTTCTCCACGAAGGACGGTGATTCCACACCCTCCTCGGATACTTCTGTGTGTCATTATCCTCACTGCTTGCTGCCTTCTGACATCCAACCTCAGTCTCATTTTCTGTAATTTAAGCTCATTGCTTGTCCTGTCCTTCATGGATACAGAGAACAATTTGTTCCCCTTTTCTCAGCCATCTTTCACATATTTGACAGCAGTAACCCTGTGTCCCTCAGTCTTCTCTAGACTAAAGAAAGGCAGTTTGCTCATTCTTCCCTCCCTGGTTTTCAAGACCCCTTATCATCCCCCAGCTGTCCTCTGGACCTTGTCTTGAGCACAGCACCCACAGCTGGACATCACACTCCAACTGCAGCCTCACAGAGAACTGAACAGAAGGGTTACTTGCAGGGTACATGCCTATGCACACATCCTAGTAGGACATTTCCCCTTTTTGCATTAACAATTAACTCATATTTGGATTGTGACATGGAATATCTCTCAGATCTTTTTAGGCAGAGTTACTACCTGGGCAAAAAATTTACCACCCTATAGAAATAGAATTAATTATTCCTGGTGATGCCCATCTATAGAAACTGAGAACTGTCTTTACTGAAATGAATCCTATTTTAAAGACCCTTTGTCTAAATACTTTTTTTGTTGTATCTTTGTTTCAGAAATATTATATTCTCTATTCCATTGTCCAAGCTGTTTGTAATCCCTTAGATCAGACTGACCCAGCAACTCATCTTGATCCACCTTTCCCTTTTTAAAGTATAACTAATAACTGCACTCTCTGTGCAGTTTTCCAGTCAATATTGCATCATCCTCAACCATCTCCATCTACCACAGGTTCCCTTCATTTGCTTAGGACTATTGCGTTACACTGTGACGAAAGCCTCGCCACCGTCAAAATACAGGACTATTATTGCTTCTCCCTTATCAAGGAGGTTTTTTTACCCTGTCATGAAAGGAAATTTGACCTGTTTTACACAATTTGTTTTTGACGAATCTATGCTGGCCATTATTCATCTCTTTGTTTTGTTTTAGGTGCTTACCAAAGTTTGATTGCTTGTTCTAGTATTTTTCCGGGAATTGAAGTTAAACTGAACAATCTGTAATCCTTAGCTCCTCCTTTTTTCCCTTTTAAAGGCAGGAACTACGTCTGCACTTTTCCAGGCTTCCAAGTACAATCTCTGGACTCTGTAACATCCCAGAAGCCAGGCAAGGTTACACTTAGAGCTTTTGCGGTTAAATAACTGGATGGACAGATCACCCCAGGATGAAATTCATCTGGCCCAACTGACTTGAACATTATCTGAAGAATCTTCTGATCTAGTCTTTGTTCTAGTTTTGTGATCTCAGCCCCCTCTGTCACTGACATTGATTGCAATATTTGTCTGAAGCAATAGCGAATGCAAAAAGGTACAAAACAGCTGTGATCCTAGACATGAACAGTCCATAGCTTTTCTTCCCCACTGGAGAGCATGTTTTCAGTAGCCTGGGTCTTCCTATTGCTGCTAAAGTAGTGGTGGAAAAACTACTTGTTACTTTTTTTAATTGGATCATGTTTTGCTGCTTGACCTCTGTGGTTTTCTCCTCACGTATTTGGCCTGGCTTCTGCCTGCTTTTTAGCCTGAGGCTGAGATCAAAGAAGATCTGATGATGTCTCCAAGCTGATCTACTGTTACACCTCCTATGAGCTCTCTGGTTTTTGGATCACCGATGCTCGTTGCTGTTCTCACCAAGGTGCTTTCTACGTCATTAAAACTTCTAACTTGCCCAAGATCCAAAATGACGTGCCTTGAATTACTGAGTAAGTGGCTTTAATGGAATCACCACTGGTTTATCTTGGTCTAGGAAAGATCAGAAGCCTGATCTCTCTTTCCACCTCTTACCAACTGTTGGGCTCCACCCGGGAATGTACAGTCTCTGCTGGTCAGTTTTTGTTTAACCTCTTGTCCTTACTGTAAGTGATGGGTGCAAATCACAAAATTACCTAACCCAGATCTCAATTTTACATAGTCCCAAGTTCTAGAAAAGCTAGAAATGTTTACAGCCAGAGGTATTCTTCAGGTTCATCTCAACTGCTCATTAGAAAAAAATATCTTCTCATTTGGGCACCTTTTTTTTTTTTCCTGGATTCTGTCTCAGCCACTCCTCCGAGCTTGATGGTAGAACAGACTGGGCTGATAGAGTGGGGAACGTGTTTTCGTTGTCATATGGATGAAAAACTCAAAATTCACTAGTAATGTAATCATGCCGAACTCCTGCCTGCACAGAAACTCTAGCTTACCTTCCCTTGTCACATATTTTTCTCCTCACCAAAGATACTCAAAAACTCACTGCCTGAGGAAGCCGGAGCTGTAGGAGCAGTGCTGTAAATACAGCAGTGTTACCCCACTATAATGGTGCTCTTTCAAAAGAGCAGCATAAGCAGCCAAAAGGGGAAGGAGTTCAGACAGGCTTTCTGTTGCCCAAGAGGAAGCAAATTTCAGATAGCACTTTGGTTCCCTTTAGTTATGATTCACCATAAATGAACAGCTAAAACACCATTTGATAGTAAGGCCATGCAAGCAGGCACTTCCAGAAGTGGAGACCCAAAGGAAAAAGCAGAGAGAGCTGGCTGCTTGCCTGGCTGTGAGTCGCCTTCCTTCCCATTCTGCTGCTTTTGTTTTTAGGGTTCCTGTGCGTTTTGCAGTGTCAGCCAGTTGTCAGAGAGGAGAAGACAGCCTTGCACGGGTTTCAGCTAAGCCAGAGACCCCAGGCACCACCCAGACCCTAGGGACATGTGCACTACTGCTAACTGCTGCTAAACCAAAGCAATGGTCTAGGTCATTAAAGCAAGTAACTGAATACCCTGCTGATAAACTGCGGTGTATGGAAACTTACACAATATTTATAGATTGTTAAAGGTTAACACTAGAAGAAGCAAACCATAACATCTCTGTTGGCTTCCTCTAAAGGAGTTGTTATCCAACCTTAGCATGACAATATTCCACGGAAGAACAATTAACTCTGCTTCTCAGCCCGGGCAAATGGTGCCAATAGCACAGTATCCCTCTGCTCAGCCACTCTTTAAGGATCTCCTGGTCTGATTTGTTGTGCTTGCAGCCGCTGGACCTTATTTTGTCTTGTCTTAGTTCTTCTCCATGACAGTATGCATAAATCATGTGTGACCTGTGTGTAAAGAGACTGATGCACAGAGGCACATAGTGTATCACATCTAAAAAGCAAGAGAGAGGCATTTCCAGTTTTTATAAGAAATCATTAGAGGCTACTTGTCAAGAAGCAAGGAAAAAAGCCACCATGCTTGGAAAGAAGGAAGAGAGGTGTGTTGTCAACCTGGGAAAGAGACGGGAGGACATTAAATCCCCCAAACAACAGAAAAGTTCTCCACTGTCCTGCACATATTGCCACTGTTAACAACAGGTACAAGATAGGTATAAAATGACATTAAACCAGATAATGGTGTAGGGTAATGGATGAGATCATTTCTGTTAGAAGACTCCCATGGCCTTTGTCTTTATCTCTTTTTTACAAATCCATATCAGACTGGGAAAATAAAGTCTCACTGAGCTTGCATTTGCCAGCTCTGCATGATACCCCGCATGAGTGGAGATGGGTGGGATGAATGATGGAGCAGCAAGCCAGCATTTCTGCACCTCCGTACACGATTACATGATGACCAACATTAATGAAAGGTCCCTACCAAACAAAGTTTCCCCCTACCAATATATCCACTATCTAAAGTTATGTATATGTCAGGAATGTATTTACTGATTCAGATTACATTAGCAAAACCAGCCTGTTTGCTAGCATCGCCCAGCCAGGCAAAGGGACAACTGTGACATGCCCCCACCCCAACATATCTCATGGTACGTTTGGCTACAGTCCTGCTGGCAAAAGCTGTGCCAGAGATATTGGAGGGTGGAGAATGAGAGTGGGGGATGTGCTAGATGTCAAACACCTGATCCCTCTTCAGAGGAAATCCCTTGGCAAAGAATGGATTGTCTTACACCAGCCTGCAGAAGGATGGGCTGATACCTGAAAGGGATTAAAACAGTAAAGCCATACTCAGGCTGAGCTGCCTTGTGGAAAATAAGGCACTCTCCATGCGGCAAGGGTCCCTGCATGCTCCTATAGCTGCAGGGGAGGGGAAAGTATCAGAAGTAGAAGGAGAGATTAATAAAAATGTATTTTCAAATTTAAAGGCTGACCTTATATTTGGAAATAGCTAACTTTATTCCTTGCAGTAGAAGTGAGCAGTCCACGTGCCTCACCTGCACAGCAAGAGGGGAATTCTTGGCCAGAGGGAGGTATTAAGGTGGGGAGAAGGACCTGCAGGCAAGGGAGGTTAACATAATTATTTACAATAATGGATTGCTTTTTAATGAGGACTGTGAGGTCATTTTGCAAAAAACCAGCCTCCTTTGGGGGTCGTGGAGGAGAGGATCAAGTGAAACCAGTAAGAACCCGTGGAAACTTTCTAGCTAAAGCCAGCAGAGTTTTGAGTAGAAAAGGTGCCATTTGCCACCGCTGCCCCCTCCCCAGCGCCCAGAGCTGTGCTGGCTGGTGGGACCATAGTCATGCCACCCCTTCCTCCCCCCCAAGAAAAGAAGTCTCACATCAACGTGTGCGAGCCTCGTGACTCTCATGAGCAAGAGGATGTGTAAGGCAGGTGCTCACTTCTGTTTTGTGATCCATCGTTCATGCAGACTCTCAAAACACAGCTCTGATAAGCAACCTGGCTAATTTTCAGATTAAAGGGAAGAATGCACTGTCAGTTACTGCACTCAGCCACTGTCCTTGTTGCCAGCAAGGGATTAAGCCCTACCCTGGTTTCTTCTGCTGAACTCAGACTTTCTAAGAAGTTTCCCTGTCGGCCTGCAGCCTCTGGCAGGCTTTAGCTCTTCACGATACCTGTGCTCGCTGAGATGTGCTGGGATGGGATCCCTGTTCTCCCGAGGCATCCAGTGCCGGCTGCAGTCAGAGGAAAGGCTCTTGCCCGAGATCCCAAGGAGGGAACTGTGTGAGCTTTTTGCTGGGCAGCACTTTGTCTCAATGCACCAACCTTTTAGAATCATACGCTGGCTCTAGTTTCATAAAGGCTGGTGCAGATCAAATAAAGTAAGCAACACCGTTTCCAAGGCAAACATTTCACATTTGCATTCAGATTTGACCCTATCATCCCTGAAGTCCATGTGTCCTACTTAACTTTTATCTTGCCATTGCTCAGGAGGCCGGCCGAGCCCAGAGGAGGAAATGGGACTGTGGGACCTCTCTCACCTGCGGCCTACACTTCCGTCAGCAGCACCCTTTGCTGAGGCTCCAGCTTGCTTTACAAATGTTTAAATTTACAAAAAAATCTGTACATTTAGTTATTTCTATCAAACATTTTGCAAGGAAGTGATCCTGCCCCCCCTACTTTGATAAAAGAGTTCTCCATCACGGGGGTGGCAGGAGGAAGGGAGCGAAGTAAGATAACTCTGCCCAGCTTGCCTCAATTTAATGAGCTCCTTTAGGCCTTATCATTCACCCTGTGCTTTCCCCCATTGTCAACTGCTCAGCCTCATCAAAAAGAGCTTCTTTTATTTTTTTTCCTTTTTTTTTTTTTTTTTAAGTCAGACTCTGTTTGATCAAGCCTTTCCCCTTTCTTTCCACAATCCCCCGCATCACGCTGGAACTGGTACCAGTGGAGCATGTCGGCATGCCCTAGCAACAGAGAGATTAAGGGAACTTCCAGCTCTCGAGGGCGGGCTGGCTTGGACTTACTAATTAACTGCAGTGAAAGAAGTGAATGAGAACGGCCCTTTCTTTGGGGCAGAGGAGGCACTAGAGGTGGATGAAGGAGTTCAGCTAAAAGAAGGTTTCCCTCCCCCAAAACATGTGTCAACATTCAGACCAATCCTTTCTTAATAAGACTTTGTGTACGTACGGGGTTTGTGTGGATGGGAAAAGGCTGACAGCAGTCAAGCCTGATGTAGAAAAGCACGGGTGGGACCGGTCAAGCAGTCCTCCTGTCCCCTTCAAACCTCCTGGAGCCCACCTTCACAGACCATACCCAGGAAAGACAAGCTACATGTTCCTTTCACACCAAATCCTGGTCAGAGCCTGTCCATTTTCGGTCAGCCATGGTCTCTGCTGGTAAACCTTTTCTGAATTATGAAATACTTGTGACGTGTCTCCTTTTTTTTTAAAAAAAAAAAGCGTTACTTTTTGTTCTTGCTACTTACGGGCGTTTGGCCCTGGGCTGGGTGTGGAAGTGAAACTGCCAAAATTCCCGCAAAGGGCCAGTGTTCCTGGCCCCGGCAGGAAGCACCAGACACCATGATGGGCAGCAACCTCTGGTGACCCGTTTTGCTAACCCATCGAGGCTCGGCCAGTCTGGATAAGTTTTCTTAAAATCCTTGGAGCTTGGTGGTTTATCCAAACCAAACGGGTTCCAGTAGGGTGGCTGGGATGGGGCCCTGCTCATGCCCTGCGCTCCTGCCACCAGGCAGGTGACAAAGGGGAAGCCTGGCCTCCAGGGATGCCCCGCTGTGGCAGGGCTACTGAGTCAGCCTCCAGTGCTGGTTCATTCCCCAATTCGCTCAGCAAATCCCGTACACCCTCCTGCAGAGAGCACCAACCCAGAAACCAGCAAAACTTCCCCGGGGGAGGCGAACCTAGAGCCCAGGAGCTTTATTTCCCAGTCGAACACAAGAAACGCCAGCCCACGGGCAGGGATCCCCATCCCAGACCAATTCCTGCCAAGCCCCATGTGGGGCTGGAGGCACCAGCAGGGATTTCCCCACCGGCAAGCAAAGGGGACGCTGTGGCCACGGCGGGTGGCTTGCAGGAAAACGGGGCAGGCAGCAGGTTCGTGATCCCCGATGCTCCCATGGGATGCTCCACGTCCCGTGTCAAGCACCAGGAGATGCAGGAACACAGGGTGTTAGTGGCCCAGGGAAGGGTTAGGTGACTAATTAGCTCTTTTTCACCTCTGCTGTTAGCGATACACGAACCCCCTTCCTCCCCCCCTCCCCAAATATACGGTACTTGCTGAAAACATTTCTGAAATAAAATGCCACTGAAACGGGAAGTGTAAAATTCTGCGCCTGGCTCTGAAGCGTGGGGGTTTTTCTCTGAGAAAAGACTGGAAAAATGGTACTGTCTTACAAAACAGAACTGCGCCTTTGCATATTTAGCTTTGGATCTGCTGGTATTAGAGACAAAGTCGGATTTTATTACTTTTGATTTCTTCTAGCCCTGCAGCACCAACACAGACAAGCCATGTAATGAACTGCGGAATCTTTTCTTTCTTGAGCACCAGAAGTGGTTTTGTTTTTTTTTTTACTGTATACTGGTTCACCCCTAACTTTGCTAACATACCATAAGTCATATATAGCATTTCATAACTTCATAGAGCTTGCATTTTCTTTATTAATCAGGTGTGCTGTTTTCCAGAGTTAATCTCTATGGAGTTTTAATTAAATTTGTGTGGCCTGCTGTTGATTTCATCCTCTTAAATTCTGCGGGACCTCACCATATATGTTTGTACACAACAGTTTTTCAGCACAGACCTGTGCTTGAAATCTGCTGCTGGCTGCAATGTTCTGGTGCCTGGGAAGGGAGGAAGCGCCCCAGAGCTCCACATCCACAGTGGAAACACAAAAGGGTTAACTGGCTGCTGCCTGCAGGGACTTTCATGGGACTCTTCAGATTTCAAGTGCTGAAAAGGGACATGAAACAACAATCCCTTGCAGAACATGCTAAATAATGCAAGGCTAGTTAAAAAAAAAAGTAAATAAAAGCAACTTTAAAATATTTTGTTGTAACAGTTTGGCCTTTCTTAATATAGCTTTGGGGCTATCTGGCTGCTTTCTGAAAGTCCCTGTTATGGTATTTAATGAACCCTAGGGACCATTACACTATAAATATGCATCATGTTTATATAGATGCATTGGGCAACCTATTACAATGCTAAGGGTTAAAAGTAATTTCCATGGATTCCCAACCAAGATAAACTCATCCACACCCCCCGAGGTGAATAGTATTTAAGCCTGTGTTTGTATAAAGAAGGCAGTCAGGTTTTCCAGCACCTGGAAAATGGGCAGGTTTATCTGTTAGTTATCTCTCACGTTCGGCTTTTATATGTAAATTCGTCTACAGGAGCAGTAATCGATAGTCAATGTCCCCTCTGTCCCAGGGCTAGTCACTGCAGGCCAGCAGCTCCTCCGCTTGCCGGCAGCAGCAGCCCTGCAGCCGCTGGGGAAGCCCAGCCCAGGGCTCCCTCTCCTCGGTGAGGACCAGGCTGGGAGCAGCAGCATCTTGTGTCTCTTGAGGGACCCCTTTAGCTTGGTTCCCCTCAGATCACCAGGAGCTGCCAGCCGGAACGGGGTAAAAGCGGTAAATGCCTTTCCGGACGGCAGGGTTAAGGCCCATTTTAAACTGCTGCTTGGCTTAACTAAACTAATAGCCAGGTAATGGAATATTCTAATAGTACCTGAATTAAGCAGGGTATTTTTAACACGTATATGCGTGTATAAACACACACACCCCCACCCACGGAAATACAGCTGGGGTGACTCTGTTAACTTTTCTGAGAAAAGGGCTGTGGGTTGAGACCAAATGCGGAAAACATTACCAAGAAAGTGCTGGAGAAAGAAGGAACAAAACCCCCTACGCCTCACGTGTAGTAAAAGTGCCTGCTACATCCGCCACGGGGACGCAAACAGGAACAGTGTCCCTGGCCGTGCCTCGGAGGGACGGCTGGAGGGAAACACGGCGCCTCGCAAGACTGAAAAAACACTTCAGACGAGAACCCAATAATCTGGTATCGACCTGCTGCCACAGGCCGGGGCAAGAGCTGGTGGCTAGTGGCCAGCACACCGGGGCCACAACAACCCTGCCGAGAGAAAGCCGGGTTTTAATCATTGCAAGTGCTCAGGCCACCTCGTTTAAAAGCTGTACCGTGCAGTCTCACAGCTACGAACTTCAGGCTGCTTTTCCTCCCTGACAGAACAAGTTGTTTCTTGCTTCCAGCTTCTCCTGTTTCCGCATAGCCCACGGGCAAACCCCTGTGCCTTTGGTTCGGGAAGCAGAGCATTCCTTCCCGGCATCAAAGGGGCACGGGGAGAGAGAGAGAGAGAGAGAGCGAGCGGGCGGCGATCGCTTCGCGCACACACACACTGAGCTGTGTTTCTTGCCAGTGGCTTCCAGAGCTGCCCGCACGGCTACTTGCCCCTGCCTGCTCTGCTCATCAGCACACAGAGGTGTGTACGGCCGTGAAACACACATTACATCACCTGGGATGCTGGAAGTCAGCTGCCCAGTTCCTCGCACGGGGGATGCGAGGCTCCGCCAAGCTCCTTGGGCGTTACTTTTCTTTCTTCCTCTTTTCGTGAGTTGCGTTGTGGTTTTTTGTTTGGGTTTTGTTTGGTTTTTTTCTTTTGGGTTTGTTTTTTTTTTTTTTCTCTTTCAATATTTGCTTCCAAGAAGGGATTAGGTGTGATGGGTGTGGGGTGGATTGCACTGGCACCGCTGTGTGCAGGAAAGGGATCCATCCGTAGGAAAGATGTGGGTTGTTTATTACCAGCTTGCATGATCCCAGAAATCCCGGAGCAATATGCTGGACATCAGCAGCTCAATGACTGCGCAGAACTACCCTCTGTGTAATGGCAGAGCAGAGCCAGCTTCAGGTAATAGTGTGGCTCCAAGGACAATATTTCACATCTCTGATGGAAAGCTTTTATAAGAAGTCAAGTACCAACTTGGGAGTAGAATAGCAATAATAATAATCTCTTGCACTTCAGTGTAAAACATAGGGTGAGAAATCAAGCGGCTGATCAGTGGTCACAACTGTTACCACACCGAGCCCTCAGCCACTTCACTCCGTTCAAAAAACTAAAATATTTTCATGCAGGCCCTACAACAGCAGGAACATAGTGCTTCCTTCGTCTTGCTTTTACCCACCGGAAATGTGGAACGTCAACAAAACCAGCATTTTTCTGTCAAAGACCTGTGGAAACTGCGTGCCGGGGCGGAGAGAGGTGCTAAAGGAAACACAGCCAGCCCCCAGCCCCGAGCCCCGCCGGCAGCGAGCACAGCTCACCCTCTGCGAGCTGGGGAGGAAATAGCTGCAAAAGCACCTTTTTATCACTGAACTCAGCAGCTGCACCTCTGAGTACACAGCTCTGACCTATTTCACCAGCCACACGTACCAGTTCTACACCAGCGTCAGCCCGGTGACGTCAGTGGGATTGCTCCATCCCTCCATTAGATAGACCTAGGGCCCAAAGACGATTCACTGAGGAGGAAGATGCTCTTTTGACACATTTCCTAGCCCAGCCGCCCTTCCAGGAGACCAAAGTCTGTTTTTGCTACACATTTGTTCCTTTTATACATCAAAGTGTTTGTCTTTTGGGAGTGCTCAGCACCAAGCCAGGATGCTGCCCCTTCTGCGTGTGCTTTCTGCCTCTCCTTCTAAGAGATCCCAGCCAACAAGTGACTGACGTGCAGTGACTGATGAACCCCAGTGACAGGGACACCAGTGCAAGTGCACGGGATTAGGGGCTGCTGGGGTGAGAAGGGGGTGCCAGAGAGGCCAGGGAGTCCCACTGGGAGCAGGGTCGGTGGCTTGGCTGCAGCACCATGTGGCCGTCACCCTTTGTCCCTTCCTGATCAGTCCCCACGGGGCAATCCCGGGACCTGGGGTTCAGAGATAAAACAGGATATAGCTCTCAGGAGATGGAGCATCCAAAACCTTCCTCGTTGGTGCTGTCTTGTATGGTCTTTCCTGCTTTTGCCTCCTAATTGACCTATTGTCTTTGTTTTCTCTGTTTTGTTTTCTTTCATCTGTTTTTTCCTGCTTGTTACTCTCATGCCTTAACCTTTTCTTTCTGCTCTGAATGTTCTCTTTCCCTCTGACCCTCTAGATTCTTTGCAGCTCCTCTACTTCCCTGCATCTCTCCCTGTGCTTCCTGCTGCCACCAAGGTCACCAAGTGTCCTCTTTCTTCTAAGCTCACTCTGTTCCCATCTTCCATATTTCACTGCTTCAAAATTTCCTTCCATACTCTTCCTCCATTCAAGTCTCCCATTTGTCAGTGGGCACGAGGATCTTCAGCCAGCCTTTTAGACACCAGTTTAGGGGATGCTGGAAGCCAGGCCGCCAGAGCCTCTGGAGCACATTAAAAGAAGCAGAAGGTGAGATTGGAAAGATGGCCAGAAGCAGAGCGATCGTGTGGTGTTAGATCAGGGAGATAAAACCTTTTGTTTTAACTGATACTGCTGCCAACAGCCATCCGGTCTGCTGCTGCCAGTAGCTAGGTGTGCCACCATGCCTTGGCAGGCAAGCCAGGGATTTTCATACCTCCGGCAGCGAGGATCCAGATAGGCTGCACAGGCAGTTTAAACCTAAAGCCGTCATTGCTGTTGACTCCCCCTTACACAAAGCTATGTGCAGAGCTCAGTAAGATTGCAAAACCAAGCTCCTATATTTAGAAAAAAAAAACAGGCTTATGTGGCTGGTGAAACCTTAACTCAGTCCCTGCCACACATACATCACAGCTCTCTCTTGCCTAAGACCCCGCAGGAAGGCTGTTGCAGAGCAGCGTCCCGGGATGCAGGACAACACCGTGGGGTCTGGAGAGAGCCCTTCTGCCCTGATCTCCCACCCTGTGCGTCAAATGAGGCGGGCGTCTTGCAGAGCAAGTAGTATGTGATCACGTAATTACAGACTGTGCTTTAATGCATGCTCACAAAAGAGCTGAATTAGGCTGAACAGGCAGTTACAAGCACCATTACATCATTAGACTAATCTCTCCTTGGCTGGCCATGAAGGACCTCATCCAGTTCCCATTGAAGCCAAAAAGACCATACCTCCATCGACTCGAGTGGAAGCTGGCTTGGGCTCGCCCCAAGGCTCGTTCCTTGCTGTTAGCTGCTGGCTGAGGCTGTACCCTTGAACGCATTCAACTTCTCATGCATAACTCATATACCACACCTAACACTTACACTTTCATTCAAGTAGAGACTTCAGCCCGGGTGCTGTGGGTGGTGGAGTGTGAGGGGAACTTGCTCTGCCACCGCACTCGCCCTACCTGTTCAGCCTGTCGAGCTGTTCGTGGCTCTCAGCAGCGGCTCCGGGCTGAGCAGGAGGTGGAGAAGGGCTGCTCCTACCCTGCACAGCCCGCAGCCCAAGCACTCCTGGCCTGATTAAGCTGATTAAGTCTGTTTTCCCAGCCTGGTGCATACAGGAGAGAAGGGCAGGGGCGGCTGGGCAGTTGGGGTTGGGGTGCGGTGGCAGGGACACCCTTCTCTGCACCCCTCCGAGCCTTGCCTGCCCAGTACAACCAGCAGCTCCCGGGTGGCCGCGGGGGCCGAGGCAGTGGCAGGGGTCGCAAGGAGACGTGCACGGCCCCGGCATCGTGTCGCAAGGCCGGTGCTGCGCTCCTTCGGGCTAAACGGCTGCTGCGCTGTGGGTTCGTTTCCCAAAGCACATGTCCTTACCTTTACCACTTCCTCAACCTATCTGACTGTCCTTGCAGGACACTTGCCTAAATACAGGCTTTTTTTTTTTCCACTGCTGCATCCTTCATTTTAACCCCAAAGTGTAATATTTGAAAAGGGGCTGAATGTCTCAGATCTACAGAGGACCTTCCAGTGGGGGATAACCTAAAGGTGAGCACCCTTTGCATGTGAACGTGTCTTAACCTCAACCTTCTTGTTTGTTTCTTCCAAATATTGCATGCAGTCATTGGAATTTTCCTTCACAACAACCTCACAGGTGGCCTTTTTATCACCTCAGGAAACCTCTTACCATTTCTGACATCTCAGCCCCTGTGGCTTCCCATGTTGCTGATTTCAGAGTTGCACACATCAAAGTGATGAAGACACACCTCACTCTGGGGACAGAGCAGCATTATCACTCCCCAAAAAATCATGTGTGAACTGCCCAGTTCAGCCACTGCCCTTGAGAAACAAATTATTCCTCAATCTGACAGACTGAGGATGCTTTTCGTGTTATTTCATCTAATGTTTTCCATTGTTTAATTGAAACTGATCTGGTTTAACTCTCTTTTCTTCTATCCTATGAAAGAACTCCATCATCTCCTTCTGTCTGCCCATGAAGGAATGGATGAGCTCACTTTATATTACTCTTCATACCATCGTTTTGAAAGATGAATGCAAGTGTTTGTGGATCTGCATTTTACACACACAGACAGAAGACAGAGGGAGAGGTACAGCCGAAAAGCAAATAAAAGAAACTGAAAGGAAAAGGCGTGGAAAAGGTAAAAGAGAAACTCAAAAATAGAAGAAGCGTATGTCCACATGTGTTCAAGTTTATGTACACCAGCATCCTCAGGCATACTCTCTCCGGCACCCAAGAAGCCTGATATTAAGGTTGTTCAGCTGTTTCTAATACGTAGCATAGAAAAGCTCTGGCTGGAGAAACGTTTTGTTTTAACAGTGAGTCATCCATGAGAAAAATGTGGGTGTAGCTTTCAGGGAAGGGGCTGGGGGAGGTTTTATGAACTCTAATTTTGCAAACCCCCATATAGGAAGATGCATGAAGTTGATCAAGACACAAAGTGTGTCCCTCCCTCCCTCCCAGACATGAACGGAGGGTAATCAGCTCCCATTGAGAGCCTGATTGCACCACTTGCCCTGTGCTGGATCTGTCCCACCCTCCAGGGACCCCTGGAGAGGGTCAGGGGGAAGGCTCTGGGTTGGTCCCACCAGGGTAGCCCCACGCACAGCCACCACCGGTACCAGCCTTGGGCAATGCCTAATGCAAGGACCAACCCATACCTGGCCTCGCCTGGCTGATCACCTGGGAAGTTTTCTGACACTTCCCTGACCAAGTTTTTATACAGATACCAGTGCTTATGCTCGTGTTTTGCCTAAGCATTAGCTGGTCTTGAGCCCCAGGATTTTGCTGTTGGATAGATGACTTTAAATCTGGAGTAATTCAGATTTACTTTGGTGTCAATCAGACTAGGCCCCCAGGGTTTCCTTCCAGCCCCTTCATCATCACACGGTACCAAACTCATACCAGGAGCCATTATCCCAGCACATCTGTAGGCAGAGGCTGGGAACTGTAAACACCTTGTCAGGTTGTGAAATGCCCACTGATTCTCCCAGAGCGTAAACACCATGGGAAGAACGGTGGCTATCCCTAGGGAGTGACAGCCTGAAGATCAGGCCTTCTCCCTTGGCTATCCTGTAGTCTTTCTATGGGAGTTTAAATGTCCTGGTTTTCTGCCAATTAACTGGTGTGACTAATACCGACCAGTCTTTCCTGGAAGAGCTGAACACTATTCACAGGTGACATGCAGAGCATTCTTGATGGTTAACATTTTTCTGGTTGGCAAACCTGCTGAGACCCAGAGATACTTTATTGTTAATTATTCCTTGGTGTGATTCAAGGGGGCACAGCCAAGAATACCAGCAAAATGAGCAGCAGATCACTTACCAGGACATGAAACATAATGGTAAAATCTATGAGAGTGTCAAATTGGCTTCCAGGGAGAATGTAAGGACTCTGTTCCTTGGGCTAAAAAAAGTCCTAAAAAAAGGACTGAGTGATAGGAACCACAGACAGTATTTTGTAGGCAACAGTGCTTTTTGGCTTCTTTAAGATGGACTATCTGGCTTAAGGAAGGGGAGGCTCTTCTGTAACTGTGTTACACCCGTGTGACTGCAGAGAAATGCTTTTTAGTCTTAATTACATTATTCCTTATACACACCAGGGTTAGTGAGAGAGTTTGTCTCTGGGTCTTTTCCGTCTGTTAAGTTCCATGGTTTGTGATTCACTTTAGAAAAACAAGGGTGGTTGAAAAAAAAAGTTGTTTTCAGCTGTGTGGTGATGAAATACAGTAACTGAAAATGCTGTGGGTTTTGAGGTTGGATTTTGTGATTAAAATATTGTTAGGTTCAGTATAGGATTGGTTGGTAAAATGAGTTACAGTAAGACATTGTGCTTTCACCTCTAGAAAGCCCGAGTTCAAGCCCTGTTTAAGATCACAAAACCAGTAAGTAGTTCAGGATGATTAACAGTTTCTGAACGGGCGTGAGGCAGGACAGGAACACCCTGGGGGCTGGGAAGGTCAGGTTTGATTCCCACCATCAGCACCGCTGCTTTGGGGACCCAGCCTCAAGCAGAGGAGAGCACTGCAGGCGAAGGAGACCTCTCCTGGTGTGAAGACCAGGGGGAGCAAAGCTCAGTGTTAGAGGAGATGCCGTGGGTCTGGATGAAGGCTGTGCAGCCACGTGGTCGTGGTGGGTGCCACATGGAGGACAGGCTCCGCACAGGCCACCCGTGCCAACAGCAGAGGCTTTGTCCTGTTTTGTCCTGGCCACCTCAGTCAGTCTGTGACAAGCAGGCACAGCCCTGCTCCTTCTGGAAAACGGTGCAACATCAGAAGCTCTTGGACATGTCTTCCTACCTGAGGTATCTAGTTCAATCCTTAAAGCAATGACGTTTCTCAAGACCATTTTGCAATTTGTTTACGTTAGGCATCGCAAGCTGCTGAATCAAACAGCCAGGGTGCAGCAGAACCATTGCCAGCAGCCCTCCCCAGTTCATTTGCCCCACGCGCTTTCAGTTTTAGCCTATCATCTTAACGAGACGTGCGCGCTCATCAAGCAAGCAGCTTACACACACACACACACACAGACACACACACACACACACACACAGGCCGGGGCAGCCAGGGCCGGCTTCGGCACCTTCCAAACTGCTCAATGGGAAGCGGGGCAGCAAAGCAGATGTGGGGCTCTGCCGAGGCCGCCCCAGGAGCCGAGCCCCACTTGCAGCTGAACTGAAGCCCAGGCAGGGTGTAAGCGGCGCCTTGTCTCCGGTCGGGCGCCCCGCAGTCACCCCGAGCGCAGTTAGTGCGGTTACCGGCAGCCGAGGGTTACAGATCTACCCACCAGTTAGTAGTTGTGTTCAGGTCCTCTTATCTAGTTGTCTGGAAATAAAATGGAGCTTTTTTTTTTTCATAATGTGTTGTTGGGTATTTTCGTAACAGAAAGAAGTAACATTCTGGCATTTTGCAAAGTACTGTCACAGGGGTTTTTTGGTTGTTGCTTCTTTTTTTTTTTCTTCCATCATTTCAATGATTCCTAGAGTGAAACAAGAATTTGATCCAATTTTAACTTGAGTACCCTTTTGTACTAAAATGTTTTATTTTAGCACTCAGAGGTACTCCCTCAGTTTCTAAAGTTTATCTGTAAGTTTGGCTTACACAGGGAGTTACAAACCCATTCAAAACCCCAACAAGCTTCCAAAGTGCTTTAGGGAGCTGGGTATTATTTGAGCCATTTTTCAGACTGGTCCCCATTGCTGCGCAGAGCAAAGGCTGGCTCTGGCCCCATCTCCCTTATGGTAACCACCAGCCCACAGCACCATCCATAGGAACTTCTCTCCGCCCACCTGAGCTAGACAGTGATGCAGAGGAACTGCATTTATTTACTTTTTCTTGAGTAAAGGAAAACCTATCCAAGGCCCTGGGTAACCCAAAACGCAATTAACAAATCCATTGAATTTCTCCAATAAGAAATTACTGGGTTCAGTAGGACACCGGTCAGGTGGTACTGCCAGAAATCCCTTTCAGTTCTTCCCTTGCCATGGGGAGCAGAGTCATTACCCCCACAAAAGTTTAGTCTCTACAGAAATTTAGCTTTAGGAGTAGCCGTGGAAAACCAGCAAAATCAGACCAGTCCTGGCAGAGGCAGGGGTTTCCAGCAGCCCAGCGTGTCCCTACAGAGACCTTCTCTTCTCTAGCAAGGGGGCTCCAGCACAGAAACTCCCACTGTGAGCTGCTGTGACAGTATGGAGAGGGAGAGTCAGATGCTCGTTAAAGCTAATTGTGGGCCATTCAGTGTTTTATAGGAAGCAACCAACACCCAAAACTGCACCCAGTAACCTGTAAGCCACCAGACTATGTCCTGGAGGGACATGGGCAGCTTGTGCTCCCAAGGAGATGACCCCTTGAACATTGAACAAACACACTGCTGTGCTTCTGCAGTAGCTGCCACCTCTGGGAGGGTTTAAGATGTGACCTCAGGAAGGACCATTGCAGCAGTCTAAATCTGCCAGCTTGGGGAAGGTGGATAACGCCCTACTGAAGGGCCATGTTGCAAAACTGTGCCGTCACACGGCCCTTTCCACCAGAAAGGTTCCCAGAGCGTCATTTGCTTGACTTTTGCGTCACTTTTCCTTGCACTCTCCCAGGTTAAGTCACTGTTTTCCCAGCACTTTCCATGGGATAATGTTGCACAACTCCAGGGAGGCTTAAAGTGTTCTTGGGAAGTACCTGGGTTTGGCCGCTAGCACATGAGGATTCCCAGATTAGCCTGTTGGTCTAATCCAGTATACGACTCCGTCTGGAGGCAGAAGCCCTGCTTTCCTACCAGCTATCATTGGCTTGGAATGGAAAAGAAAGGCAGAGGGTGCATGACTGAGGAGGCAGCGCAGCCAAAAGACAGGGTGTCCCTGGCAATGCCACCCCAGCAGCTCTCCACCCTGGCAGCCCGAGCATCTGCTGGAGCAGAGAAACAAAACGAGCGCTGAGCAGAAGCGTGGTTACGGGCAGCCCAGGTGCCCCATTCCCGCTGGCCTGGCTGGCATCGAGGGAAGGATGGGGAGAGGAGCCTGTGGGAAGAGGTTGTGCTGTGGCCAGCGGGCAACCCCCACCCCACTGCCAAGCCCCACCGAGCAGTATCCCCCATGGACACAACCATCTCCTCCAGGCTGTCCTCCCGCCTGCTGATGGGGGACCGACGGCAGGGCCCAGCTCAGCATCCCGCTCTCCCTTCCTGCCTCTGCTTCGGGTGTCCCGGGGGGGCTGCAAAGGTGCTTCGTTGTGCCCCGGGGCATGGAGTGGCACAGCTCCCCAAACCCCGACCCAAGAAGAAGTGGGACAATGGCTGAGGCGTCACCAGTCCCTCCCATTACAGGGGGGTGTAGGCACTGCACCGCCGTGGGGACACTTCTCCCAGTGCTGGCAGCTAAAATGAATGTGTTTCCTACAAGGGAAAACTGGCAGGGCCCAGGATATTCCCCCCCCATTTAAAAGGGGGAGTGAGGATCAGGGCAGGACCAGGTGAGGGTACCTGTACTGATCTCCCAGTAATCTCTGTCTTTCACTCTGCTGGCAGACACAAGGTGCAGTTCCCATGGCAGCCCTCATTTCTGTGCCCCTTTGTTTACTTTAAAGTGCGTCACTGGGAACTCACATCACTGGTCTCCGAGCTGAAACCCCTAATTGTGGCTGAGTCACAGCAGCAGCTCAGCTGTAACTCAGCACTTCTCATCCTGGAACCGGGCGATCCCATCAGGGCACAAGAGCCAGGACAAACTCCAGCATTGAACCATCACAGGCAGCTCTTGGGGACACGTCTACCCATCCCACTGCGACTCCTGGTGCTGCGGAAATTTTGGATACAGAGGATGGGGAAGGAGGCAGGTGCTCCGGGCAGCCATCACTTGCCAGTGCCCATCCCACACAGCTCCTGGGCCACCCGGTCAGGAGGGCTGCCCCATGGCTGGCCCCGTGTCCCATCTCCTGCGTGTGGGGTGAGCAGAATCAGAAAAATGCCTTTCAAGGGAGGGGGCTGGTGTTCAGGCAGGACTCACACTTCTTTCTCCCAGTATGCAACCAGTGTCAAGGGAAAAATTACTTTAAACTCACACTTCTTAATTTTTTTTTCCCGACTTGAGACTACCTCAAGGGAAATTCTGAATCCCTCCCTGTTTGGATTTTTTGGGATTTATCTCAAAGCTGCAGAAGCAGAGCTGTGTGAATAATTGATTAATGTTCCAGAGAGATCTCAAATATAAAGAACCGAGTTTCCTCATCAAATTGAATCTGCTTTTTTTCCCCCCAAATATTAACTCCCTAGACAGGAAACCACCCAGTGCTTAACATATTCATTTCTTTCTCTTTTCCTTCCCCACCCCGTGCCCCCAGGAGGGTTGTTTCATTCAGAAATTATTAAAATGTAACCAAACTCAATTTCAAAAAATCATTTCAAAATGAAAACTGGCATTTAGATACTGCTGCACCTAAGCATGGCAATGGTTTTGAGCATTTTCTGCTAAAGTTATTTGGAAATACGATACATTTTTGCTGGCCTGAAGTAGCACAGAATCAATTATCTAAGCAAAATAATGTGCCCAGCGCTGCTTGAGATTGTTCTCTTAGTATGACAGTATTCAGGTAAGGCTCATGAAAAACACTGCCTGGATGTCCATGGAAGCAGAACAGCTTTGTTTGATCAGTGCTTCGCAGTGTGAAAAAAAGCAGCACCGACTTTCCTCCTCTGCTCCTGGGAGGCAGCCAGGGTGAAGGGGAATTCAGTTTCCATGACTCATCCATTCCTGGGCCGCCATGGAGACAGCCAGCAAGTGGTCAATCGGTGGCAATTGTCATGGGGAGTTGGTGATGCTCAGACCATCAGCATATTTCACAAGAGCCATTCAAAGGCCCTTCCTCTTCAGGTCAGCAGGACCAGAAACTCCCTCTAAACCTGAAAAACTCCACTTGTGCGCCTTACCAAACCCCTGTCTCCACCACCTTCTACTGTGTCCTTTACTTAAAAGGGTTTTTTAAATACTGTTTTTAACAGCAATGAGAGTAAATCAACCAAACCACTAAGTGAAGAACATAGCAGGGCCAGGTACGTGTCAGGGATGTGTACATCAGGGAGATAAACACCAAGTGTGCTTCAGAGGAGGAATGTTTTAAAGACCACTGTAGGAGAATACATTTTAAAATTATTCCATCTTCTAACCAAGTCTTTCTGAAAGCCTTCCCCCTGTGGCACATTGTGTTCTCAGTGCTCCTTAAAGTTCATAAAGACCAAGAAATGTTTCCAACAAAATAGAGAACAACAGTATGCCGCAAAAACCCACTTTAAGCTCCCTGCACTTGTTCTGGGAATCTTCCCACCACACAGCTGGATTTATCTAATGCTCTATCTGAAGGGGCAAGTCTTATTTCCACCAGACTTCTTTTCCAGCCCTTCCCTTGAGCCAAGCCTTCACTGAGTCAGTAAAAAAAATAAAAATTATCTTTTTTCTTTTTCTTTCACTGGGTGGTTTTCTATCCTTTGGCAGCAGAATGGATTTATAGCAGCTTAAAGGGCCAAATATTCAGAGCATCTCTTCCTTCAAGTTCCAGCTTTGCTTTTTTGGGGGGGGCTTGGAGATGTCTTGGCTAAGCTTCAGCTAACTTGTGCGTTATACTTGTATTGAGGAGTTCAAGAAAAACCGACCTCTGCCAGGTAGTTCCCACGCACATATGCTCAGCACGCTGTGACAACAACAGAACCCTTACGCATTGCTGAAGTAGCTCAGGCTCCTAATCTGGCTGGTTAGTCATCCCGTCCCCACCGCTGCTGGAGATAGATAGGCAGCGCGATGGGAGGGTAAGAAACCAGCAGTTTATGAGCGCAGCGAGAGCTCGGTGAGGATGCAATTACCCTCCTGGAAGGCGGAGGCCACTTTCGCAAGCCAGCTCCCGTGGGGCTCCCAGGTGGTGGCCCGCCTGCAGCTCTCCAGACCAGGGCTAGTCCTGCCTCCTGCGCTGCCTGTCCCGAGCATCTAGGACAGGGAGAGAGGACATCTAACAAGAGTTCACCAGACACATGGGCTTGAGACGGTCTTTTCAGCTATTCTCTCGGGGGGGGGGGGCTCACTTTCTTCTGGCAGATACACAGAGAGGACCTGGGGTACAGCGCAGCTCCTGGTGGCCGGAGTCCCTGTACCACCTGGCTTCCCCATGGAGGGAGCGGGGATGTGGCATCAGCAGAGAGCCTGGCCTTCAGGCTCGCCCCCAGCTCCTGCCATCCCTCCACAGGCCACCCTCTCCAGCCCCCCAACTCCAAGCAACAGATGTAGATGTTTCAAAACACTCAGGAGCATGGTGTGGAGCGGGGAGGGCAGGAAGGCTTGCTCCCCCCCCTGCCCGCCCGGGGGTCACAGCACTGCAGCTGCCCTGCATTGCCCCGGGGAGGTGGGCGCTGGGTCTGAATGGGGGCTGTAAAAGGACACTTAGCATCCATGTGCTGGATGGCCCTACTCTTGTGGCTATGCATGCATTCAGCATTTAAATCCGGCTTCATTTCCCTCTGAAAGCCTGCGTGGCAATTAAAAAAAAACCAAACAATCCAAACACTAAAATCAGGGTTACTTTGAGAACAATTTTGTAGTACAGCAAACTCCAAGGAGGAGCAGGCTCACTTGTGCTCGGCAGTGTACAAACACAAAGGCAGTTCCCAAAAGAATATGGCCCCATATGATCGCCTTTTGTCCGAGACATGAAGCGGCAGCTCGGAAAGGCTGGTGATCTTTTTCCATGGTGCTATCCAGGTCTGAAATAAGTGGGGTGTGGTAAATCTATGCTGACGTAAATGAGAGAAGGTGTTTTGAAGAACCCAGGACAGGGAGAGCAAATTAAAACCAGACCAGGCTGGTTAATATTACACAAGAAAAGCCTACTCTATTTTCTGTTTCTTATTTTTGTGACTGCAGAAATTCCCCTCTTCTTAAATGAGAGAAAAGAGGCCAGGTGGCCGGAGCCAGCATGCTTTGCCACAGTGAACCAGCAGTAACCAAACAAGGAGACCAGCAAGGTGACTTTGAGCCAGCCATCCCAAAACTTAGGAACTGGAGATTCAGAGCTCCAGCTGGATCAATAGCTGGCACCTGTCTCTGATACGGGATGAACCCAAACCTCACAGCCACATACAGGTATATCTGGGTCAGCTGGGAATGAATGGGACTCCCTACTGCTCACCAGTGGCACCGCTTCTCTCCTCCAGGCAGTCACAGGGTTTTGGTTTGGGCTTTTTTTCCCCCACTCTCAAAGCTGCAGAAAGCTGTGGAGCAGACTTTTTCCACTTGCTGAGGACAAAAACCTCCTCTGCTCACTGCATTAATTTGCTAAACAGCATGACTGCCTGTGAGAAACACTCCGAAAAAGTTGTTTGGGCTTGATTTTTATATTCCTCCTCCTCTAGCAAAGTGCCTGCGAGTTCAGTACAAACAGATCAACGAGAGTCAGGCACAGCTTGTAGCCCAGCTACATACTTCAGCCTTTGCTCTCAACTACTGAGGTTTTGGATGATGTCAGTCTGGTCTCCTGAGGGCTGCTGTTGTCATCAGATAGTGAGGTCGATAAGACACATGTTATGATGAGGCACGCTGCTGGGTTTAACCATAGTACCGTGCTCGAAGGAGCCAAGAAAGCGGTGCGTTTCCTGGTACAGCCCCTCGATGATAAGGCTCTCGCTGCTTCAGAGGTATTTCCACCACACTGTCCTCTACCAGCAGCACGCAACAGGTTGCTGACAGCCCGAAAGGCCAAACAGTGCCAGGGTTCAGATATCTAGTTCCTCTATCAAAAACATGTTTGTTTGGCACTTCTTGTTTCTTTTCCTGAGCTCAATTTCAGTCTTTTTTTTTCTTTCTTTTTTATTTTTTTACATTTCATTTAATCTTTTACGAAGTGGGTAAAAGCAGGACCCAAAGCAGCTGTTCAGAGCAGGACCCAAAGCAGCTGTTCAGAGCTGCCCGAAGTACAGTCAGTCTCTGAAGCAGCTTTTTTTCCTGCTCCCTTATCTAATACTCCCCCACTGCATTTGGGAAGCACCTGAATTCTGGCACAGGCTGCAAGCTAGGGGACCTTGGCTGGATTTGAGGGCTCCAGCCCCCAGCAGCACTTGTTTCCAACCTGCTCAGATGCTCATTCCTGAATTGTGGTTTCTTCTTTCTTCCTGGTTTACTTTATATTCAATATTATGATTTGTTTTACCAGCAGATAACAGTCCCAGACCGGTTCTATGTCTCAGAGGGCACTGGAAAGGAGTTTGTATATTGTCTTTACCTGGAGCTGGAGTAAATGTAGATTTCACTTTTTTAGCATTCAGGTTTCCTGTTTCCTTTTTGTTTTTCACTTAGAGGGAGCAGGGAAACAGGCTGGATCCCCAGTCACCCCTCATTGCCAGCCATGGGAAAGAGCCATGGCAGTCCTCAGCCTACCTGTGGGACCCCACAGAATAGGTGTGCAAAAACGGAAGTAATCCATACTTCTGCCAGCTCTGGCAATCTCTATGTTCACAGTTTTTCACAGTCAATCTCTATGTTCATGGGAAAAGGGGAATAATGTACTTTTTCAAAATCCAAATTATACAAATTATCATCTTGATCCCTGCCGTCTACCAGGTTTTCATGAAGAAAGAGCCTGTTTCACTTCCTAAATAAATCCTCTAGGACCCAGTGGGGCACTACAGTGCCTGTGTGATAATGTGGCAGCAAAATCTTGACCTGGCGAGGCATGGTCAGTGCTGCCTGTGAGAGCCACACGAGCCTGTGGCCTCCACAAGCCAGCGTGGAGGAGAGGTCGGGTAGGACGGCACTTACAGCAATGCAAGGGCGTTGGGGTTTTTCCATCCCCCAAAGGAGATGAACTCAGCACACTCTTTGAACTTCTTCAGGCCTTTTAGAAAGTAGCACATGAAGGATATCAGGTCCTGGCCCTGCAAAGGACAAGGGAGGCAAAACCAGAAGAGGTCACCTCACAGGAGCAGAGCTCCTCATTTCAGCAGGCTTGGTTGGCTTCCAGCTTGTCTCCTGATGTGGTCCCCCAGGTCTCTGACTCTTAGTAGAGCTGGTGACCTACAGGGCCAGGAGACAAGTGGCTTGTCTACAAGTTGAGGGAATTTTAAATCCTACCCAGAGAGAGAGAGACAGCACACATCTCGCTGCTCTGTCTCTCTCGGGAGGAAGGTGCAGGCAGAGGTGCCCCCCCACAGTGAGATCCAGAGCACGTTGCGGCCCCCGGCTCGGGGTGAGGAGCGGGGCTGCAGGCGGGAGGAGGAAGCAAAACCAGCTTCTGGTCCTCCTTTGCCAGCACCCTGCTCCTGCCACGTGCTCCCAGGCCCACCTCGCTGAGTGTCAGCCTCCGCTGCCGCCCGGCACCCCTGCTTCCAGAGCCCCCTCAGCACCAGGGTGGCCACGGTGGCCTGCCTGCTCTCCTCCACGGGAGCCAGCGCAGAGCATGGCGGGGGAAAAGGGCCTTTCCTCTCCCACATGAAGCCGGCGGCATCCCGCCGAGGGCCAGCCCCACACAGCGGCTGTGCCCACTCCAGAGCCCAACCCCACGCCAGGCAGGTTGCCACTGTCAGACCTTTGGAAGCCCACCTCGTGTTCCCTGTCACCCACAGGGCTACAAAAAAAGCACCGAGTGCACTTTGTGTCCGAACCGGACCAAAAAACCCTATCTCACGCCCTCCGACTTCGCCCACCTACGGCTCACACCCTCCTCCACTCACTTTCCTGAGGTGCTCAGGGCGTAATTGCTTGTGGGACAGAGTTACAGTCCTATCAGCCCAAGTGGTTTTGATTGCTAACCATGTTGCTTGTGGTGACATAGTCATACACTGAATAAGAAAAAAACCAGTGGAAGAGCAGATAAAGGCGACCTAATGAGCACACTGTGGGTCAAACATCTTTTTATACCAGTTTTGATAAGGCCTCTTATAAAGGTTGTTGGAGAAAAAAAAATAGCATGACCCAAGGGGCAAAGTTTTTTACAGACAATAAACCAGTGACATGACAGGAAACAGCGGTACAGGTTACCTCTCCCTCTTGGAGTCAGGAGTAACAAGGACCCAGGAACCTGTACCATCCCGTCCAACTCACTGACAGAAATAAAGTGCAGTTGCTGGAAGAGTGTCTATCTGATATTGCTGATTGTCCGGCTCATCTACTCCTTATGGGTTTAGATTCATAATTTCTGTTTTTAGCAACTAAGAGAAAATTTTACAGCTTTTTGCCCTTTGGATACATTTAGCATCTAATCTGTCCTCTTTACCACCACTGGAAACTGGTGGTGAAAGCCATTGCTGAGCGATTCATAAAACCAGCCGCCCTGTCTTTCAGCTTTCAGGTGAGACACATGTTAGAGAAAACATCGTACTTGCAGTATGCCCAGAGGTGATCCAACATGCCTGAAAGGAGATCATCACCTCTTTGTCAAGGAGCCTCCTTTTCAGGGCAGAACTCGACTCTAAAATATTAGTGACGTGGAAGCCACTGGTGAGGGACACTGGATGATTTAATTGATGATAATAACCAAGAGTTATTCAGAACATAATAATAGAACAGAGTTATTCAGGGTTATATATAACAGAGTTATTCAGAATGGTGAAGCAGGGCACGGTGAAAGGCTTGCTGTACTTTTCTGTACTGTCCAACACTAGGAATCCAAGCAAGCTGGCTGCTGATACAAAAAGGAGCAGAACATTTGTGATGAACAAGAAGGGACTGTTTCTTTTCCCACTGCATGTTTGCCTGTTGGGAATGAGCTGATCAGGGAGGTCACAGGACCAAACTCTACAGCTGAATTTTTTTAAGGCCAGATAATTTTATGGCCACTGTTAAGCTCAGTAATTTATGTAAACCAAGATAATGATAAGTGGGAACAAATCAACTCACATTTCAAAGCTTACGTCCCCCGGGGATGAGCGTCTTTCCTTCAGGAAGGAAACCCGACGGGCAGGAGCCTGGCTCCCTCTGAGCACACTGGGGGGGGACCCCTGGCAGGACACCCACCCAAGCATCCTGGGTGCCGTGGAGCACAGTGCCAACATCAGAGCTCGGTGTTATGCGCACGTGCTTATTCATACATGCAACTCGGTGGGGATAAAGTCCCAAGAACCAGGCACCCACCACCCAACCAGGCTGTGTGAGGGGAGCCAGGATGCCCCACAGGAACCGGGCAGGGCCCTGGTTGGCAGCACAATGCCGTGACAAGAGGTCAAACTCTGTATTCCACTGTATTCCTAACAGAACCACATCATTTGATATAGCACTTTTCTCCTGTCTTCATCACAGATTATGCCAGGAAGGTTGAATTTGCCTCCACAAGAACCAGCATCAGTGAGAACAGAACCAGGCTGAAAATGAAAGTCCAGGGTGGATTTAGGACATCCTGCTTTTGAGCAGGCATGGGAAGAGAGGAGTGGAAAGCTTTGGAAAAGCAGATCCTCCGGTAACAGGCTGGGGAAGAGCGCAGCTGGCAGGAAAGCTGAAAGGTGAAAGCACACGTGGCATTCTGCAGGGACCTCACCTGCAAGGTGGGCTCCAGTCTTGTTAACAGAAGGGGATGGGATGCAAAGTTAATGGCCACAAAACTCTGTAGGAGAAATTCAGCTTAGGTATTAGACTACATATAGAGAGGTTAAAATAGCCTGATCGTTGAAACTGCCTGACAAGGGAATGCTGTGGACGCATCGGCACTGGAGACGTTCATGGCTATCGCTAGACAACTCTCTGTGCCGGAGTGGTGGTTTGGGGATAATGAGATCAGTCCTGTCATAGTTAAGAGTGAAGGTCTGGATGACTCACTGGAAGTCCCTGCCAACCTGGATGATACACTGATAACCCCACGGGCCGCCTGTCTCTGGCCTCCATCACGAGACCGCTGGCCTCCCCCAGCTGCCTGCCCTCAACTTCTTACAAACTGCTCGCTTCTGAAACAAATTTTCCAGTGTTTCGAAAACATCCCCAGTTCTCTTTTCATCCACGCTGAAAGTGTTTTTCTGGTCAGAAAAGTGCTGGAAGAAGAAAAATATCTTGGTCAGCAGATTCAGTCTATGAATCTAAAGCCACATGACCTAAACTTAGAGGTAAATGATTTTCTGCAGCTCCCCTGGCTCTTTGGGCTGGGCACCCTCCAGAGGGGGTGAATTAGGTTTGTTCTCAGCTTTTCAATCCCGTGGTAAATTTGTAAGTCTAATCATGGGGAAAATGGGTTTATTTGTAAACACAGCACAGAAGGTCTGAAGCCGAGAGAAAATAACAAGGGAGCCTCTTTGCACGCTTTCAGCACCATCCCTTTTCCAAGGAAAAGTGCGCCTTTTACACTCGGATGTTGGCCTTGAACAAAACATTTCCTCATTTCTTGTGACTGTAACTTCTTAGTAAACCAGGACTTTGCTAGTGGCCAAAAGCCCTTGCCGCATCTCCAGAGCTGTGAGGAACACAGTGTATTCTCTCCGTGTAGCTGTAATCAAGGTAAATCACAATGGGTCCCACATAAGAGTGCTCAAGAGATCTCTTTATAGCAAACACAGCAAGAGCTTCAAGAAATAACTTAATTGGCGTTTGTTCCATATTGCTTAATTTCTCCTTAGGGGCTGTGGCTACCATCCCAAACAACATTTCTATGGCCTGCGTGGCTACATCCTTTTCCTGTGAATCAACGTTGGCATCTGCTCATCCAGAGTATTCAGGAGAAATATTTGCTGTTGCCTGGAGACTAAGACAGGAGAAAAAGTATCAGGAGTCCTAAATTATTTTTGCAGCTCTTTCTCTGATACTGTGCCACCGCCGGACAATCCCCTTCACTTAGCAGTTGTATACCTAACAGGGGTTTAAAACCTGTGAAATAGGTACACTTATATTTGCCAAGTGCCCAAAATACCTGTAAAGTCCTCCCAGGCCCACGTGTGAAAGGCACCATGTAGAAGTTCAAAGTGCATCTACTACAAAGGCCAAGCAGACTCCATCCGTCTTTGTCAGCGTTGTCATCACTTGTACTTTCTGTACGCTCTGGGAAGGAGATAAACGCGCAGAGACAGAATGACCCCACTGAAAAACATCCAGCTGGTGGTCTGGTAGCACCGGAGGTACCGCAAACATACCATACCTATGGCTTTGCCTCCGCCCGGCAAAGGGTGGTAGGACCTTAAATACACGGAGAAATGCTGAAGCCTGAAATGTTTCCACCGACTCCAGTTGTTAAAACTTTTCACATCACACCGGCAACCGCTCACATACGTGGGGGATGAGGAAACTTCCTTCCACCCAGAGGTGCAAGAAAACTCTGGAGCTGGCAGTCACGTGCTCCACACCGCCTTACAACCCACAGGATCCTGCATGGAAAAATTTCACTTCCATGTGTTGACTAAGTTAATGTGGTGGGGATAGTGGGCGGACATAAAATGAAACTATGAAAAGAGATTAATTTGCAGCTGGAGCCCAGGCAGGGAGAACTCAGCTCCTCTGTTTGCTCAGAAAATGGCAGCTTTGACCAAAACCTGGGCAAAAAGAAGACGTTAAGGCAGCGGTAGAGGAAAAAAAAAAAAAAAAAGAAATCACAAGCGGAGGAAAGAAAAGCAGCAAAAGTTAAGCAAAGCCTCTCTGGAAATTAAGATGTGGAATTCAAAACATTTGCAGTATAATAAACCCAGGCGAGCCCATAAAGCTGCACCAACCAAAGGGAGCTCTGTTCTGCCCAGGAGGAAACCCGAAGCGGCGTCATGCCTGGCAGCAGCCGCCCCACAGCCCCGCTTCCTCCCTCCCTGCCCTCGGCTACGCTTAACGCCGCGTCTGGTTCCACTCTAACCCCTCCACTTCGGAGGGGGAGGATATAAATCAGCCGCGGAGCTGCCCACAGGGCTTAGTCACAGCAGGTATTGGTTTAGGGTGTCTTAGAGGAACTATTTTTTTTTTTCCTTTTTGCTGGAAGTATTCTAGGGAATAAGCGTCAGCCTTGTGAGGAACGGGCGTTGCTTAACATGCCAGAGAGTCTCCAAACAAAGGACATTTTACATCACTAGGCAGAATCATCTTCTAACATTTTGGGCTGAACTTGGCCTTGAGCACAAGGGCTGTTCCATGAATTCCCAGCAGATGCCTGCAGCATCCCTGCCGAGCCACTCTCACCATCCCTCCCAGCATTCCCAGCCCCAGAGAGACCCTCTACGACAGGTTTCACCCCTTCCTGAGGGAGCTGAATTCCTTCCCAACACTAGTTTTGCTATTTTCCTCCTGTTTGTGGCTGGTTCACACCCCTTAAACTGCTTCTGCCATGGGCTCCTTCTGACCCCCTCTTCTGTGGGACCCAGGTAGGGAAGGTACCGTTCTTCACTCTCCTTATTTTTTTTTGGCCTGTTTTCACTTCACTCACCTCACTTCTGCCGGTCACCAGAGCACCTGGTCACTCATCACACCACCTCCCCACATCAGAACTGCCTCCCCGGCCCCACTGCGGGGTACAAGCCTACGCGCCTTCTCAAGCACAAGCCCCTCTCTCCCTCCCAGGCGGGTATTCAGGCTGTGCTCTTGGACACGTCTGCAGCCTCCAGTCACCACAACACCTCCATCCCTGGAGCCAGGAGCCTCTTTGCTCACACACTGACTGCTGCACCTTCTCCCCAAGCCTCTTTCTCCAGGCTCAAGCACATGCTAGCTTTCCCCAAACGCAGGCCACACAAATTGCAGCAATTAGCAAGTGTAAAGGGCATGCTGTGGTTTTCACCTGTATTACTGCATCTTAATACTCATTCATATCCCTGGGCACAGTCAACAGACAGTATCCAGCAGGCTGCATTATCCAGACCTTCCCCTCAATGCCGCTGCTCCTGAGTCCCAGTTCATTAGCCTTCCTGCATCCAAACACCATTAGCTAAGGTGGCTCCAGACTCAAGACTCCTCTCGATCATGGCTTCTCTCTCACCCTTGCTATCCCCATGCTGTGTGGACTTGGTCTCTGGCTCTTGCCTTGCTCCCAGGCTCTAATGGTGACCCCCTCATTTCCTGCCCTACTGCCACCTCCCCTCTGGCAGAGCCCCAGTCTTCACATGTCTTACCACAGCAGCTCCGAGTCCCCTTCGCAGACCATTGCCCTGGCTGCGCAGGAACCGGACAGACTGAAAATTTGAGCCAGCTTGTAACAGTCTTCCAGGCGGATTTCTACTGTTTTCCACTTCTCCAAGTTCTTTCCCTCTCTGCCTCCCAATTCTGTGACTATGGTGGTGAGGCAAATTCTGGCAGGACCAGGAATTCAGGGCATTTCAGGTTTCTTTTTAAATGGTATTGCTTGTTACTTGGAATCTGGTGCACCATGCCTATGTACAAGCAATGCTAAACAAAGGTTGGCCAAAACTAGATAGTAAAGTTCCCAACTGCCTTTAAAAACAACAACAACGAAACCCTATTTGACTTTGCAGCCCTCACCTATGGAGAAGTTCAGGAAATGAGGTAGCCTCTATTTCTCCAGCCCCTGGTTGCAGACTGAAGATGTTTTGGTACAAAAGCCACATCTTGCCCCTAGCAAGGGAGGAGCCAGCACAGTCGCTGGGACACCTACAGCTGTTGCAGGAATTAGGAAGGAGGGAGGCAGCTACCGGAGTGGGATGAGAGCCACCTGGAGCTCTGCAGATCAAAGTCATTGCATTACTCCTTACCAAGAGGCAACTGGCACAGACACTCTGGCTGTAATTCCTGAAGACAGCTAGATATGTTGAAGGTGGATAGCACTAGAGTCTCCTGACTGAAGCCAAAAACTAAGCTACAGCTAATGCCTGCAGCGAGCCCACACAAAAAGTACGTGAGGAGCAGCAAGAGCCACTGTAGGTGTCCCCCTGCTCAACAGTAAGAGCTGCAAGTGCAACCTGTAAAGTGCATGGAGGCACACTCTGCCATGCCACCTTAGATGTGATTACAGGTATCTTGTCCCTGTGGGCGCTCCTCTCTGCCCTGGCATACCAGGCACATCAGGAGCCACTGTGCCAGCGCATGGGCCAGCCCTTTCTTCCTGACCACTCTTAGAATCCTGTGCACACAATCAATGAGCCAGAGCATGGAGGAGTCCTCAAGTCAGAGGAATGTGTGTCTCAGAAGCATGATGCCAGGAAAGGCTCTGGTGACCCTTCTGAGCCTTGGCTAGGCTATTACTAACCATGGAAAACTGCTATGTGACATAGTTGCTAACCCTATAAGAAAGAGCGTGGACAACTCATCCATGGTAAATACAAGGAAGGGGAAGTCCCTCCAGACAGCTGCTGCCATACACCCAAGCTGCAATGAATGCAGATCGGGCAAACCCCTGCATTGCTGGAGGCTCTTGGGTGCGAGCTCTCTCTCTCAAACTATTACAGAAGGTGAACTTCTGATGCTGCCTGTTCTGCTGTTCTCTATCCCCTGTGTGATCCAGCTCAAGGTTAGTTTCAAAAAGCAAAACACTGAGTGACAGAGCATTTATCATTAATAAAGTCACGGGAGAGAAATGGTGCTGGCTTCCCAGGATCAGTGCCCTAGAAGGACAAGGGAAGTACACAAGTACGGTGAGCGAAGACCTACTTTTAGCAGAGCTTCACAGTTGTTTGTCATACCAATAGCACTGTGCAACTAATACAGCTATTTTCTTCATCAATTATTAACTGGGCAAAGACTGTTTGTTTGAAGAGCTGCACAGAAAGTCCAGAGAGGAAGCGAGCAGTTTCAAGCTCCACGTGCATGCCCTGCCATAGGCTTGGGATCCTCTCCAGATTAGATATGCCTTGCTCTTCAGGGGCCGATGGCTCGGCTTCCCGCAGCAGCAGGGAGGGAGGCAGGCCTGAGTGCTTGCTGGAGCCAGGCATGAGTCTTCCAGGCAGAAGCCCATTTCTCATATGGGCATCACTGCTTTCGTGCCCAGGGGCAAGGCTACAGTCAGCAGAAGGTATCTGAAGGCCATTTAGCAGTACCCAAGGGGCTCTTCTCTCAGGGATCAGCACAGACCCCACCGCGTGCTCGTTATATCAGCATCTGCTGAGCAAGCTCCCCATACAGCTTTTTCACTGTTCATGGGAACCAGCTCCTACCAGCCACACTCCTCTTCCACCACCTTTCCTCCACCTCGCTCACCTTTATTGCCAGACCACACAAGAAAGAGTGTTGCACAAAGCCAACAGCAGGGAAGGTACGTCGGTGTAAGCCTTGAGGTAGCCTGCAGCTTTTGTGCAGCAGGAACTTTTCCAACATGAATTAGGAAATGTCTCTCCTGAACACCAAGGCATGTCAAGACAGCTGAAGGATCAGTGGCTCAGCAGCAATATTCCACACCCAATTTGGAAGAGAGCTGGAACAGTGTCAGATGAAGAAGAGCACCAAGCTTGCTCCATAGGAGAGCTCAAAGGTGAAAACACAAGACTAACACCCCAAGCAGCCCTGGCAAAGAAGTGTCCCTAAACAAAACCACTGGCTTCAGAAGTTTCTGAGATTTGCTGACCGGTACTTCAAGGGGTACGAGGGCTTGAACACGATAGCAGAGAGATCTGTGTGTGCACTGAGACTTTGTTGGTGGTCCATGTTCCTCTCCCATGCCAAACACCAAACAGCCACTCTACCAAAGCAGACCAGTACTACCAACAAGCCAGGCCTGAAGATTTGGGAAATCCGTACCACTTCAACATCCCGCTTCAGCCCCACTCAAAACACACACAGGCTCTCCTTTAAGGAGAACCAGCCATGCAGGAACACAGGGCATACCAGGAACAAAAGCCAACCCAAGGTTTAAGCTACCCTCATCAGAAAGAAGCTTGCAGGAACAGACTGAGCAACTCAAGATGGGAGGACTCTGTGAGAGACAGAGGGGGTCAGAGGCCACCAGGGTAGGTCACATCAGGTATTTGCTGCCATTGATCTGTGCCCCCACATGTTTGCAGGGCTGGCCCATCGAATCGGTGAGGAATGATGGAGGGATGCCTGAGCACACGGTGGGCACCTCAAGGGTCAAGAGGAGGGAAGGATCTGCGTAAGTGGTTGTCTAAGACCAGCCCCTCGATTTTTGCAAGTAAAACCAGCTCCACTGTCAGTTTCTTGAAAAAACTTGGGGTTTATTGATTGAAACTGCAAACAGTCGTTACAAAAGAGATTCTCTTTTAAATAAACTCACACAAAGAGGAAGAAAAAAGCAATGTAGTGAACAGTAACAGGGGGGGAAAAATTACATTCATTTTTCTCTTTGTGCCAGTCCCATTCACCTTGGCAAGGAAAACTCCAAACTTGGAATACAGAAACGCAAAGACAAACTGTATTTGGAATGTCTTCAGATAGGCACTTTGAGCCCAAGGCTTTTCTCCTTGAAGAATCTATACAAAAAGAGGAAGAAAAAGGTCTTCCTTCTACACTGTCTCACAACAGAGCTCAGGTATGTACATTCTAAAGCCCAGGTAGGCAAGACCCAGGGGAGGAGTAGAGGAGAAGTGGAAAGGCAAAGAAGCACATTAACTCAATTTGCAGTCCAACACAAAAAAAAAAAAAAGGAGGAAGGGGGAATTCTAAAATAAATAATCCAAACACAGTTTTTGCATTTTTTTTTAAATTAATTTTTCATTTTTTAAAATAAAATAACCAAAAAAGTGTAAAGTTACAAAAAATGTCATTGTAGTATAATATATTAAAACTGTGGGGAAAAAAGGAAAAAAGACACTTCACAATCTTAAGATTAATATGGAAGATCATAATTTAAACATAAAAGAATATATTCTATGGATTCATCATCCCGATAAATATGAACAAAATTAACAAAAAAGCATAGGTTTCGGCAATAAATACGTTTTGATAAGTTAAATAAGCTTTTTTATATTGTTGTGCAGTGACAAGCAAAATTTGCTCTCCAATTTCTGAAAAGTTATACAAAATTAAAAACCCAGAAAAAAAAATAATAAAAAGCTTGGCGTGAGTGCTCTAAGATAGGTCTAAAGTAATCTAGAGCAAAACCATTAAAGCTATATCTACTGGAACTTTGTTTACACAAACTTGCATGTGTGTGGAATGACTTCCGTCGGCCCCACCCCCTCTATTTCTTTATTTGTTTTAAGATGTCACATGAATACACGGGGAACTTTTAGCACCAAAATCAAGTCTCTCATAGTCCATCTTGGTTTTGTTTTCTTCCTCCCAGTCGAAGTCCCACTCATGTTACAATCTTTGTCCGTTCCCAGCTTTTCTTCCCGCAGACCTGAGCGGATCCAGGCAAGATTAGTCTTTAAGGGGAGGGGAGAAAGAGGACTGGATGTTAATGCTCGCCCACATGCCTGCAGCCTAGCGGAAACTGGCCAGTGGGGAAGGGACTGGGAGAGGGCGATGCAGTACGTGGCCAGTGGAGGGAGCTGGGTCCGGACATTTCCTGCACATCTGGAAGTGCACATAGCTGCTGGTGCCCTCTGCAGCTGGAGAGGTAATACAGTCACAGTGAAAGTGTTAAAGGCACTAATTTTGTAAACGTTATTGCTTTTCATCGTAATTTGGCACTTAAGGTTTAAGCCAGTGGGTCTACGGCAGGCACGTGGACACGTTAACATCCAGCTTGGGCTACTGGGGACAGGGTGGGGGGAGTTCAGCTTAACATCGTAATAGAGGTGTGGGGGGAGGGAGCAAGAGGAAACCCCAGGTTAGTCGTCAGAGATGGAGAGTCTGCTGAAGATGGGAAGACGTCTTGAGGTGTCCAGGATAGGGGAATCTGAGCCGCTGTGGCTGCTGCTGGAGCTGCTCAGATAGCCCTCCTGGTCAGAGAGGGAGTCCTGAGGACTGGGCGGCGAGTCAAACATGTTGGGGGACTCGGACATGGGCCTGAACAAGAAGGTGGTGGGGGAGTTCCCGCTGGGCACCTGCATCCCCATGCTGGGGGCGAAGAGACTGACCAGCTCCTGGCTGGAGAAGGTGAAGGGGTTGCTGGCGCAGTCAGGCAAGGTGGGGGAGCCCAGCAGGTCGTCGGCACTCAGCATGGGCGGCGGGGTGATGGAAGTGGGGCTGTCCAGCAGCCCGCTGGCAGCAGTGCTGGGGAAGCCGGCGAAGCTGAAGCTGTGCTGCAGGCGGGGTCTGTCAGTGACGGGGGGCTCCCGGCCGCTCGCCACGGCCCGCCGCTCCTCCGCGTTGTGGATGAAGTGGCAGCGCGGCCCGTAGGGGCAGAAGCCGATGGTGTGGAAAGTGCGGCAGAGCTCGGTCTTGTACTTGGGGTGGCGGGTGAGGCTCCGCAGCTCGTGGATGCCGTGGGCGAACTGGCACTTGTCGCCGTACTTGCAGGCGCCGTTCTCCTCGAAGGGGCGGCACAGCTCCGTCTTGTAGCGGCTGGAGTTGACCTGTCCCCCGGGCTGCTTCTGCTGCAGCAGGCGCTCGCCGCCCTCGGAGAAGGAGCGGTCCCGGAAGCGGCTTTCCCGGGGGCCCAGCATGGGAGCCGGCTCCCCTTTCAGGCTGCTGAGGAGCTGGTTCTGGTGGAACTTGGAGTTGGGCAGGGTGACAGAGTGCCTCCTAGGGAAACCCCCGCCGGCCGGGGTGCCCACCGCCTTCCTGTCCAGCAGGCACCCGCCGACACCCGAGGGGCTGTAATTCAACATCTTGTTGCTCTGCGGGGAGAAAGCAAGGGCCCGGTCACTGCCACCGCCTCCTCCGCCGTCCCCACGCAGCCCCGGGAGCCTCCCGCCGCACGGATCGGCACGGCACGGCGCGACGCGACGCTCCGCACGCTCCCACCGTCGGGCGGCCCGGGGAGCGGCGGCGGCCGCCCTGCCCCGACGGGCTCCCCCCATCCGCCGCGACCTCAGCCCCTTTCGCCGCTCCGCCCGAGGGCCCCGGGCCGCCCGCCTTCCCCCCGCGCAGCCCTCCCGGAGGGCGGTAAGGCCGCCAGCCGAGCGCCAGATGCGGGGTGGGGGGAACGGGACGGGACGGGGGGTAAAAGCCGCCGGTTGCATCCAAAAAAATACTCCCGAGGACGGAGCTCTGTTCTGGGAAAGCCCCCCCCGCCGGGAGACGGCGGCGAGCGGGAAGGGCAGCGCGCAGCCCCAACGCCCGCCCCACCGCTCCCGCCCAGCCCCCGCCGCCCCGCTTCCCCCTCCGGCGGGGCCGGGGCGAGGGGCGGCCGAGTCCCGTGGGGAGGGA
>JAOXJM010000041.1:29351182-29367332 GCA_026413425.1 Tringa solitaria | reverse complement strand
GGTCGGCGGCCTCTCCTCGTACCACCCCCCCCGGTACATGGAGGGTCCCGGGGCCACCGGAGTGTCAGCGGATGGGCTCCGCTCGCCCTCGGCGGGGTTTTTGCGAGCCCAGACTCTTTGTGTGGATTCACACCCGCCCGCCCCCTCCCCGCCCCCCCGAGCCTGACGCCTTTTTTCCAGTTTTTATTGAAACCCGGCGGGTTGCGCGAGGGGAAAATCGCTCCTGTCCGCCTTAATTTAAACCGTTAAAATCTGTGCTCGCCCTTTCAAAGGGTGTTTGATAAATCGTGCCTTCCCTCCCCGGAGCTCCACGCTGTAAAACGGGGCGGGGGGAGGGAATAATAATAAAAAAAAAAAAAATAACGTCTCAGAGCAAGTAATCAGTTCCAGATTTTAGTAGGCAAAGCATGATTCATACTGATACCGATATGGCGGGGAGGAGGGGGGGTCAGAACGGCAGCAGTTTCTGTGTTTTAAAAAGTTAAAAAAAAAAAGGGGCCAAAGTCTCCCAGGATTGCCCGTTCCTGGGCGCCTCAGCCTGGAATAAACCTGCTGCTGCCCCAAAACCCACCGCTGGCCCCCACGGCAGCTTCGGTGGGTGCTTCATCCCAGGCCGAGCCACGGCGTCCAGAGTCTTCCTCCCACCCCGGCTGGGCCGGGAGCGGAGGGAGCCCCCCAAGGCCGAGCCGCGCGGCCATGGCTCCCAAAACTTCAAACGAACCAGCCGCTTCCTCCTCTGTTTGCCTTAGCGTGGCGGGATCCGGACTTTGAGCCGGCGGCCGATCCTTCTCCCCTCCTTCGGTCTTCAAGAGCGGCCAAAACAACCAAGCCTGAGAAACGCCCACAGGCTCCGGCTAGTCCAGATTTATTTCTTTTTTTTTTTTTTATATTATTATTTACTTTAGGAGAGCAATCAGGTTCCTCGAATTTCCGTCTCTTTCTAGTTTCTTTTTTTTCTTTCCCCATTCCCCCTGGCCAGCGGTGAGCAGTAACCAGGGCAGAGACCAGCCCATTATTTTCTGCAGTTGTTTACTTGCTCGCGCTGTAGATGGTGCTTGTTCCCAGGGCTCCCAGCCTCTCTATAATTAAACCCATTTTAATTGTTAGGTTAGAAACGTCATTTCGGGGACTTTCCAAGAGTTACCGAGAAAGCCAGCCGTGATAACTATTTCACTGCTGCGTGGCTCCTGGCCCGGCTCCGGCCCCGCTTCCTGGGGGGCTGAGCGGAGGGGCCGGGAAAGCGGGGTTGCCCAGGGCTGGCACCCCCTGCCACCCACCCAGCTGCCTTATTTTTGGCGTTATTTGCTCGCCCCGCGTGTGTTTATTTTGGAAACTTTGGGGGTTGAAAGGTGGCACGTTTCCACGGATGGGGTGGCGGAGGCTGAAGCCGAGAAGGAATTTGGGTTTTTTTCCCCAGCGAGTGAGCTCGGCAGAGCCCAGGCTCCTCGGTGGTCTGCCCTGAGCCAGCGGGGCGGATGCCGGGAGCGGGAGTTTAGCTGCTCACCCCACCTCGTGGCTAAAAGTCAGAGCCCTCCGGGCCGGAGCAGGAATTTGTGAGGGCATGGATTCACACCCAGACGCGGAATGAAAAAAAAAAATCGGAGCCCGCCGCACCTCCCGCCAGAGCCGTGCCCCGACTTTGATAGATGCAAACGAAGAAAGATACGTAAACGAATAAGTGGAAGTCAATTATTAAAGAAGATTACTGAAAAAGTGAATGAATGCAGGGCCGTCCTCAACTGGCCTTCTTGGGCAGGTCAATCCGTCCAGGCCCACCACATTCCAGTTGGGATACTACAACTGGCCCCGGGAAGCGGGAATAAATATCCAGGACTTCCCGAGCCCTTCCCAAGTCCTGCTGGAGGTCAGTCCTTCTCCAGGAGCAGTTTCTGGAGCATTCTCATTGCCTGATTCCAATGCAAGCAGGTGCTAAACTTGTCTTCAAACACAGAGGGATAAGGTTCTTCATCAGACCCGTGCACACATTTAAGGGAGTGATTAAGAACCACGTTCCCAAACGAGAGCTGGCGGGGGCCAGAAAGGCCAGGAAACAGGGAAGAGGCAGGGGACAGCAAATGGAATGATAAAGGCAGGAGGTTTAAAGCAGTACTTTTTCCAGTCGTCTGTGGGTGTATAGGACTGTGGGCTTGTTGGCACACGATGTTGTGGAGGTCAAAAGTATAAACAGGGTCAAAAAAGCAATTCAACAAATTTATGGAGGAAAAGTCCCCGGAGGTTTACTAAAAGCAAAGGCAGACCTCCACGGCGCGGTGCTGGACACTGCCCAGCCAAAAGTGTCACTCTCTCATTCGCCTGTTTTTTTCCCCCTATGCAGTGACTGCTCTTGGAGGTAAGAAGGCAGCCACAACAGACCCAGCTCAGTTGTTTTTGCATACTTAGGGCCTACTTTCACCTTTTATACTCCCACCCTGGTGGGCTTGGAGGTGCACCTCACATACGTGGGATGAGCCGTGCAATGGCAGAGAGTTGGGGCCAGGCGGGAGGAGGTCTGCAGTGGGAAGCACAATTCAGCACCCTCTCATCCCCATCCCAAGCCGCTGGGCACAGTTTCTTACTCTGGCCTTGGTTTCTCACACTGGCCTCAGCTAAAGGCTGGAGAACCCTCCCACGGCAGCGCTGCGCTCCTTGCCCAGTTAAACTCCCCATTGGGGTAATAAGAGGTTACGTCGAGCACCGAGTATAAACTGAATCCGAGTGCCAGCTTTGCTACAAATATATTTGGTGATGTTACAGCTCCCATAGCAACAGAAGAAGATTGCTATCTTAAGACACCTCCACTTTTCTTCACCTGGAGCCGTTCGGCAATAGGGAGCCTGCAGGTCCGCTTGTGTCAGTTAATAGCTACCGAGCAAGAACCAGGTACAGAAAAGCCTGAATTGTTGAAAACAAGGGGTGGCAGGGTGTGTGTTTTGTTTTGTTTCCCCTCCCTTTTCCCCCCCCAGTTTCCAAAGTTTCAAGCTAGAAAAGGGAAGTGCTATCATCAGGAGCAAGGTTTTCCCCTCTGAGTTTCAGATGAGTTAGGCATTTTGCCCCCCCCCCACTCCCATGGGAATCTTAGAATCATAGAATCATTTGGGTTGGAAGGGACCCGTAAAGGTCATCCAGTCCACCCCCCCTGCAACGAGCAGGGACATCTTCAACTAGATCAGGTTGCTCAGAGCCCCGAATCTTCAGGTGAATAGATGTGTCTTTTCTGCAGCGGTGCTCCAATGTACGGCGGCTGGCACAGGGGAAGGATAAACCTCCTGCCTTTATTTCTGCTGGGGGTGTAAAACGAGTCAAAGCTTTCTGCAGTCGCTACTCTATTATTATCTTTTGGGTCCGGTGCTATTTTTGTTGGCTGTGGCCCTGGAGGTGGAGGTGTGGAAGTGCCTTTCTGCTGGTCTCCACGAGCGGGTGTCGATGTTTCCTCCGTTCCAGCCGCCTCCTCGGATGCTGTGGCCTTTCAGGGGGAGTAGGCGGGTGTCAGCGTGGCCCTAACTTTTTAATGCTTCCTTTTATTTTGGCCTTGCGCTCCTCCTTCCATGGAACATCTCTGGGTAGCCACTGGGAGGTGTGAATGGCTCGGGATGGAAACCACAGCTTGTAGGTGCGCCCTCTGCCAGGCTTTTCTGGCACCCGAGGAAGCCCAGCCTCCGCCTGCTCCCAAGCTGAAGGGATATTACCAGCTGCTGGGTGAGAAAACAAATTTGCAGAGATACAGGAAAGTGTGTTTAAGGTGGTGGGAAGCAACGGGAGTGAGATTCCTGGCAGCTCAGGTATGTAAACATTCATAAAATAGAGAGTGTGTGCGTGTGTGTACTTTGTGGTGGCAGGAAACCCAAGAAGCTAGCTCCATTATTTTTGCTGGAATTGGCAGCAACGGTGCCAGACAAATATTATAAGCCCTTAATCCTCCTGACTTTACACCTGTGAATGACCTAAAGACCATCCAGGGCGAGCTAAATTATGGGACATCTTTACTAATTAGTAAAGGGATTCGGGATCTGTTTTCGTTGTTCATAAAGGGGGTTTTCTGTTTCTCAGTAGCTCAGATGCTGGGCTACCTCCGGGGGAAGTGAGAGGACGGGGAGACTGGAGGTGGAGGTAGTGTGTGGCCTCTTCTGAAGTGTCACATGGATGTGACTAGGCTGCCACAGATTTAGCACTGGTGGCACAAACAAGGTACTGCAGTGGAAAAAGCAGAGGTGTCCTTTTAGCAGAGGCAGGGTAAGGAAATTGGCTGAACTTAATGGATCCAAGTTATAATTTCCAGTGGAAATACTAATGCAATTAATATGTTTCCACATAGCAGGGCAGTAAGCCTAGTGGTGCTAGCGCCTAGCTGCTTGTCACAACTGCTCAGGTGGCCGGCCCAGCCACGTCCCGGGGTCTGTCCAGCTGCACCCAGACACCGCTGTGGGAAACAACAGGTTTGAGGGGCTGGAGGAGAAGAGCATCCCACCAGGACCACCCACTGCATGGTTGTGAAAAGTGAAGGTGGCTGAATAGGAACCTCTGCCCCTCTGCCCCTGGCCTGGGCGCGGGGCTGTCACTGTGCCCACCAGCCTGCCCAGGGTCTGCCCACCCTGGCCAGATGTGGGGCGCAGGGCTGGAAAGCCCAGCAGCCCCCTCCCACAGCAGAGCTCCCCCGCCGCCCGCCCGCCCGCCCGCCGGCTGCTGGCACCCACCCCCTCCTGCAGGGAAACCTCCCTCTTCTTATCAGGGTTTGCCTGTTCTCGGCAAAGCTGCAAACCCTTTAGGGCAAGGAGCAAGTCCCCTCTGATGTCTCCTCCCTGAACGTGCCGCAACTGCGCGGGGCGGCAGAAGGGACCTCCATCCTGCCGGTGCGGTGGCGGGAGCCGAGGGAGCTCCCCGGCCTGGCTGCAGCAAGGTGAGGGATGGAGCAGGGGACGTTTCCCCACCACTGGTTGAGAAGAACCACAAAGCAGCTGTCAGGGAGACTGGTGTGCTGTCCCGCTGCCGGTCCCTGGAGCGGCATCCTGGCCCCCTCCCTGCGGAAGCCCACCCGCATGGGACAGCCTGGTGCTGGCACCCTCTTTCCTCCAGGTCGCAGCCGGGCACGTGGCCGTCCCGCGGTCCCCAGCATCCCAGCTGAGCCCAAATTCAGGTGCTGATTATGGTGTACAGCAAGGGCAGAGCTTCAAATAAGTACCTTTAACCTGGCTTAGTCTGCACAGGGCTCTGTGCCTGCCAGGGTGGAGAGGACTCAAATATCTCTCTCCTAAAAAAATTGTCGTTCAGATTTAGGGCAGTACCAGAAGCTCTGAAGAGGCTGTTGGCAGTTTCCAGAAAAAAAAAAAAAGGCACAAGTGACACCTGCTGCACCGCGAAACAGTGATTGCTCCTGTGTCGCTAGGGTGATGGGTGCATGAAACAGAAGCGAGCGGGGAGATGGAAAGGCACAGATCTCAGAAACCAGCACAAATTCCACATTTTTTTCAAATCCTCCTTCCGCACTGCCAAGCCCATGCCCAGCAGGGCGATAACGCAGCACAGAGGTTCCCGCTGGCCTCTGCCCGTTTCCAGCCAGAGCAGCCCTGGCTGCTGATTTGTTCAGCAGACGTCAACCAGTGGAATGTTTCCATGATTTTTAACTCTGAAGGAATGTGCTAGGACTAAATGCTTTCACCATTTTTTTTTTTTTTTTTTTTAAGGAGAAAGTGTAAAACTACTCGGGAGCCTCTCGGGTTGTGACATCGGTCTGACATGCAGTGCTGGTGTCAGAAGGTGCTGCTGGCTGTGCTGGTGGCAGCTCACCTCCCACAGGCCCAGCTATAACCCTCTGAAAAATACCATTTTGGCCCTTAGCGGTGGAACTTGTCATAACCTTGTTTCCAAACACACGGGTTGCACTCCACACATCTCACAGCTCCCTGAGATATTTGCATCAGGGAGGCAGCTCGCTTCCCTGCCTCTCTCATCCCATCAAAACACACTTTTAGCACCAGGCAGGAAGCCAAGGTCAAGGCTCCTTTTACTTGTTTTTTTTCTTTTTTTTTTTCTTTTTCTGTTCCCCCTGCCTGCTCTGAATACATTATGATAAAGACTTGAGTTCCACTGTTATATCTTTTCCCACAAGACCGTTGCCTCATTCAGACCACAGCAGGGAATGTGCTTTCATCTCTGCCAGCTGGGCACGGCTGGAGCGCCCCATGCTCGTAGAAGCTGCGTGGAGAGGACACGGAGGCAGATTCCCATGCAGGGAGGATGGAGGGGTTTGGTCAGGTCCAAACCTGGGAGGGCATTTCCAGGGAGCCTCTCCCACTGCCTCCTTTGTCAGGCCAGTAGTGAAGGACGGTGAGGTAGGGATTCCTCTCACCTGGTATTAGGTGCCTAAAAGTTAGGTGTCTAAACCTAATTAGTCGGTCAGGCTTCCTGCATAGTCAATGGAGACAAACAGTCACCTCTAGTGTGTGATTCATCTCACCTATCTTGAACGTTTATCTTGACAAGGGCTGACTCACTCGGCAGCCAAGCACCCCATTTCTCGGACTGTAAAGGCAGATCGGCAACTTGCTGAGGATTTGAGAACTAAATTTTGGATGTCCCCAAGTTAGACAAGGTGAGTCCTACCCCTGGCTGCGGCCGTGGCTGCGGGAAGCATCATCAATCCCAATGCTCCAGCTCGGTGTTCCCTCCCTCCCCCATTTCCCTCAGAGCGTCCATTTCCAGCCCTCCCCAGGCAGGGCCGGGTTTTAGTCTGTCCGAATCACATTATCAGTCCTTATCACATCATCAGACCAAGTTAAATATTTATAAAGCACCTGGGGGCAGGGTCCATGTCTTGCTCCGTGTGTGTATATCCCCCCGTGGAGCCAAGCCGGTTGTGGCCCTTTGCGGACTGGTGCAATACGGCACCGTGGGTCCCTGCACCGAGCTGCAGGTCTTGACGAAATGCAGCCGGGAACACAGAAAGAGCTCACGGACATTGGGAAACAAGCAGAAGTGAATCATAAGAGCCAGGAGAAGCTACTAACGTGTGGGAAAAAAGGCAAATGTGCTACCTCGGCACAAACATATAATAAGGAAGTATGTAATAATAATTATTGTTATTGTAATATGATCTGGGTGAGCATTTGGGAAAAAGATATCTAATAACTGACAAGCGACGTGGCTCGGTTTGTTTTGATCTGAAATTCAAACAATGGTTCTGTTTATAAGGCAATAATACGCAGGGCACAGAGCACTGGCACTGCACCAACTATGCACTCCCCAAGTCGGGTTTATATAGGTCATGCCAAAGAAATAATAGTGTTCTTCAATATAATTACTGATTCATTACGGAGAGAGAATGTGATCGAGTCTGTTTGGATTTCAGGGAGGCGTTAGATATGGTAAATTCATACATTTGAACTGGGATGGGGAAGGCTTTGTGCGCTCGCCTAGCTCTGCTCCTGCAGGAGTCAGTGGTAGAATTCCCACCGCAGCCTGCCCTGGCAGCACGGGAGCCTCCCCGTGGATTCTGCAGGCTCTGGTGCTCCCGCTGCCCTCTGCAGAGTCTCTCAGCGCCCTTTAAGGCAAGTCACGAGTAGACTGTGAAGCTGAACTACTGCTAGACCGAGACCCAGATCCAAACGTGCTGGACCTGGCACTTGGCTCAGGCAATTGCACCCGCCCCACCAGCTGCCCTCAATCCCGGGCGCTCCCTGGCCCCTCCACTTCTGAGCCTCCTGGTCCATGTCCCTCTCCTGGACGTGTCTCTTTACACATGCCATTCCACTGCTATTTCAGGGGAAAGCGGCAAAACCCAAGGCACAGGATGGCCTGGCAGTGCCCACCAGTTCCCTGGCCTGATGCTTACACATTACGGGAGTTAAACTGGGGTGTCCTCGTCCCCTGACCTCTGTGGGGCTGGGCAGTGGTGGGGCTGTGCTGCCAGCCGCCATGCTAAGGAGGTGCCACCACCACTTGGGGCATCAAAGGAGAAGAGCCAGGCTCAGCGAGTGGTGAGGGAGGACTGGGTGGGCTGGTCCATGGGCTTTTGGACAGATTTTCCACATGGTCTTTCCTGGGACATGGGGAACTGGTATTTTGGCTGCAGCCCTCTGCTTTCCCCAGGAAGACCTGGACATCCCCTCACTGGTCTGAGGTGTTTCCTGCTGGCCTCTGCCCTGCGCAGACCCCACGCATGGGGACGGATGATGGTGCCCACTGCAGCATCCTCAACACCTGGCACAGCCGATGGTACCGGTGATGGGGCTTCGCTCTGCGTGGCAGCTGGAGCCAAGGTGCTACCCAGGAACACACCACGCGTTGTGGCACAGCCATGGAGTCGGCACCCCTCGTCTCCATCAGCCCTGCTGCTGCTCCCCACGGTGCAAAGGGCAGAGCCCCAGTGTCCTCCCTCCTGGCCCGCTCCGGGGAGCAGCAGCATTTTTAAAAAAGGCCAGACTGGGCACAGGACGAGGCTTCTATGAAAACGGGGGCAATGCCAGCCCTGCCGGCGGAGCAGCACCCAGCGGAGGGAGCACTGATGGAGCACATTCTTTCAAACCTAAATAAAGCCCCGCTAGTCAGTTGACTTCTGCGACCTTCTGAAAAAGCTGGTCAGGAATAAGCAGGGACTATAGTAAATGTATGCTTTCAAAAGGTATTTTGATAAAGGTCTTTCCAAGAAAGAAACAAACCTGGCAGCCATGGGATGAAAAGTCCCATGGATTGAAAATTGAGTCATAGCTGACAGGAGGGGGAAAAAATCCATTGAAAATATATTTCCAGTGTTCCAGCGGGGGAAGAAATGCTTACTGGGGTGAGAGGGGGTGGTGGGGCCGCTCCTGGGGGAGAGGAAAGCGGCCCTCCAAATAGTCTTTCAAAAAACAGAAATGGGGGAAGGAGCATAACAAGGCAACAGCATTTGCTGCCAACAGAGAACCATGTATTATAACTGCAAGCAAGGCTCAGCAGGGCTGGGAGGAACTCCAGAAGCTTCTAACTGAACTCGGCAACCAAACCACAATGACAGAGAGAGTTCAGCGCACAAAAACACCAAAGCAAGCCGTTTTAGAAGAAATTGGGCAAGCCTCTTGCTCTGAATTAGAAGTTGACTTGCAGGGGTCAGCCGTGGGCATGGGCAATGACTGCTCAAGCATTGCACGGAAGAGACCTGCACCGGGGTGGGGGTGGGATGAAAAACATGTGGTCGTATAACCTGGTCACACATCACAGTCTGGGTCCGCTCGCCCACTTTGAAGCAGGACCTAAAGAAACATTGGAAGATGGACCATGCTGAGTCAAGATCAAAAGTCCACCAAAGGCAGCATGGAAGCACAGAAGCAGGATCAAAGGCAGAGCTGGGTGGGGGACCTTTTTCGTGAAGGGAGAGTGGGGAGTATAATATTATTTCGTTTGCACCAGGGCAGCAGAGGGCTGCAAAACAATGGCTCCCTTTAGTAACAACTGGCTCACGCTCACGGTTTATTTGTGCTGTGCAAGTTGAAAAGAAAGATGTAAAGGTGCTTGTAAAAATAGTTGCAAGGGAAGTTTGTGCTTTGCCACCCATTTGCCTCGCAGTACTGATCCCCGCTGGATGTGATCTGCTGATAAGCTCCTACCCGGCCTGAACTCGGCTCTGCCTGCCCAGCCACCCCTCGCCGTCTGCCTGCTCTGCCTGCAGCGCCCAGAAACCCTCTTTGCAGAGGCTGGGTCCGACTGCCGTGCGGGCAGCATCCAGCCCTGGCCAGCAGCTGGAGAAGCCCAGCCTGGGCACTGAAAGCCTGGTCAGCATCAGTCTCTGGCCGTCGGGGTGCGGGGATGGCGTGGCGGGGGCAAACGTGGTCCCCGGCAGGGCGCGGTGACACCGAGACCCACGCGGTGAGAAACGGAAAGGGGGGTGGTGGTGTGTGTAAATCATTTACTAGTGTGACCTAAACGCTACCAGGCCTTTGTTTGTTTTTGTGAAGTCAGTGAAGAATCACGCGGGTTCTGAGGCTGGAGTTTGGGGACGGGAGGCTGAGAGGTGACACAGAGCAAAGGCATCCCACCCCTCCGTATGGGAAGGCAGCCAGGCTGGGAGCAGAAGGCTGCCTTCCCAGTTTCCGACTTTTCCTGCGTATAGAAAGATTTGCCGAGAAAGGAGAGAGGGAGAAATGCCACATATCCACAGGTGGCTGCCCCAGGGAGGGGGGAGCTTCGCCACGCACTCTGTGGAGGGACCAGGGAGGGGAGGTTGTTTGCTGGATGATGCCTGTCATGTTATTTCAAGCAGGGTTTCTCGCTGCTACCAGTGCTGTGCCGGGGCCCTGGGTCCACAGAGAGGCAGGATTTTAGCTGAGAAACAAAAGTGGAGCCTGGACTAATTGGCATCAAAGAAGAGCTAATCATGCTGCTCACGAGAGCGGGGATGCTGGGCCTGGTGGTGTCTGGGCTGCCGTGCAGTACTGGTGATGGGCACTGATGGGATGCCACCATGCCCTGCTCCATGGCACGGTTCCCTTGCCATTGCCAAGCCCAGGAGGTCCTGGAGATTGACAGCTGGGTGCTTCCTCCTTACAAACCCTTTGCTTTCTGTAAGGGGATAAGAGGTGTTGCACACACGTGAGACATTGATTGCTGGCTACTGGAGTTGTGAGAAGAGGAAGGCTACCGCTCCTACTTGTTCCTACCTTTTTTTTTCTTTAAGACTCTGCTCCATAGATTGTGTAGTTATAAAATAATCTCATTTTTCAGTTAAGAAAAGCCTGCTTTTCCTGCTAGCTAGTGCAGAGAAAAACATGAAAACTCAGGAGTGTGAGCCAATGACTAAAGAGTCAAAAGGCAAACATACAGGATTCAACGTTATTGTTTTTAATTTTTTTAATTATGTTCTTTAAGTGACTGACAATATTTTGGAACCCAACTCTCAAACGTTTGGGATTAGCTGTCCTGGAAAGGAGATGACGTTGGCCCTTTAGGGCCACTTGGGAAATGCCAAGATGACAGCCCATAGCTCTGCAGGGGAGGTGTTCCTTGGCAAGTACCTAAAGCTTAATCAGAAGTTTGGGACCACCCTCGGGGGGGGTCAGGGAGAAAAACAGATCAGTTTTTCTCTTTCAGCTCTCCTGCATGTGGCCGGTCCAGCTGGATAATCGTTCCAGCTGTAACTCCTAGCAGCAGGAAACTCTCCCCTTCAATGACTACCTGATGTCCTGTGTGAAACGAGAGTTCAGTCAATGGTACAGGCACTTTTAGTGGACAAGTACCCACACAACCTAATTTCTGTGGTAATTGGTGATTTGTGTCTGCCATGACCAGTCTTCCTGCCAGGCCAGCAGAGAGGACTGAAATTACCTGGAAATAATTTTCTTCATCAAAGTGTCCTTCCCAATGAGGCTTTCCCTGCTCTGCAATAACAGCACGTGCACAGCCTGTGCTTTTTTATTTCTTGCTGTAGCGTGTCTGTGGATTGACAATCGCTACCTCGAGGCCTTCAGAGTGAGTATTGTTAGACATAATAAAAAATAAAAAAAAAACAATGGCTTCTGACTCAAAAATTCACTGCCCTTCAGTTCAGTACATCTAGCCATTATAGCTGAGGAGTTGTACCCACTAATTGTTACTGGAGTTTGCAGCTGGATGACCCACCAGCATAGTGACGGGATGCAGGGTGGAGTTGTGCAGCTCCTCCCGAGTTCAGATATGTTCAAGGTGCGCGACTCAAAGGTGACCAGTCTGTCACCTTTAATATCACTGATGGATGTTGTGGTTTAACCCTGGCCAGCAGCTAAGCACCACGCAGCCATTTGCTCACTCCTCCCGGAGGGATGAGGAGAGAATCAGAAGGGTATAAGTGAGAAAACTCGTGGGTTGAGATATAGACAGTTTAATAGGAAAAGCCAAGGCCACGCACGTAAGCAAAGCAAAGCAGGGAATTCATACATTACCTCCCATGAGCAGGCAGGTGTTCAGCCATCGCCAGGAAAGCAGGGCTCCATCATGTGTAATAGTTACTTGGGAAGATAAACACCATCACTCCAAGCATTCCACTCTTTCTTCTTCACCCGGCTTTACATTGCTGAGCAATGGCATGTCATGGAATATCCCTGGGGTCAGCTGTCCCGGCTGTGTCCCCTCACAACTTCTTGTGCACCCCCATCCTGCTCGCTGGCAGGGATGGGAAGGTGTGAGGAGCAGAAAAGGCCTTGACTCTGTGTAAGCCCTGCTCAGCAATAACAAAAACATCCTGTATTATCAACACTGGTCTCAGCACAAACCCAAAACACAGCCCCATAACTAGCTACTGTGAAGAAAATGAGCTCTCCCCCAGCCAAAACCAGCACAATGGATCAAAACGCCACAGATCCAAGCTGTGGTGGGTATGACTGTGTCTGTTGGAAAATGCAAACCAGAATTTCTAAGTGCCACCAAAATGGTGAAGACCCACTGAGGAGCAGGCGTGGGGTTGGCGTATGGCAGAAGCTCCTTTGGTGAAACTGTTCAAAAGAGCAATTCTGCTGACAAAAGGAGGGTCCCACATTTGCCCCCAACAGTGTAAGGAGAATGGAAAGCAGCAGCAAAAGCCAGCAGTGCACCGAAAGCTATGCCCAGGCTAAATCAGACCAATAAAAATAGCTGTGATGGTGACTGAATACGCCAACCTAAACCACGTTTCCTGAAGCACTTGAATCCTCAGCCACAAAGCTCATCCCAGGAAGAAGGGCTGTTGCAATGCCGATGCTATGGAGGGGGATAGCTCTGCCTCAGAGTTGAGCTGCGTACAGGCATGGCCAGTTTACATTTGTGAAGTGCATGCTCTTCCATCTCTTTTTAGTACCAGAAAAAGAAAAAAAAAAAAACAACGGTGTTTCTGTGCGTGTGTGCACTGGTGAGTGCATGTACTAGACCAGGAGGAGCATGCGTGTCTGTGTGTGAGTGCTGGCTTAAGGAATGGTGTACGTGCATGAGGAGAAGGGCTGGTGAAGATGCGAACGAGACCCAGGACGGCCGTCACGGGGCTGTGTGTCAGCATCCTCAACTGCAGAAGGAGCGGCGTGGGCTGGGGCAGTCGGGGCACGGGTGACGCAAGGGCAGACGGGGCTGATGAGAGCCGTGGGGAGCGTGGGTCTGTGCTGGCAGGAGGGCAGGGGACACCACGCAAGCGCCCGTGCGTGGGACAGGAGGTCAACACCGGCACAGGGCAGGGGAGGGGAGAAGCAGGAAGGCTTTTTCCCCACTGCTTATACAACGGGGTTTGGCTCAGCAAAGAGTTAACGTGGTGAAGAAGAGTCTAGAAGGGCTCCTGCCAGCTATAAACAGAGGCATCAGCGTGCACAGGATGTGGCAAGCAGCTAAAGGCGTCCCCTTATTAACTTCACTTTTATTTCAAGGGGATTCACTTCTCTGTTCTGTTTCCCATTTGGGAAGTGAAACCTAAGATCATGGCACCATTAAAAAATATTTGGTCACAGCTCGTTTGTTTTTCTACTTTATTCTTTCTTTTCTTTTAAAAAGTTACTTTGCTTTTCCTTGAATGGAATCTGTTGAAATTCCTGGTAACACATTAAGTCTTCACTCTCTTTTTCTCTCCTGAGGAATTATCTCATTCGCCCTCATTTGAAACTGTTGACTCTGAGGGGAGTGTTTACACCTCACGGCGCGCTCACAGTATGGTGCAACCCGGAGCCGAGGGAACAGCACGGGTTCCTCCTAAGCACAGCCAGAGCCGGCCTCTGCACGGCTCACAAGGTGCTTTGTAAACATTTATTCATTCTTGCACACACGCTCCCTTCCCTCCCCCCATCAGGTGAGGAAATATTATTGTCACCATTTCACAGATGGAAGAAGTGAATGCAGATAGGTTTGGTGACTCACCCGCGGCCACTGAGGCAGATCTGAGCTGAGATGTTAAGCTCCCAGCCACCTAATTCAACCCAGCAGGTCACGTTCCCACCCAGGGCTGACAATATAGGTAGTGCCAGCTCCATCTACCTGCCACCCACTTGTCCTGTGAAGCACTAACGCTCATCTCCACGTCTGCAGAATGAGATCAGATTGCCGTGGCTTACTCCATGCGATGGTGTCATCAGAGCGCGATATATTATTATGATATCATGATGTTATTATGCCTGAAACTAACGCAAGGCCACGCACAGAACAGAGGTAGGCAGCTGAAAACCAGCCACCGTGCGCTCCTCAACCACATCACACACACACACACACACACACACACACACACGCCCTGTACCAGGGTGTTGGTTGGTCCCACCGCACAGCAAGGATCTGCAAACGATCTGTGTGCTGGGCAGGGTCGCCCCACCTTCTCTCTTGGGGCCTGGGTTCAGTTCTGCCCCATACTGTCCTGGTGAAAACGACTGAGGTAGGAAAGATGCCTCCGTGAGGCAGTGGAAGGAAACTGTTTGCCTCTCCAGTGGAAATGGCTCTCAAAGCACATGGTCAGTAGATAAAGATCATGGCCCCTGTCCTCCCATGAGGCTGTTTGTTTCTGAGTGCTGAGCACTTACTGGAAACCGGGCCTCCTAAAGGTGGTTCGATACAAGCACCCTGGTGTCTCATCACGGCTGAACACTCAGGGCCACATGTTGCCACCGTTCGGTTCTGCTTTGCTATTTAAAATCCTCGCCAATATCGTTATCCTCTCCCACACAGAATCAAGAACAACAACAATAATAATAAAAAAGCAACGCTCTCCTTATCATCTTCGTTTGCTTTTCACACTGTTTACACCAGGCATGATTTCACTCACATCCAACTCACGTCAGACGACTCAGATTAGTCAGTTCCACTTTCTGAGACGGGCTGGTCTGGCTGGCAGGATGCTGCTGCCACCAGCCTCACGCCGCTGGAGGGGAGGCCAGCCTTCCCTGTGAGAATCTTAACTTTCATTTTTAAATAAAACACTTGGTATTTTCTTCTTTTCAATATAACCTTTGTAACAGGCCACCTCAATGAAGTTGCTTTTTGCCTTGCCAGGTGCAAAACCTGCTCCCGTTGTCACAAAGAAGTTTGCAGAAAGATCCTCCTTGATTTCTGTGGGCTTTGGGCCTGTCTCTCAGGGGCTGTCACTGCCCCTGCTGAGAGCAACAGCAAAGCACCCACTGATTTCAAGGCGTGAGAGACTGGGGTCTCAGAAGTACTTTGGAGTGGGAAGGGAATGCATTTGAGTGCCTGGACTGCTCAAAGGCCTCCCTGCATCCCATCCGACCGCAGCTGGGATCCCGGCTTTGGGGAGCGCTGGGACTTTACAGTTGTAGGGGAATTGAGAGGAAGAAGAGTCTTGAGCATCTGGAAGGAAGATGGCTCGTTCTTCTTCCTCTGGCCCTCCTTTAGGGACTAAGCGCCACCCAGACTCTGCCAGCGACCTGGGATGTAGCACACAGTTAATTGTGAGGGTCATGACAACACATTTCTGGGCGGTTGTCTCTGGAGTTGAGGTTTGCTTTCCTTACTGAGGGTGAATGGGGAGTTTTCAGGACATGGAGGACGGCAGGGTGGTCAGCACTGTGACCAGTGGCAGGAGAGCATGGGCTGGTGTGTGTGTGGTAGAGCCTCGAGTCAGCACCTTTCGTCCACAGACACACAAGACCCTCTGTTGATGAACTGGCAGAGAGTTAATCTCGTAGTTAAAATATTACTGGGCTCTACCTGCTCTTATCCTTCCCACAGGGCAAGGGACAAGGGGCTCAGTAGGTCAACTGGCTAGTACCTGACAGCAGCTAAAGGGAGCCAGTCAAGGCCCAGAATTTGACCTGTGCCTTCTTGGTTAGATCCCTTTCCACAGTTCATGTCATTCCTCCATAACCCTTGTTCATCGTTCAGTGTAGTTTGTGCTGAACAGAATAAAATAAAAACCCCCGCGGAGAAGAGAGCTCAGGCATAAGGTAGGGATGCTCAGGGTGGGCTTCACCAGCTGTCCCACAGCAGCACCAGGGCACACAGGGCGCTCGGCAGGGCAGCCTTGGCAGCACCGGCTGCTAAATGTTCAGCAGCTCCTGTTCACTTCAGGAACAGTGTGGCAAGTAGGACTTGGGAGGTGATCGTCCCCCTGTACTCGGCACTGGTGAGGCCCCACCTCGAGGGCTGTGTCCAGTTTCGGGTCCCCTACCACAAAAAAGACATCGAGGTGCCAGAGCGGGTCCGGAGAAGAGCAACAAGGCTGGTGAGGGGTCTGGAGCACAAGTCTTATGAGGAGAGG
>JAOXJM010000041.1:29335813-29349063 GCA_026413425.1 Tringa solitaria | reverse complement strand
GAGTTGGACTAGGTGATCTCTAGAGGTCCCTTCCAACTCTGACAATTCCGTGATTCCGTGATTCCAGGTCATGGGAAGCATCAGCTGTGCCGGAGCCAGCCTTTGGGCCCATGTGCTCCAGAGAGAAAACACCATGAAGGTACACCACCTTGCCCATCCTCACCAAGTAGCACCGGTGGTGTTGACACTGGTGTCTGCTCTGGAGGGCTTTGTCATGCACACATGTAACTCAATACACTGTTTGGTATACACCAAACACTGCAGCTAAAAAGAAGATGGTACAGATCTGAACTCAAGCAGTCAAGCCAGGGAGGTGAGGGATGATCCTGCAAGCTTTACATCCTGCCTTTGTACGTGAGGCTGAAGGAGCGTGGAAGGAGATGAGGTATCACAAATTGGGCACCCCCCTAAAAAATTGTCTGTGGGCAACTCCCTGCCTTCCCCCCAGGCCAGTTGTTGCTGCTTCCTGCTCTGATTGTTTTGAATCCGGTTATCTTGAGTTATGCCTGTTCTGGCAAATATGGTGCAGCAGAGGGGAGGTCCTGTTCCGTCGATGCTGTGTGCATGCCACAGATCACAGAGATTAGCATGGGAGGAATAGCTGAGATGAGCTGCTTCAGGCGGGTATTGGGAAGCTTACGACAGAGCTGTGTAATGATTAGAAATACAAAACTGTTTAACAGAGGCTTCATTTTGTTAGATACAGGGCCATGCTGAATTTCCAGATGGCCGGAGGCTGTTTCATAGGGGCAGCACATAGGAAGCCCACTCCAGCACGGGCGCAGACAGCCCCCACTCCCAAGCAGCATGGTGTCACACCACCCAAGGGCCACCCATCATCAGGGAGGGCTGGCTCAGGCTGTGGCAAGGAACCTGCAGCTACATGTAGGCAGAAGCATGGGGTGTGTTTTGTTCTAGCATAAGGGTGGATCTGAATCAGCTTTCAGCTTCCTGGGCCTGAGAGGTAGTTTTGTTCATAGCCCAAGAGGATGGAAGGTGCAGTTCCTGTTGCCTTTTTCTGGGGGCACACCATGAGCTTCCTTTCCTTGTGCCTCAAGAGGAACCTCTGTGCTCACACACTACGTGCTCCCACTCTGCACCTTGTACAGCACAACATCATAGAAGGACAGACAGCTGGTGGGATGTGTGAGGGTTAATTTTGCCTCACCAGAAGCAGCCATAGCTACCCTGTGGCTCAAAACCCAAAACCACGGCCCCAAGAACGTATTCAGCCTAGGCTGAGCCTACACGCCCTGTGATATCCTAACTGTAGTTACAGATCAGAGAGGCAGGACAGGGAAAGAAAGGAAGGTTAGTGAGTTACCCCAAAATCATATTTCCAACCTTTTAATATGGCTGGACATACTTTAGGTATAACCTTCAATGTGAATTCTCAAGTGCTGGTAGATTTATATGTGGGTAACTCAGGGTTCAGGCTTAGTTTCACGTCCAAACTCACCGAGTGTTCACACCACCTCTTCTGTACACAGTCTTCCTCTCCAAACAGCAGAGAAGAGCCTGTTTCTTGTAGAAACTGTCCTTGCCAGCAGCACGAGTACTGCTGGCTCAGACCTCTTGGCTTTGCAAACTCAAGCACGTTCACTGAGGACAGCACAGATGTAGACTGATGCAAGTGCAAAACTCCCCAAAAGCCTTCCCCTGTCCCTAGGGCACCAAAACAAGAGCCAGGTTTTCTCATTGACCTCTTTTGTGGCAGGTGCACAGGTTTAGCAAGAGCACGTTTAAGAGAGCACCCAGAAACTCTTTGGCAGAGCCAGGACTGGAACCTGCTTCCTGTCATCTCCATTCTCCCAGGCTGGGGGAGAGACTTCTTCACAGTGCCTGGCTTTGTTCTGGTACTGGCAACACAAGGCCATTTTCTGGTCCATTCTCAGTGTAGCCCAAAGGGGTTTTAATTTGCATTTTTGACCACAACCAAACAGATATTTTCATTGAGGTGTTCATGCAGAAACCATTTCATTGAGCTGTTCTGGTTTTGGTGTGCTAAATTCAGCCAGCTGGCAGAGCAGTTCGGTGCAAGACAGAGAGAAGTCACATACCTCTCAGCTGGGTCTTACCGTAGGTGATCCTACCGGGATGCCCCAGTTGAGGCTACAGCTAACTGCCATGTAGTCGAGGCATCCTTCTTTACCACCACTGTTTTGGGAAGCCTGGCTCAGAGTTAAGAGGCAGCTGATCCCAGTACCTTACCCAGGTCCACTGCTGATGAGGTTCACATTAAATCTACTGGCAAGATCTGACAAGACTGCATGTGGAAGGGCACAGTTACGGACGAACAAAAGTTAAGGGAATAATAACCTGCTTTTCTTGGACCTGGTCCAGTATTCACTAAAGGGATTTCCACGAGCATTAGTAGGATTCAAATCAGACCATAAATTTCTTGCAAATTTTCTTCTCTTTATTAAAAAGGAAAACAAAACCCCAACAACCCAAACTAAAAAACTATTTTAAAAGTTGTTTCCCATTTTTCTTATATATTTTTCAAAGAATCATAGAATAGTTAGAATTGGAAGGGAGCTTGAAGTTCCAACCTCCCTGCCATGGGCAGGAACACCTTCTACTAGGCCAGGTTGCTCAAAGCCCCATCCTACCTGACCTTGAACACTCTGAGGGACTTATTCTCCTGCTCCTTCTGGGCACTGGGAAGAGTATATTCCACCTCTGACAAGACCATGATCTGACAACTGCATTCCTGAGGCATTCCTGAGCCTCCCAGCTTTGCTGGCTGTGGAGAACAGCCCTTGACTCAGCCCTCCTCCACTTCAAGGCTTGTCACTCGCACCGGGCACTGGCACGACAGAATTACACACCAAGAGGACGTTCTTCCTATCTTATTATCACCTCCCCAACTATCAATTAAAAAATGTCACATTTCTTTACCCTGTGGACATCATCTGCCTCATTTGCGCACTTTGTTCGTGCAGGGTTGTGACACACGCTTCCCGCAAGTCGTCTGGGGAGGAGTATTACAGGTATCCAGGCACTTAAAGATGCCAGCAGAGCGCCTAATTGGATTTCAAAAGGACATTCCTCCTGTTACCTTTTGATTTCTATGCAGGTTGCACATGTAAACCCTGGGTCCCATCTCTAGGTACCAGACACCTTTAAAGTCTGGTTGAAAACCTCAGTTCACTCTTAGACTACAGCATCTAGCTCTCAGGGTGTTTAGGGATGGAAGAAGTAATGACTATTCCTGAGTTCTCAGGAAATACAGAAATGGTGTCAACTAAGTAACTTTTAAGTGAATTAGAAAAACAGTCTACTAACACTTTCTGCTAACAGCCAGCTTTGATAGATTCCCAGGATTCCCACTGCCAGCATCTCCATTCACACACGGAGATATTTATGGCCCTTCTCCCTTGAAAGGCTGGTTTATCTCATTTAAAACAGAGAGAGCATGAAGATACATCTATCAACATTAGGGACATTAACTGTCCCTTTTTGTCCCCATGCTTAAAAAAGAAAAGAAGCACTAAAACCTTAAAGGGGAAAGTGAATCACACAGAGTGGCTGTGGATGGGAGCCATTAAATGCCTGGGTGCATTTTTTTGTTGAAACAATAAAGCAATTTACTGTACAAATAGCTTTGGCAAAGCGGGGTTTAGGTTCCATCGAAGTTCAGAGCCCAAGTCGCTAAAGGTCAAGTACAGCAGCAAAGCCTTTGACCCTCCTGAGGGCTGCGGAGGGGAGCCCTGGCTCTCACCCCAGGAGAGCTGCTGGCCCACCAGGCAAAGCACACACCAAATGGGTGCAAGCGTGAGGCCTGAAGGAGCTACCGCATCTCTGCTGTGATTTCCACGCGACCTCAGAAATGTCAGGGTGGGTTCCCGGGTAACAATTCCTGGTCCATTACAGGCAAGTGTGGGCACCAGGTGGAGGGCAAATCCACAGTCCTCATTTTGAACAAGAAGAGAGAAAAAAAAAAATCCAGTTTGTTTTCAATGCAGTCTTCGCTGCCTGTAGGTTTTGAGCTGAGCTACTGCAGTTTGAGGCCTGTCTTTATGCCCCGTTTTGGAAAGGAGGGCGTTTCTGCGTTTTTCCGCAATTTAGTGTGTGAGCAATAGGGCTGCCATCTAGAGGCCAGAGGGACTTTCCAGCACATTCCCTTGGAAAGCAATGGCACTGTCAGTAACCTACTCCTCTTGCTACCTCCTTGTAAAGGATTTCTCATTTCTAAATACAAAGGCTATAGTACAAAGCACTTCTCCATCCATGCCTCTCATTCAAGAATCCTGCCTTAATCAATCCAGCTTAAGAATGGGCTATTTAATGAATGTATCAGCCATAGGGATGAAGAACAGTATGAAACATGAGATATGAAGCAGAGCCTTGCAGAGATATGTGAGGGGCTCTGGGGAGCTCTAGGCTTCTGGGATTGGTGTTAAACATGTGGGTTTGAAAGAGTTATAGCAGGGAGACTCGAGCATGGGGCAGGGCTTTGTGTTGCTGCCTTAGCAACATCAAGCTCTATAGCCACAAAGTGAGTGTGATTTTCATCTGCTCATCACGTTACTGCTCCTCACCACTGCCAGGCTTGGGAAGGGTTCGCTCTGGAAATGCCCCAGAACTGCATCTATTTTGGCTCTGAATGTCCTTGTCTCCCCATCCCTACAGCAATGTTGTTCCTCTCTGACAACAAGCGGGGACCAGCAGCAAGCTCTGGCTACCTAGGCCTGGACACTGTCCTTCCTAGCCTGTCCCTGAACTGAATACTGTAAGTCCAACTGATCCGAACTCCCAGAAACTAGAACCAGTCTGGAATCTGTTTTGGTGGTTACAGCCTGTACAGAAAAGTCACATCTCAGCTCACGCTTCCTCTCTGTGGCTGCTCCTCTGCCTTGCTGCCTAATCTTCTCTTAGTCTGGCTTAGGAATGGCCTCTCCCTGCACATTTCCCTGCAGCAGGCGTAGGAGTCATTTAATACTGCCAAATGTTCAGAGGAACCAGGCAGAGGACATTCATGGCAAGCTCTTGCTCTCCACAATGCCCCGTGCTAATTTGAGGTGAGTTAAACCCTTCCACCTCCCACGCACCTCAGGTGGCCGGGCAGGTTGAGGTGGCGCGGGGAAGCGCGGGTTGCAGGGCGATGCTGCGGCCCTGCAGCTGGAGGGCCCTGGCAAAGCTCTTCGGTTCTGCTCGCACGCCGCTGCCCTGCGCCCTGCACCCGCCGCATTGCAAAATCCCCCCTCGGTGTGACTAAGAGTCACGCTCTGCAGCCTCAGCTTCAGTTTCTACCCCTCGCGGCCCTGAAATGGAGACAGGGAAGTGTTAGATGCTTTCTGTTCTCCTTACCTAGCACTCTCTGGCCACGGGTGTTTTCGAGCCCAAGTGGCTGGAGTGCCCTTTCCGTCCATACCATGGTGCGAGCGGCTAAATAAAAACACATCTGAGCCCAGCCAGCTCTGCTTACATCAAGGAAAGGGGAAGTGGCCGTTGACTCCAGCAAGCCCTAGCGAAGTTCTGCAAGAGGTGGCTAAAAATAGGGCTGCCCCCCTACAACGCTTCCGTCCTGCCTTCGACACGCGCGCGGCTTTCGCATCCCCTGGGCCCCGCTGTTTCCTCATGGCGGGCTTGCCTCACGCCCCAGCGTCACCCGGCAGCCCGCTCCCACCCCGCTGTGAGCGGCCACTTCCCCTGCCCTCTTTGCCCTTCAGTTGCAAACGAGAAGTGAGGCAAACCCCCGGTGACGGTCTGGCCCCAAGAAGACACTAAAAGTCCCAGAGATACTAAAGACTGGAAAAGCTTTCCAGAGCGGCGTGTTGTCTCGGGAAATGACACGATGGAAAGTGTTTGCTTGAATACCCTGGGACAACGTTCCCAAACACTGCCTTTCGATTCTGGTGCTTATTCTTGGAGAACTTGTAGCTGAGTGGCCTGAACCTGCTTCTTGGAGTGAAAAGGAAAACAAGTGAACCCAGGATGCAGAGGAGGGGGTATGAAGGGGAACTCTTCCGTGTGCTCTGAGGCTCAGAGCTGAGATGTCCTCGCCTCTGGAGCTGGGGAGATGGTCGTTAGCAGGCCAGTGATATGGCTGGATGTTGGATGGAGGCGCATTAGCAATGTACTGTAGGAAGAGGGAAGAGCAAAAGCGTTCCCAGTTCTGCCAGTGCTGTTGGTGAGAACAGAGCTCAGAGCGGACAGCCATCACTGTTAAGCTAAGGAGAAAGCAATGAAATGTGTTAACCCGAATGAAATGGACACTGTTGAAAATGGCCTGTGCTGTTTGCCCAAGTTTTTCCAGATCCTTGGAAAGTAATGCCCATGGGAAGCTGGGCTGATTGGAAGCTCATTAGCATTTCTGTCTTCCCTGGGTTTCAGTCCAGCAGGTACCAGAAAGGGCAAGGCAGCAGCACATGCTGGACTCCCAGTAAAGACAAATAGCATCAGGGAAATCCAAGACTAGGACTTTGCTGCCTTCTCTGGACCACAAGATGATTAAACAACCTACCACCTTGTTGCCACGCTGCAAGGAGCGGGTCCAGGCACTCTGGGAGCTGATCCATTGCTCCAGGAGTTTGGAGTCTGACTGTTCTGGCCTCACGCTCTCAAGTGGAGGAATCTGGTCTTGAAAAAGAAACACTCTGCAGGCCCTGATCCTGCTCCCAGGTACCAGTGGTAAATCAAGAAAGCCAGTTGAGTCCATGTGCTGTAAAAGGACTGATGACGAGGGAGAGATGAGCCCCTTCGTTAGAGGGGAGGGATGATCCCTTGGGGTAGCCTCTGTGCAGCCTTGACGTTGGCAGAAGACAGGATTGTGGTCTACGGGAGTTGGCTAGGTAAGTGCCAGCGGCCTCTGGAGTGGACCAGTGAAAGGCACACGTGGAGAAAGAGCCCCTAGCCAGCCCACAGGGCAGCCTCCAGGGAATGACAGCCCTGCTGCAAGAGGGCTGCTTCAGGGTTCCAGGTGGTAAAACATAACAGAAAAGCAATTCGCTCAGAAGTGACACCCAGACAGCAAGAAATTTTCTCCAGACCAAGCCAAAAGCTATTTCCTGAAACCTCTATGTCACCAGACTCCTTTGGAGGAGTGGCAACATTTCAGCATGTACCTAACGCTGGCTAGGAACAGAGCCATGGCAGAAGGGTGCAGCCCCAGTTCTGGGCAGCTGCGGGGAGCACACGAGCACACGTGCGTGTGGGGAGGAGGATGCTGGGGGTGGGGGTGGCTGGTTCCTCCGCAGACAGTTTTATATTTCTCAGTCTAGTGCAGAAGAGGAGCATCTGTAAGCTCTTGCTACCTCTAAGCCTTGCTAATCATTCACCTCTCAAGACCAGCCTGTGAAGGTTTCCTGGGTGGTTGGTTTGTGGTTTTTACCATTGCAATTTAGTATCTGCATCTTAATTCAACCTCTCCATGTCCCTCCCCTGCCCACCAGTGGTCACAAAGGCAGGCAACTGGGGCCTCTGTGTCCTTCAGAAGCTGTTTTGGAGGTCTGGGGAGCCACCCCGGGGTTGCAGCTGGCCTGGAGAAACAGGTCCGCAGCCCTTTGGGTCAGTCTTCACGGTGGTCCTCATGACAGAGGGACTTTTGAAGGCTTGAGGCAGTGCCAGGGAGTCAGAGGAATGGGACACAACAATATCTGCACACATGGGCATAGATTCTAGCAGATCCTTTGAGACAGCTGCACATGGCTCAGCTCCCCAGTTGATTTTTGGCCCCCCCCTGCTCCCCCACCTCTTCCTTCTGCTTGCCAGCAGGTGAGCGTGCTGGAAACCACATGAGGGGAGGAAGACAGAGTTTCCAGTGCTCTAGTCAGGGGTGTTGTTATGGTTTGTGTGTGTGTGTATTTTTTTTCCGCAAAGGCAATGGTTTGGGTCACCACGGCTATTTTAAGCGGGATTTTGCAAGTATCTTCTAGAAATGGTATTTCCTTGAGGCAGTGTTACAGCACCATCTGGTGGGGTCCCAGCCAACCTCCAGGAGAGCAGGCAAGGGGTTGCAAATGGCGTTAACGAAGGGGCTACTCAGAACCCAGAGCACAGCCAGAGAGGGTTGGGGGCCCTGCCTGCCTCCTGCCAGCAGGAACCTCGGTGGGAGCAGAGGTGAGGTTTTGTCCCTGTTCAGAGCGCACTGGCCTTTGGCAAGAGCTCTCGGAGAGCTGAATGTTCATTGAAAGCACTGCTGCTGCCACGCTGCAAACCAACCTGGGCCTTGTTTGCTTCATGCGATGTCAAGCTTTGCCCTGTGACTGCATTGCAGCTGACACGCTGGCACCCCGAGAGCTAATTGCCTATATATGAGACAAACCCCACTGCTACGTAAACCCCACCAACACCGTGAAGAAGAGTGTGGGGCAGCTTTAGACCCAAAAGTCCAAGGCAGCACTGGCTGCTACCTAACACCGCAGCTTCTTCCCTGTGAGTACAAGTATAAACCACTGTCACCACACTCTTTTGTCACATACAGCTATTACTGTTGTTTGGGTAGTGCAGACAAATACAGGGTAGGAAAGTGCACAGTGCAGGTTTGCAAGGTCTTAGCTGAGCTAAGTAAATTCACTCATAGTTTGCAAGGAGTTTGCTCAGAAATCTGGGGTCTCAAAAGTTACGTACTGAGTATCATCCATTCTCACTGGGAAATACAGCACAGTGCAATCATTTAGATGTTCAAGGATGAGAGCTATGAGCTACCAGACTAAAAGATGTTCAGGAGAGTATATGCAATTAGCAGATGTGGATTTTAGACCATTGAACTGGGAAAAGGTCAAGCAAATTGAAACAAATAGAGGGCAGGTGTGAGCAGAAAGCTTGCAGCAAGCATTTTGGCAAACCTGGAAGACCGGTCTACATGATCAGCAGTGTTCTTGAACAGGGCTAGTTGAGACAATTTGAAGGAAAAGAACGAGGAAGCTTTTTAAACATATAAGAAAACTCGTTTTTTTGAGCACATCACTTTTCAGTTAGGCATTCACAAGAACTGGCAGTGATGCAAAGAACATGGCAACAGCCATGTGTGTAAGAACAGCAGAGCTGCTTGCATATACCTTTTGCTAAAGATCCAATGTGATCTGAAGCTTTACTGGGAAAAAGACATAGAAGGAACAAAGCCAAGTGCAATCAAAACCCAACACTTCAGGCTGAAGCACTAGATGCTGTGTTTAATTCCAGCTCTGGTAAATTCCGTCTTTGGCCAGAGGCATGGAATGGCTGGGCTGTCTAGAGAGGCCAGATACTGATTCTCTGGTGGTCAGTACCAGCAGAAGGACAGATTGCTGCCCCTTTTGCAGAGCTCTGGCTAGTGGCTGGAATGCTGCTGGCCTGGACTCCTGATGTCCTGAGGCACTTAGGAAAATCCCAACTGTGGGGCCCAGACCCACAGTCCAATTCACTGAGTCTGAGGAATAGTTCTCTCACCTGCAGATGTGAAATGGAAAGATTTAATCCAGTTTCCTTTCTTTCCCTGTATATCTTTTCCTTACTTCCCTTTCATGTCATTGCAGTGCCAGCATCTGCAGCAACACCTCCACCCTACCCCCAACCAAAATCTGACTCAAATGTTAGTATGAGTTTGGTGTTCCTCTGCGTTCAAGGCCCTACAGTGGAAGCATTTTCAGATTTTAATGACTTCATTTATACCAATGGCTGCTCACTTCCTCTACAAGTGTGACTGCTACATCTTACCTCCATGAACCACAAAGTACTATCTGCGGGCCTCTGAGATGCAAGGAGAAATCAGCTGCCTTAGAACACCAGAGAGCTGGCTGATGGGTAAAGCAAATCCAGCATGGATGTAGGATCCTGCTGAGCCTGATCTCAGGGTCTCTAGTGATGTGTCACACCTATATACACAAATACAGAGCAATTCTTGATCTGAACTGAAACATCCACTCTAAGCATATTTATTGATTTGGATCTTTCCAGCTCAACCTAAATGCCCGCAAAGCGCAACAGTTTTCTAGAGTGGAAAAAGAGAGAACAGGGTGAGAAGATATCCATCCCTGATTAAAGGAGAAAGCCATCACACAACACAAAAGTATCATTCATTACCGGTGAAACTCTGTCTTTTATTTTAAGCCCTTTGTTAATCTTGAAGAGCAGGTTTTGCCATACACTCTTCTGCTCTCCCCCATCACTCCCTTATGGTCCTAGGCCCAGCAAATCAATAGTAGTTATTGTCCTTTGAACATCTTGAGACTACCCAGACGTACAGAGCTGCCATTAGCTAGTATTTCACTACAGCATATAATTTGGCCTTGTTTCTAACCCAGACACCCAGCCTGTTAACCCTTGCACTTTCATCTTGGTGCTGACTCTATCCAAAGCCTGAATGGCTCCCTTATGTGGAGTCAGTGTTTCTGCTGTACCCCCTCCTTTAAGACGACCTGTGCTGCTCCCCCAGCTATAGCCCTCTACCAGGCATAACTGTTAGCTAATCACCGATACTGTCCTAATAAATCACCCCCAGGGTGAAAGGCTAATAACTCTGCAGGTTTGCAAAGAGAGGGGGTGGAGGGGTAACTGATTGCAGGGCTGGTAAAATGGGAAACATGGCCCCAGGTACTGTACACACAGTGCATTTAGTCTTCCAGCAAATAATGGCTAAGGAAGGGGAATGAAGGAAACAGACTGGAAGTTACATGCTTCCAAAGCCCTTGTATGAAAACTAAAGCCACTTGGGAACTGTACAGGACTCAGCTCTATGACCAGGGTGCAGCAGGAGGAGCAGGCAGGAGGGGAACTTCCCACCTCAGAACTCATCGTCCTTGACCCTCCGCACTAAAGCAATGGCAGAGCGCTGTGGGTACGGATCCCGGGGCATTTCCTCCTCCCCGGAAGCACGCTGCTACTTCACCTCGGTTTTGAAAGAGAAACTTTCTTACCTGAGAGGAACCAAACTCCTTCCGAGCCCGTTTCATGGCTCCACAGGCACCTGTAGCCACTAGATGTCATGAGTCAGAGCCCAGCCTGTTCCCTGAGGAATCCCGGCCTTCCCATGGGCACCTTCTTTTGACACAGCAGCAACCCCACCACTTGCTTTCATTTTCTCCTCTGTAAAGCAGAGATGCGATGTGGCCAAGTATAATACATTTTATCATCACAAACTGCTGGGATACCCGTGGATGGAGAGCCCTGTGTTAAATCGACAAAAATGTAATTAGTAATAAAAAAGTGCCATTTGTATTGTCTTATGTCACCTCCATCTGCTGAGGAGAACTGTGTGCAAACCGCTCTTGGAGGCTCAGGTTGGCAGAGTGAGGGGAGGAGTAGTGACACATTTTCTTGTAGATGCATCATGACTTCAGCGCTTTGTTCCCTTCAGCTTTGCAGGGCCGGGAGCAGCAGCTTTCTGCCAGTTGGAAGGGATGATTCCCAGCTTTCTCACGGAAAGTGTCAGATGTTGGAACATGCTGCCTGTAAAAGGTATGACTTTAATACATTGAAGAAGTCTATTTACGGTTATTTTAAAGTGGAGCTTACATTCCTGTGCTCTGTAAAGTTGGAACTAAGGCACCTGATATGGATAAGTAATTTGTTCCAACGCAGTCTAAAGATGTTCTATTTTTAAAATAATCTGGTTTCTGAAATATATTAATAGTTCAGCCAAGTTTCAGACTATAATTTGTTCCCTAAAGAGTCTACCAAGCAAGTCTATATCTACCAATCAGGATGCCTACCTGACTTACAGATACCATCTTCTCACAGGAACACAGGTCCAACTTCAGTTTTCTTTAGACCCTTCACTCTTCAGCAAAGACCAAATATTTTTAAACAAACCAAACAAATTGGGGAAGGTGTGCTTGTTTATCTCAAGATCACCCTGCTGGAGGAAACCTCTACATTTGAACTGTTGTCATGAGTATAAAGGTTGTATTCCTTTCTGTGGTCTATCTTCGACAGTGAAACTGCCACCTGTCAAAACTCAAACTCCCCTCTTGTCCTGTTTTTCCTTTCTCAGCTTCTATTTACCCCAGTCCTTCTTCCTTCTCAAGGCTTTTCCACACTTGCTGACCACCAAGCAAGTATTTTATTCAGGCTGCTGAGCTGTCTTTTCAACCCCTCTAGCACCAACTCATAGGCCTAAAACTACAAATTCCAGATCAGGTTTGCTCCAAGACGAGGTCAGACACGACCAACTTAAGAGTGGCACAATGAGTTATCCGTCATCAAAGCAATTAATTAAGTGTACACAGTTGTAGCTCATTTTACATGTCAGGTAAGGTCAAAACTTTGAACACCAATGAAAAATGTAGCTTTAATTTCCAACTCTACTGTGAGCCAAACAGCACTGTCCTTCTATGAAACCTGCTCAAAATTGTTAGGACTTCCTGATATGATAGTCTTGAGGTTTGGTTTGGGTTTTTTTACTTCTAAAGACAAAAAAATCCAGTCTGCTATTCATAGTCTGTCCTCTAAGTAAAAATAATAAAAAAAAATAATGTGGTGACACAGCAGGAAACAGGGAGGGGGGAGGAGGAGGGCAGGAATTAGATCACTCTTCTGCCTTCTCCCTCACATACATTTTAGGGCATTAAGCATTTTTGACACTGAAAAAGCCATGGAAAAGAGTCACATGCACAATAAAAATTTGGGCTTCAAAATCCATTATTTTTACAGGCATCTAAATTAATATACCAAAAGAAACAACTAAGAGCTGAGTAACCAGGGACTCAACCTCTCCTTTAAGGAAACTGTTTTTAGCTGCTACAGATTCCTATCCTTGCCCTTCAAATAAGTATTGAGAAAGCTGCCAAGTTCACATCTACAATAAATAGATCGAGAAAGATCAGATTTGATATTCTTAGTATTTCAGAAGATCACCTTTTCCTCACCTAAACACCCTTGTATATCTTAAGGGAACAGAGAGACACTGCTTGTCACCTTGAGAAACATGTAAGAAAATTAGCGAGAGGTCTATTTCCATCGCGTCACATTGCGCTGGTAACACCACCCTACAATCTGCAGCCCTCGGTTACCTGTTGCTACATTTAGAAACCAGTACTACAGTTTACTTGGGTGCAGCTGTGCTGGCAAAGATGTTTAAACCGCTACTACGCCAGCACAGAAAAGAAATACTGTCATAGGTGTTTCTACACTAAACCACTATCACTTCAATAATACCATTTAAAGCAAGTTAAAAAAATAAATGTACTTCTAACCAGTATTAATAGCAACACAAATCTACGGGTAGACCGGGCTTTTGGTTCAGAAATAAGCTGTATGTATTTATGGCTGCAATCACAACAATTATAAGCTTGCGTATAACCTCAAGGTATTTGGGGGGGAGGGGG
>JAOXJM010000041.1:29316394-29332782 GCA_026413425.1 Tringa solitaria | reverse complement strand
ACTGCTTTAGGAATAACACAAGCAAGCTGTTTTTCTTTTATTCTCATAAAAAGGCTGGAATCCACAACTATTTGAGAGACATTTCACAGGACTGTGAAGCACTTTTCTGTTAAATTAAAATTAATTTAATGCCAAAATTCCATTTTATTTTTTTTAAATCCTTTCATTTAGCTATAAAGTTTTATCTTTATAAAAAAAACTATTCTTGCTGTCATCCAACAGTGTTCTATTTACCTTATTTTCAGCAAGTTAGTTCTTATCTAGATCTGTTTACACTGCTAGAAAGTAGTTCTGTGCTGTGATATTTAGCTTGGGGCCAAAGAATTACATAATAAAACTTTGGCATCGATACTATCTAAGTCTATGCCCTCAGCAAAATTTTATCGATCAGGTGACATACCTATGCCTTCTGTGATCTTCAGTCAGTTTAATTCTGCGTCCATTCAGCTCAGTGCCATCCAATTTTTCCAGTGCGCTCTTCATATCACTGTAGGATGCAAATTCCACAACCCTGTGTACCATCAGGAAAGAAAAAAAAAGGTTTCAGAGAAACTGAAAAAGCAAGGAGAACAAGCTTGTGCCTTTTTCGATCTGCTGATTCACAGCTTCATGTTTTATCTTCCAAAAGCTAATTTTTAACTTGGTTAACAGGAAAACATGACACTACCAGTCCTACCATGACACTACCACGTACCTTTCACATTTTCTTAAACCTTCCCAAAACTCTCGTCTGCAACGAGACGGAAAAAATCCAGAAAGTTTTTTTGGTGCACAAAACTGCACCAGTTGATGAAATATCTTTTAGTCCTCTGCAAAATTGCATTCTAAAGCTGTCCAAGAAACAAAATAAACTTGCAGAGTCTCCTGCCCTATCTAGATTTTTAACAATGAATAGAAAAATCCTGTCTTTGTTTTTTTAATCCATTTTCCCCTCAAAAAAAGTCTAAGTTATATTTGCTTGCAGTGGCCCTAGAGCACTGTTTGGCCAGCACAGATGCTCCGTTCATAATTCCCTCTCTCCTGCTTTATTGTCCAGGACCTTTGTAGTCTGCAGAATTAAGAATGGAGAGCAGGCAGGTAGGTGTTCCCTATGGAGATTGGTTATATGTTCATTTCCCATGACTTTGTTTGTTGAACCAGTGCAAAGAAGCCACAGACAGGAATTATTCTAGCCTCAGAAGCCAAAATTAAATCATAAATTATTATACATAAATAACTCTAAGTTCAAGACAGCAGAACCTGCGGGGGGGAAGGTTTTACCCCTTCTTCTTCTGTCTTGACATTGTTTTCATGTTAGGGAGGAGAGACTGAGTACTACTTACTGACAGGGTATTATTTTTTTTTTAAATTAGAGAAATTTCAGCATCTAAGCCGCATCACAGATTTGTTTCATTTCTTTTTGTATTAAAAGGATAATCTTGCCTTTTAGTTTTGGGTCCAAATCTGTATGATAACTGAAACTGTTACTTACCCTTCGTTCCTGTTGTTTCTGTGTGCATCCACATAGGTGACCTCCCCTGCCTTTCTCATTACATCTTTCAAGTCCTGCAGCAAAAGTTAACATTTTAGCCTTAAAAAAGACATGAACAAGTCAGCTAGCAGTAGGTAATATCCACTAAAGCTTTCTCTGCTAAAACTGCTTAATGTTTTTATATTTTTCTATGAATATATGTAATTTAGAAAAAAGTTTCTGAAACTCATCCTATGTAATAGCAGTTGCATATAGAAAGAATCCCTCACTTTTAAAACTACAGTGAGTAAAATACTGCTTTTAAAATAATCCTGCATCCCCAAACCAGCTGTTATGAAAACACTGAAAATACATATGCACTGAAATGATAACTAAAATAGATGAAAAGCAACGCAGTATTAAATGGAAATTTTCATGACTGACTATAAGCATTACCACCCCAATTAAATACCAATCCAATATATGTAGATAAACTCATTCCATGTGCTCACCTCCCCCAACTTCACACCAAAATTAAAAGCAAATAGGTGTAATTATTATATAACTAATAACTTTACATGGGAAAATTTTTTCTTATATTTCACTTGAATATCTGTCAGACTACAGTGCCACATCAATAGACACCCTTGTATTTAACTTAATAGAGGCTAAACACGTAGACACTGTAAAATTACTTGCTCAGCAACAGGATAAAGTACAAACAAATAATGTAAAAGGTCACTACAATGCTAAACATTTGTGGTAAAAGTACTGCTTTAACTTACAAACAGTATCTGGTATTTTATAATCCCAGACTACTTACCGCAACACGCCACAAGTGGCAGATGATAAAAGAAGGTACCTTAAGCAAAGAGTTGCTTGTCCAATACCTAGCTGGCCAAGAGGAATTCTCTTACATGAGAAAGGCAGAGTGATGGCTCATAGCAATATGCTTCACGGAGGTACCAGAGGCCCTGAAAGCACTGGACATAGTCTCCAGAAGTGGCTAAAGAACCCGAGGATGATCTGTGCTAGCCAATCGAGATCAAACCCAGGCAAACCAAGATCTAGATCGCCAAAAAACAGGAGTGTCATAGGAACCAAAAGGAAAATTCAGAACAGGCCAAACCCTAGAATTTCAGCCCCTAGAAAACCCCCAAATCTTTGGTTCTTTTTCCTCCACACAAGAAAAATAAGGGTTAACCGAATCAAGGTTGTTAGAAGAGGTTCAAAATGCACTTGGTTAGAAATATGCTTAAGAAAGAAAAGACTACAAAACAAAAAGCCAAGAAAAACTTTAGAACATTTGCCACAGAATGTAAGAAGACTTAGTTTTATCTAATGTTTTAATTAAAATTCAATATTTATTTTAAAAACTGGCATATGCAAACTCTTAGGTATTTTCCTTGTTTCACATGTGCTTAACACAAAGAAACTTTAACAGCAAATGAAAAATGTGCCATACAGCACCATTAAAAATAATACTTCAACTTCAGTATGTTAATCACAATTTAGGATGAAGAACAAAATTTTGGCTCTGCTCAAGTCAATAGAGCTTAACCAGACCAGGAGGTTAGAAGAAGACCAAGTCAAAAGGAAGTTAGAAAATGTTAATCTACCTAATTATTTTCTAATTTGATAGTTGTAGACCTTAAAGTTGAGTTCCCTCAGACTTGCCACACTATATACTGGATGCGAAGGATCATCATCATGAAACATCATTTGTGATAGTAATGTCATCATAATTAAGATGCCAACATTATTGCTCAAAAGAGAGTAAGTATGCATGTGTAATACAAGAGGGAAAATGTATATTAAAAAAAACAACCAAAAACCTATCTTGATGTAACACAGATCTACCTTCCCAACTGCTTGAAATTTCAACGATACTGAAGAACTAATTAGGGCTGTTGGAAAGCTCTGAACATGCAGAAATACGTTTGCTAAAATAAGGAGAACTCTGACAGTTCTGTTAACAATGTAGTCAACAATTTGAGGAAACTGATCTGAATACAAATTTTATTTTTGGTGAGAGTTTTGCTTTTGCTTTTTTGTCGTTGTTGTCTTTTTTTTTTTTACTTAAATATCTCAACATAATAACTTTTAAAGGAGCCAGAAGTTCTCAAAGCATGAGGATCTGCACACACACCAATGATGAAATTATGCATGCCAGTTTTAAAGCACGGTTCCATATTGATTGTGCTTGCTAGAAGCTCAGGGATTAGAAAGGAAGAATAATGCTACTACTGTTAATGTGTTAGCTATTTTAATCTGTTGTATAAGCAGCATAGTTAAAAGAAGTTAAAACACTATAGTCAGTATCGCTTCAAAACTAAATGAAGCTTGCATATGGATTTTAGCTTCAAACAATTTCTATTTAGGCAGGAATCAAGAAGTAAAGTCTCTTATGCTAACTTAACACATATTTAAGAGAGTCACTAAAACATTTAATTAGTCTTAAAGATTCATCAGTATGAAATCTGAATTGGGTGGGCTTCAGTCCAAAATGGCAAGTACACATAAAGCCATTATAAATATTTACAAGTTAAAAAAAAGTTACAGAAATGCTATTTTTTTTTCAAGTCATGAATTTAACCTCATTATAAGATTTACTCTCCTTAATACTCCATTCTTGCTTACTTCTCTGGTCCCTACTGTAATTTCCAAGCGCTGTGTTTTAAAGCGATCTCTCCATATACATAATTGCATAGCATACCCAGAAGATAGTCAGATTAAATCCACTTGCTCATCACATCAGCTCAGAAGTTGTTTTTTTAGTTATTCAATAATTAATACAACCGTACAATTATGAACCTTTTGAACCTGTCATGCAGAAGATAAACAACCCTAGTTCCACCGTTTATCTGCATGGATTGTACCCAAGCCCTTATGAAACACATGAGCGGAGCTCCAGGCAAGTCAAACAGCCTCCTCATGCGGATTTAGCTGCAAGACCAAGACTTTGAACATTCAGCATGTTCTACTGCATCTTTCAGTACAGTAATTAAAGTCTCTTTATTCAAAGAATATAAAGGTTAATGAACACGACTAAACTCCACTATTCACCCACATTTTGTAAATAGCATCTGTGGCTATGCCCTTAAAAAGTAAACTTTCTATAGACTGTATACTATGTAGAATACAACCAAAGGAACTGATTATGCAGTTATTCTGTTAAAAGCCAGCTAAAAATCACCAAAACATTAGCAAGAGGTGAAAAAAAATGAATAAACAAGGTGGCAAGAAAACATCAAAATACAGTTACTGAAAATTTGGGGTTTTAAAAAAATATCTAAAGTAAGCATATTTTACACAGTAGGTTTCTTAAGATTCCCTTTACTAATGAAATGTTACCAGTCTTTCCAATCATGCATCATGTCACAAAAGCATTTTGCCAAACATAAGACCCCACATTTCACTCAAAACAAAGGCATGCACTTCCAGGTGTAACAATACAAAAGGACAACACTGTCTGAATGGATGCTATGCTTCAATAATTTAGAAACAATCTAGGGCCTTCAAAAGTTTCATCAGCAGGTAAACACGAGTAAGCAAGAATCAGTTCCCAACTACAAAACCTAGTTATAGAATTAGTTGCACAGTGTGAAACCAAACATTTCTTTAGGTGTTTGAATGCTAGTTTTCAGCAATCACTGAAGCTTTTTCTGCTTATTTTTTTATTCAGGTTAAATACTTATGATGGCTTTATTAAGAAATTAGGCTGAGAGCAATCTACTTACAGGGTAGGGAAATAAGGTGTAAAAACACAAAGACCAGATGTTAACTCACCTGCCAGCTGATACGGGATGAAAGGTTCTCAACTATGATCCTGTGTTCAGTACGAACAGGAGGTCCATACCGGCTACAAGAGTTCAGAGGGAAAAAAAAAAAAAAGGAAAAAGTCGCCAGTGTAAGGAATTTAGAATTTAAGAAATCTGATGTTTTCTATAGTTTGCTGAGAGATTTAAGTATTTTCCTTGTTGCTGGACTGCAGGTTTGATTCTCCCTAGTCAAAAATACATTTAAGAGTCCACTAAGTCCACTACATGAAGACAGCTCCTACAAGGGGGTTAGAAAGGATTTTGATGAAGAACTTTCTATCAAGGCAGTCAATAGAGCTGCCATGTTTTCTAGATACTCTGAAACAAGTGCCTAGGAGAATTAAAAAAAAAATGTAAAGAGAATTAGTTTAATTCTGGTATTTGATAGGCTTGGCTCACACATACAGTTTTGGAGGATATTCATGTAAAGGGCAATTTTACAATTTTATTTTAGTTGGTAGGATAAATTCTGCTTCATGTCAGGGAGATGGAAAGCACAATTTAAACACATCTCAGTTCATGCTTCTAAATTCCAGATCACTTGTTAATATTTATAAATGCCACCACAATCTATATTAGATATTTTTGTGGGTAGAAATATTCTTATTTTAATAAAATGAGAGCTAGATAACTGGTTGCCCTGAAACAACTGTGGCAGTTTATAGTTTCTGAATGAAACCCATTTTTTTCACTTCACCAAAAATTAAAGCCTCTCTCAAAAATGAAAATGTGGCTTAAAAATGTTCACACAGAAAAGAAAAGAAGACATCTGGAAAGAATACTGTCTTTGCAGGTCACTTCTGTCCTCAATCCTTGTTACCCTCAGATCCAAGTGGATCTGAGAACTACAGAAATAGGCATGCCAGCCTTTTAAAAAGTAACGCAGGATTCTAACTATGGCACTACTTTGTATTACTACAAAAAAGATTCAAGAATCAAGAACACCAATCTCAGAGAAAATTATTCTCATCATCTCCTCCTAAATTGTGTGTATTGATTTGTACACTGAAGCATAGGCAATTTCATTTCAGTGCATACCTCAAAGTGTCCCAATTTTTTTCAGAACATCCAGATCTTCCAGGCATTTAAACAGAGGTCCCAGAGTCCCAAAACAGGCAGGCTCAGTCTCATTTTTCCATTATTGCAAACGGCAGTCTCCTCCTGTCTGGCATCGGCAGTCTGACGTCATGAACATGACTACAACGTCAGATGCCCACGACCTTCAATCACACTTCCTACTTTAAAAGTCCACTTTTAGCCTGGACCTCGGACCAATTATACCGCATCAAGGTTACTGCCACTAAAGAAAAAATAATCTAATTAGCATACTTGCATATGCAAATTAGATGTTCCAGACACTGGTTTGTAACTGGCAGCAATTCTGACTTTGAAACAATTGCAGAGGTTTATGTCAGTTAAGTCTTCATCTTTCTTCCAAATTGTACTCTGAATAGGCCATGGCTATAAACGTCCCTACAGAGTAAATTATTCCATACATATTTACATCACACAGGTAGATATAAAGTACAAAGACATAATGTGTAGTTGTTTAGTGGAATATATGCAAATCTGCAGAACTTTCACAAACTCCACCAAGTTGGCGCTTTGGTTCACCACTCAAATCAATGAAAAGTGAACACCTCCACAAATACTGCATGTCCACTGCAGGTATTCTAGAGATGAGCTACATCCTGTGTTTCAGATTCCAGCGTCAGACAGAGGCTCTCCTTCTGCAAGGCACCTGCTCGGTCAGCAAACTTAGTCAACTGGGATTTAAACACTTCTGCACGTGCTAGCGTCTTGTGCCCTAGCAGTGTTTCTCCAATACAGTTCCTTTTGTATGCTGTGCTGAAGTAAGCATTTTTGTCACCATACAACTGGAAATGTGAAAGCTGGGTTAGAGAGTAAATACCTTGAACTACTGCTCTACAATAATTCTACTTAGCCTGTAAGCTCAGTTTAACGACAAAAGCCTCAATAATGAAGCTCTGGCATTTTTCTTAATTTTGTGTTGAAAACAGCCAATTCAACTGCAACATTACTCCTTCACATGATGTATACAACAGTAGGAAGCAAGACCAATGTAGTGCCTACAAGAAGGAGAGGGAGCATTTCACAACAGGTTTGTGAACCTCTGTGAGCCAGTTAAAACTGCTTTAAAATCCACGTTCTCCCAGCCAAAGGAGGTAAATAACAGTAGTGGACCTCCAAGGTTTGAGAACATAAAACTTTTTCCGTAAAGCTATACAAGGAAACAGAGCTGAATCCCTAACTCCAACCACAAGAAGAAAACAGTATTTCAGTACAGTTCTGCAGTTATTCTGTTTGTAGGAAACAGAGACCAGACCACCTACCTAGATCCACTCTGTGACTGGTAATAACTGAACCGTTGTGGGAATCTGCCCCTTCCTCTTCGGGCTCGAGCATGCTCAATTGTAACCCTTACGATAGGAACAAAACAAAACAAAAAAAAATTAAAACAAAACACAAACTTTAAGTATTTGACATTGACTTAAATCTTTCGCAACTGGAAGAACATGTGCACAAACAAGAATTATCTTGCCCTTGCAAGCAATGATTTATAACATAGTCACTGGCATTTCTTAAAGAGCCAGAACCATGGTATTCTCCTGCCTCATCCATCTCCCTCCCATGAAAATTGTCATGGATCTGTAATTAAGACTGAAACAATTAAATTTGCTCAACCAGAGCCCAAGATTAATCACAGAGAGAAAAAGAGTACCAAAATAAGTAACAATAACCTAATGACCTAAACCCACTTGCACAATCAAAATAAAAATTACTGTAACATACAATGACTATAGTCCACATTGTTGTAAACTGAAGGGCCATACTCCAACAAATAAATAAGTTCAATTCACTTTTACTAATATTTCTGGTGACAAGACCTTGAGTCAGACTTGAAGGAGAAATAAGTGCAAGCAGAGAACCAGTCAGCCCTGCTACAAAACACTGCTCCCTTAAGTCGCCAACTATCTTTGCCGTATGTAAGACTTTAGCCGGGATCCCAATAATTCTCTTTAACTAGAGTTCTGAAAGGTGTATCCCAACACAGAGCCACAAGAAGCAGGTGTCAGAGCACAAGGTAATGCACTGTATTTGAATGCAAAGCACTTTTGCTGTTAGTGAGTGAAATTATGGTATGAAGCTTACCTTTCATCACACAACTCTTTACCATTTAATTCATAAATTGCATCATCAGCATCCCTGTGGTCTTCGAATTCCTAGAAAGAAAACATTAATAAAAATGTATTTTTCCTCATAGTACATTCAAATGCTAGCAAACAGGTCTTCTTTATAAATTTTATTTTTCTGCAGCTAATATCAGGCAGAACTTTGAACAAGGAAGTGAATTCCTAATACACTTATGACTGAAAACCAGATGTTCCCATTCATGACCACTTCTTCTCCCTCCACCCCGCAAACTCCTTTTGCTTCCCTCAGTTGTTTCAGTATAACTATTTGCAGGACATATAAAATAAACTAACTAAATGACCTGATTTATTACAGACATTTTTAATTATTTTTTTTGAGATGGAGGGGGAAACGACTTCAGTTTAAGACACAATCCTACATACAGGGAAATCCATATAACAATCTGCAACCAAAAGCAGGAGAGCTGCGCACTCCCAAAAGCCTCTGAAGAGTTCTGGGGCTGATTCAATTCTTACTGAATTGGCAACAAAAGAGTAAAGTAGAAAAAAAAGCCATTTCTGATTTTTTCCTCAGCGAATTCAGCTCACTTGTCTGGCAAAAAGGTGCCTGTGTAAGAAGAGTAAGAAACATAAGCACCTCTTCAACATTGGCCACCTGTGGGTCTGGATCAGCTATAAAATGCAATTCGTATACTGTTGCAGTGGAATCTGCTGCTTCGCTCTTGGCAGCAATGCTGCTTTAGTCAGCCCGAGTAGCCTCTGCCCAATATCCAGCCCACTGGTTCTTGGCAAAGCTGTTTGTACAGCTCTGCAGGAAACTAGGTCAAGAAACCTATCCAGATGAAAAGCAGCACACTTTGTGCAGGAGGTGGGGTGAAAAAGACTGTTTTTTTCAACTAGATCAGCTGACCAGGTAGGTTCATTACGTGGCTGAACAACCACGTGCAGCCAGGGGAGAAAGGAAAGGAAGAAAGCAGTGAGAACAAGCTGCTGGGTAGGGACTGCTTGAACCAACAGTGTGGATGGGGAAAAAAACCACAGCTGTAGAAATGTAGCTTGAGAGCAATGAACAACAGAGAAGAGGCTTCTCAAGTTGAAGAAAGCGTTTGCGTAACTATAAACAGCTTTTCAGAAGCAATACAGTGTTGCTTAAGCAATCTTACCCCTTCTGCACTGAAATTTGTCTCACTACTGAGTGAAACATCACACATCTTTGCATAATGATGCAAAGATTATCTTGAGAAAATTCATTTAGGCCCAGAATTTAAGAATATCAATAGGTAGCACCTACAGCTCCATGATTTCGGCTAGTTTCTAACAAACTGAATGTCTGCAAGTCTATCTAGCTTTTACCAACTAGCTCTATAGCCTGAAGTCTGATAACATTCTGCACTGAAACCTACAAAATTTAAGTAAATATAATTAATTTCAAAGATCAAGCAATGACTTCAATCAAGCACAAAGAAACATGCTTTTAACACTACAACAATGTTCAATCAAAATCACTTAGTTTTGTAAGAGGTTTTTTAAATACAGATTTTAAATAACCAAAACCAAAGATGAACTTACAGCCCATCCCAAGTGAGATACTGCGAAGGATAATGCTATTCAATGAATTTATAAATTATCTGGATGACAGGACCGAGTGCACCCTCAACAATTTTGTGGCTGACACCAGTGGGAGGAGAAATAGATATACCAGGAGGAAAGAACACTAGACAGAGAGACCTTGGTAGGCTGAGAGATTAGGTCAAGAAGAATCGCAAGTTTTAACAAAAGATACATGTGAAGTCCTGCATCTGGGATAGAAAAATTCCAAGCAGCAGAACAGACCAGGATCCGAGTGGCTGGAGTGTAGCTCTGCTGAAAAGGACATGGAAATCCTTGTGGAGAGTCAGCTAAGTGTGAGTCAGCAGTGTGGCCTTGCTGCAATGAAAGCAAACTGCCTGCTGGGTTGCCTCTGTAAGAGTAGCTTACTGGGCTGTACTCCGTAAGAGTACAGCCACAAGACGAAGGGATGTGATTATTCCACCTTATCTGGCATTTGTTTGGCCACGCCTGGAACACCGTGTCCAGTTTTGGTCCCTTCAGCTCAAGACAGACACTGAGAAACTGGAGCAGGACCAGCAGAGGGCTACCAAATCTGATCAGAAGTTAGTTGAAAAAAGAAACCTTGAGAGCCATGTTTGTTCATGCTGAAAAAAAGGCAGCTCAAAGGGTATCTAGTCAGTCTTTCAAAACCTAAATCACAGTTACAGAGCTGATGGAAGTGCTTTCCTCATGTGGGTGCACAGTGACAGGATGACAGGTAAAGGCAGGGAAAATTTTGTTCAGAGGTAAGGAAAAAATTCTTCATCATGAGAACAACTGGATTTTTTAAACAGTCATGGGACAATTATTCCAGCTTATTAGTGAGCTTTGAAAAGAAAATGCCTCTGCCCAGGAACTGGAGAAGAGAGGAAGGAGGGTTGGCTGACTCACATATAGGAGCTGAACAGAAGTTGTTCCTGAATGAGTCAACAGCCCTGCCCAAGAAGAGAAGAGCAATGCTCTGGGAAAGGTGATTGAGAAATAGCAGCAATTGGAAAGGACATACTAAATAAACTCAGGCTTCCATCTAGATTGACCATTTACCTCCGGCTGGTATTTACCTACTGGCAGTCAACAAGAAGTAGCTCACATTCCAGGGCAATCAGGAACTGGCACGTGTAGGAGTCAAGAAATAATATTTGAATGACATTGAAGTAGGCAAAATCTGTTTTTTTGTTCTTTTCCCATAGCTTCACCCAAGGGATTGATCTTGGCAGAACAAATGGCACGTAAGCCTGCCATAGTGCAAGGGCAATATCAGCCTTTCCAGTTTGAACTCAGTGGAGCAGAACACCTAATTATCAGTTCTCAGGAGATAATAGTTAAGAAACAGGCTGATCCTGAGTCAACTTGGGAACATGTAAAGCTGTAAAAATTTGGACAAGTTTAGGAGCAGAGAGCTCTAGAAAGCATTGGCAGAAGACTAAGATCCAACCAACTGTATTTCATTTAATAGTCTGACAGACACATAGGTCCTGTGAACACATTTTAGTGGTAAATATGCCTAACTTTAGCTGCACAAGAGTTAAAAGCTGTGCTCCTCAAATCCAACAGCAAGCACCTATTACACCTGTTGTCTTAGCCAACAACTTTGCTTTTATGTCAGGCTATTATTTAGAGATGTGACCAAGCAGACTAGAAGGAGTGAGAGAGGAACACAAGTGGTTGTGCATAAACTTTTCTTCAGGTCAAGACTTTGTCAAGTTTTGTAATGCCATCACAGGATATTTATACTGTCTTCAGAAAGAAGGGATACAATTTAAATCCATGGAAGACTATGATTAGACAATGTATTTAATGTAGAATACTACCACAATTTTGAGCAAAACCTGGCAAAACCCAGTTAAAACTGTAATCCCAACATTTGAAAAGCAGTCTGAAAAGTATATTAATACTACTCATTTCCCATCGGAACTAATATTCTCTATAACATCTTGCTTTCCTCGACAAGGGAAGATGCTCTAGAGAATCTCAGCAAGGCTAGTACCTGCAAGTAAGAGAAAGAAAAATAAGGTATTACTTACCACAAATCCAAACCCATTTTTTAGATGGATTTCTCGTATACGTCCATATCCTTTGAAGAATTTCTCCACATCCCGTTCCCGAGCACGTGAGCTTAAGTGTCCAACAAACACACGGCAGCCACTCATCTTAAGGTTGATGCTAAGAAAGAAAACAGCACTGTTTATCAGATTAACAAACTTAAAATAGGGTAATTAAGATCACTTTTACATCTCAGAAATCTTGGTTAAATAGGATTTGATTTTATTGCCCTCCTGGCATATATGTTAAAAACGAATTCTCTATAGCCAGAGAAGTGAGAAAATCCTGTCTTACTGACTTCTATTAGAACCTAGACAGAAGTCCCAGTTTGTCTTTTTTAGTCATGTAATTTAAAGACTTCTTGTATTTGAAACTATAAACTCCAAGATGTATCTACCAGGCTGACAGCTGTTAAAAAAAAAAGAACAAAACTCTTATGCTAATCATTGGAATAACCATATAAAACGTTCTCAAATTTTTGCTTTCACCTGAAAGAATTGTGGCAATAAGTTACATTAACATCCAAAAGATAAACGGTAGTCATCAAATTATTTCGATTAGCACTAATCATAAAATACCTTATTTTAATAGTCTATTCAAGTTATGAAGAAGAAACATTTTGTTACTGGAAGATTTCAACAATGGCAGAAGCAAAGACCATCTCAAATATTCAGATTTTCAGAACTATCTACTGATTCAGGATACAAAGTTTGACATATTTTATGGAAGCTCCATTGTTTACCCTATGTCACTTTTCCAGTTTATGTGATTTTGAAATTTTAAAGTTCCTGTCACTGGAAAATATTATTTATTTGGCTTACTCTGTCAGCTTGCTGTCATACAAAAAACAAAGAATCCAGGCCCTGAGGAGTGGAAATACAATGTGATCTTATATTACAATACTGGGCTGTAAAGCAGACAGAGTAAACAGACAACATACCACAATAGCTGTTAAAGTAGTTCAACACAACTTGGATGCAGTATTTTGAATTAGCATCATTTACCTTGTGTGTTAACACCCATTAGGTTTCTGCTGATTAACTTCTTTACTCGGGCTCACTGTGCCACCAGAGAAGTGCCAGAACTTTGGAAGGCAGGGTATAGGGCTTCTTACAGGCCGAGGGGTAGAAGTGTGACAGCACTTACTTAATCTAAACTGTCGACAAACCACGACCTGAGGCGATGGCTATTTAATCGCTTTCACGTGAGAAGTTTTGAGCTTCCCCTACAAGAGCTTAAGCTGCCCTTTGTGACCATTCCCTCCTTTGTGCTCACACTTGCATCTTTATGCCCACATGCAAATCCAGCTCAAGGGACTGATTCAGCTCCCTCGCCGAGTAGCTAGCCTTCCAGCAGGCTGTTTCCCTGAAGCAACCTTACCACACAAACACCGGCAAGGCCAGCAGTGAGTATTAAGGGAAAGCCAGGTCTTTGCAGAGGAAGGACAGACTTACATAACTAGGTGCTTTAAAACACAGCAAGAGCAGTCACTCTGGCAACAGCACTCATTTTGGGAACAACATAGATTTGACAGATTAAAACGACTGTATAACTGCTGCCTGGAACTTTTAGTTCTTCGTTCTAGAAAAACAAAGCGGGGAAGAGAGAAGAATCGCAGAAGTAAACGAACATGCGGGGGGGGGTGGATGGAACTGACTGCCTGAGAAACTCATAGATACAGCAGAGGACTTGCAAACTATCTGCCCGTGAACGACTGAGTCAAACATCAGGGAACACAATGGATTTGAGATCTCTATCGACACCTGCAAGTCGCAGAGCTTCACGCGTTGTTCCTAGCACAATGCCTTTGCTGATGAGTGGCTCACAGGATCAAACCCGCTGGCCTACAAGCACTCGGCAAGCACGGGGCCGCAGCCAAAGACCATCTGCTCCTTCGCCTTCTTGAGCGAGTCGAGACGGGACGGGGTTGCGCCAGACCCGCCGCCTCCCCACGGCAGGAGGGCCCTCTCCACGGGTGTCCCCCTCACCGGTCCTCCCAGCGGCGATGGCCCCTCGCGGCTTTACCCTCACTTCCCAGCCCCGGCGGCTCCCCGCCATCCCTCCGAGCAAAACCGCCGGCATCAGCCCTCCCCCTCCGCAAAGCCGCGATGCGGGGCCGCGTCCTCCGCGGCCTGCTGCCGTCGGGCCTCCATTACCCGCGGGCCGGCGCCCGGGCCCACGGCGCCAGCGAGGCCTCCCAGCGCAGCTTCCTTCCCCTCAGCCCGGCGCCGCCACAAGAAAGGCCGGGCCGGGCCCGTCCCCGCCCCGCAGCAGGGCCCGGCTGCACGAAGCCCCTGCCCGCAACTCGACGCCCGATAACTCCCCCGGCCCTCCCGCCACCGAGCGAGCCGAAGAGGGGCGGCCGCTCACCGTCGCCGAGCGCTGAGTCCTGCGGGCCGTGAAGGAAACGGCTCTTCCCGGCGGCGGCAATGGCTGCCGTCTTCCGACCAGACACCGACGCCGGCCGCGCGCCCCCAACCGGCGCTGCGCAACCGCCAACGCCCGACTACCACTCCCAGCGTGCCGCGCGGCAGCCGGGCCGCGCCCCCGGGGCGGCCTCGTTGCACGCTGGGAGGTGTAGGCGTCGGGGGTCGGGCGCTGCGGGGGGGTTCGGACGGGGGGGGACGGGTTTATGCGTGGAAGTTTTGTGGGGAGGAGAGTGCCCCATGGGGGAGACTTCTGGCCGGGAGGAGAGGGGTGCCGGAGGGGGGCGGCGGGCGGGCGCAGGCTGCGGCTTGGTCAGGGCGAGCGGCGAGGCTGGGGCCGTTGGGTCGGAGGGAGGAGGCCCAGGGTTCTGCCACCACCAGGCCCGGGCTGAGTGGTAGGAGGCCGCTGGCAGCCAGTGCCTGCCCTGGGCCACCCTGGAATCGATCAGTCCCACGCCTATCCCTCTGGAGTGATGCTGTGCCCGTGTGTCCCTGCCAACCTGCTGCTGTGACCCGGCCATGCCACTCTGTGCTGAGCTGCCTGTGACTTTTGACCAAGCCATAGCAGAAAAAGGTGGGTATCTGTACTGGTTAACAGGTGGAGGGGCAAAGGCCCACGTCCCAAGGGTTCGTGCCAAGCATTACACGTTGGCTCAGCAGCTACAGTTCTCCTGCCGACAACAGTTCACCACAGCCACCCCCTAACTACCACGTTCTCCTCCTCAGCACGCACAGTTAGGCAGCTTTGGATAAAACCACAGGATGGTTACTGTCGCTGACACCAGGGGGAAACCTTGGTGAAGAGACAGGCTTGTATGGAGCTGCTAGGCAGAAGTGGTTTTCCCATGTGTGTACATATACAGCACACTACTTTTCTGCTTAGTCTGTGTCAGGTGTACTCATTTTATGGAATTCTTACAGTGTAATTCATGACAGTTCACAGTATGATGATCAAGATAAAAACTGTTACCCATTTCTTCAGTATAGCATAGCTTGTTTAATCCTTTGAGTCAAAGTTACGTTTATGACATTGTGTGTTAGATTTCAGGCTTCATTCAAATTTCTTGCCCTTTAATTATTCTTTAGAGTGGAGATAACCTATATGTTCAACATCCATAGTAAACAGAATCATTTAGGTTGGAAGAAACCCCTTGAGATCATCTGGCCCAACACCCCAGATTGCCCAGGACCCTGTTCAGTCAGCTTTTGAATATCACCGGTCAGCTTTTAAATATCTCCACAGATGGAGGCTCCACAAGCTCTCTGGACAAACCAATCCAGTGTTTGAAAGCTCTTACAGTAAGAAAGTGTTTTCTTGTGTTCAGATGCAGTTTCATAGTTTTTAATTGTCAGTGGACACTACTGAGAAGAGTTTGACTCCCTCCATTCCCTCCCATTAAGAATTTATACACATCCAGCCTTCTCAAGGCTAAATAGTCCAAGCTCTCTCAGCCTCTCCATATATGAGAGGTGCTCCAGTCCTGCAATCACCTTTGTGCTGGACTCCCTCCAGTAAGTCCATATCTCTTTTGTACTGGGGAGCCCAGCAGAGGACACAGTGCTGCAGGTGTGTCCTTAACAATGCTGAGTAGAGGAGAAAGATCTCAGACCTTCCAGCAAGGCTCTGCCTAATGCAGCCCAGGATGCTGTTGACTCTGGCCACAAGGCAACTGATGTGAACTCTTTCTGGTAAGAAAATGGAGTAATGTGACAGCTTAACACAGTTAACTGTGGTTAAAAAAGAAAAAGTGGGTAGCTGTAGCAGGGGCAAGCATGATTTACAATGCTGAATCACAGAATCATAGCATGGTTGGGGTTGGAAGGGTTCTTAAAGGTCATCAAGTTCCAACCCCCTGCCATGGGCAGGGACACCTCCCACCAG
>JAOXJM010000041.1:29274531-29316294 GCA_026413425.1 Tringa solitaria | reverse complement strand
CCTCCCACCAGACCAGGTTGCTCAAAGCCCCATCCAGCCTGGCCTTGAACGCCTCTGGGGATGGGGCCATCCACATCTTCTCTGGGCAACCTGTTCCAGTGTCTCACCACCCTCATAGTGAAGAATTTCTTCCTTAAATTTAATCTAAAACTCCCCTTTTTCAGTTTAAAACCATTCCCCCTTGCCCTATCACTACAGTCCTTCATAAAGAGTCCCTCCCCATCTCTCCTGTAGGCCCCCTTCAGGTACTGGAAGGCCACTGTAAGGTCTCCCCAGAGTTCTCTCTTCTCCAGGCTCAATAACCCTGTCTCTCTAAGCCTTTACTCATAGGTGAAGTGCTCCAGCACTTCTGAATACAATGTTCAGTGTAAGGCTGTTTTACTTCTTAATTTGATAAGACCTTACAGGACACTCAACATGGCAGCCCTGTCACTCTTTCTATGCAGATTCTGGGTAGGTAGGAGAGCTGGACTATTACAGGAGCAGCACCAGAGTCTCTGTGTGCCTGTGGGCTTGAATTGCTGCATAAGAAGCTCAGATGCAGAAAAAAAAGCTCCTTAGGTGGCAATCTTGGAATGGTATGGGAGTAATAAGGATTTGAGTTACTGGCAACAATGAAGATAAGTCATGCAGGAAGCCCAATTAAATCTTTTTTGGTTTTATCCTGTATCTCTGCAGCCTCTGGGATCATGTCAGTGGGGAAGAATGCACTGTACCTCTGGAACGCAGCTCCGGCTGCTCTGGCGGAGCTTGAACCGGGCTGGAGTCCCACTTTCCCTTTCTTGGTTGTGGACACTCTGCACGGGTGGTAAAAGGCATGAAATATATCATTAGAAGAATCTGCAGTGTTGCCTTTAGCGTGTGGGTAGCGTTTCTGGAAGCTATCGTGCAAAATCAACTTTCATCATAAAGCTGTATTTTAGTTTCCTCGTTATTTTGGTTGCACAAAAAGATTGGTCTCTCAGAAGAACATCTGAAAGCCCACTGGGAAGTATTAGTGTCCTGACTGCACACCTACAAATGTAAACAAATACTCAGCTGCAATAAGGATACTTAAAAAACACAATCTGCTTATTGCTGGGGTAAATGAGCTGCTTTCTTGCTTCCCCGAAGAAGACACTTTATTTTCCCTGTGGCAGAGAGCAGGATGCTGTGGTTCAGTACCGCAGATCAGAGATTATGCCCTATTCAAATAAGAAGTAGCAGGAGAGAAATTCTTCATTAAAGTGATGGTGGTGGTGTTTTGATGTGCTTAATAACAAAGAAGGTATAAAATGCTTTCTTAACTCTGCAGCTTAAAGTAGTCCTTGGGTTTAGGCACATCTGTACATCAAAAGCCACAGGGTTCATACAAAAAGCAACGACAGCAATTAAGTCACTGGGGGGAATGGTCTGGGAGAAGGTTTGAAATACCTGTAGGATGACAGGGGCACTTAGGTGGAATGCGAGGGAGCTGGGCTCAGTTCTCTGCTCTGCCCCAGGACCACAGGCAAATAAATCCCTTCTGGCTGGAGATAGTAACCACTCATTTCCCTTCGCTGCAGCACCTAACGCAGGGGTAACAGCCACCCAGAAGGCAACCACGACCTAGAGCTCCATCCCCGCTCTCCCTGCATAGGACACAGGGGAAGGTAGACATCTGGTGACCAAAACTGTCTGTGTGCCAGTGAGTGAGCGAGCAAGGGAGGAGCTGCTAGGAAGATGTTGAGATAGGTGAGAGAGGTGGGTCTCAATGTCCTGCCCCTGCTCAGCACGTACGCACCTGCCTGCTGCCGGGAAACCAGAGCCTTGTTCCACTTGGGATCCACCACTCGGAGTTGTCTTGGAGAAAAGTGCCAACATCTGTTTCTAGCGAGGACTAACTAGGATTTGTTTCTTTTCTTTAGCTGCCAAAAGACATGTTGAGACCAACCTTTTGTAAAATGGCCTATTGTTTAAAATACCCATCACTCTGGAGGCTTGGGCCCGCTGTCTTCCTCAGGCTGAAGGTTCAGGCTCCCACCCGCCCTAACCATGGTGTGAGCCTGTGGTGGTGGGGAAGGGAGGCTCCTCTCATTCAAGCTGTGCCACTATGGAGACAGCGGAGGGAAAGCAAGTGTAAGGGCAGACCTAGTGGTTGGGGTCCTGGGAGGGGTGTTCTAGGGCCCGTTTCCCACCTTGGGGCTTTGTTCTGTATTTTATCCTTTGACGGTTTAATGGAAAATACCTAAAAAAATGTCTCCGTTGGGGACTGAGATGCAGCATTCCTTCTGCAAACTGGTTTCCTGAACCACGGGGGACATGGGTTCATGGTTTCTCTCCTAGTGCATGGGTGCTTGTTCTTTACAGAGACAGATGGGGTGAGGCTGGGGAGATGTTCCCTGGCCCAGCTGATTGGGTTTCCCACTGGTTATGGGGCAGTGCTGGGGGGGAGACGACACCCTGAGGAGGGGGGGAGTGTTGAGCTTGAGCTGCTCTCCTTACGTGAAGACATTTTTACCAATTAAGCTCTGTTGAAGCAAATGGGTAGCAAACCCAGCCAGAGGCTTTGCAAAGGGAGCAGCCGGTCTTGCTGGTTCGTACAGCTCTTTGTGCACGGGGTGAGGTTTGCAGCCCCTGGGGAAGTTTGTGAGGGGAACACTCGGGCCTTGATGGGGACTGTCACAGGGGACCAGGTGTCAATGCCCTGTTCCAGGCCTGCCCTGAAACAGAAATGTAGGTGTGCAGAGAAGACTTAGGTGCAACAGGGAAAAGCCTAGTGAGCAATACCTCCAGATTTGGGCAGCAGCTCAACGGAGACTGTTTGAACTGCAATTTTAAATACAGGCTTCGCATATCTGCCTTGTAGTGACATCTAGCCCCTTTTCCCCATGCGCCTTCTTCATCTGCCCAGTGTGACTAACACTAGATGATTCCCACAGCAGTAGTGAGAGATGATGCTTTTCCAGACAGTATGAGGATCGGGGTCACTGAGGTGTTGCGATAGCTACAGGTCCTTCTCGGTATTTTGCTTGAATGCTTGCTAGGTCACCAGCATGGCGAGAAGGTGAAACAAACTTGCTGAGAAGAGATAAGACAGTGGTGGGATGTAGTGCAGTTTCTACCAACATATTTTCATGCATGTATGTCCCAGAAATCAAAGCAGAGGACAAAAGTGAGGAGCTGTGACTGACTGTGTGGTGTCCCAAGGCAGGGCAGGAACCCATTTTAATGTGTTATTGGTGAGATGTCCATAGTGGTCTATAGTGGCTGTAAGTCCTCAGAATATAGAAAAGATTAATTCTCTTCTTCATTTTCAGTGGGTTTAAATTGCTGAGATTTAAGTCTACCTAAAATAGCCTTATAGAGCATCCTTCCCTGTACCAGAGCTTCACCTCTCGCAGTGACTTCTCTTCTGACTGCAGCCCTGAACACATTTTCTCGGCACATGCTGGGGAATGTTCCAATTACCTGTTTGTCTCAGGATATGCCCTAGACTTTGTTAATCTAGGTTTATTATGCTAAGACTTTCCCAGCAGCTTAGAGCTAATGCAATGGATTTTAAGGGTTTACACAGTAGCAACTCCTTCAGTAGCCAGTCAGCCCGGTGGTTTGATTAATTCAACAGGATTAAGCTTTGTTAGTACTTGGCTACTGTAGGGGTGGGCGGGAATCTGTCCTACCCCAGCACCCGTAGCACAAGTAATACCATGCTAATACTTTTCTTGTCATGGTCTGAAAATCATACCTGCATTCTGGTTCCTTAACAAAGTCATTTTAGTTTGAGCTCTTCCTTTTTCCAGCCATTAGGGTCATCCTCTCTTTATTGCTCGCCCTCTCCATTATTTCCCTGATAAAACCAGTCAATCTGATTTGGCTGGATGGATCCTCCACGGATGTATGAACACGTCTTTGAAACCAAGTTCATCCAAAGTTGCAGACCAGTTTCCTTTCATTGTCTTCTGAGACTCCTGGCTCCTCTCCTCCGTTCCAAAAGCAGATGCTGGCAGCGCTGAAGGCATGCAGCAGTCACAAGATAGACTCGAGAGGCTTTTGGAAACGCAGTTGACATTCTGGCAGGGAAGACAGACCCACGTTGCCTGGGGACTGATGTGCTTTTTGCCCCTGTACTGACAGACAGTCATCTCAGCATCCAAAGATATCAACAGCCATGAAAGGAAGATGTAAATTTCTTGGAAAAACATTATTTCAATTTCTGTGCCTGAAAACAGTGAGCATGGCAGACTGAATCTCCTGAATGGGAGATGTGAGCTCCAAGTGGATTGTCCACTGCTTCTGTTCTTGGCAGGGGAAGGGGCAGTCACTGAGCTGCAAACAGCTGCTTCCAGAGACAAATTTCATCAAGGCTGATGTCAGGACCCGGCTAACGACCGGCACGTTAGCTGCAAAACCATGACCCTAATGCAAAAAAATGCTTTCAAATTTGAGCGTACCAACTGCCACAGACTGTTAGGCCACACGATTGCAAGATCGTCTTGTGCTGCATAAGAGGAAGGGGAATGTATTGCAGCATCCTAGTCCCCCTCCTCGGGTGGGGTGGCAATGCTGGAGACGCATCTACAGGAGGGAAAGACCAGGCCACATAAGCTCTTCCCAGTTTGTCAAAGACCCTGCCACCTATGCAGGTAAAATACCAGTAAATGTGCCTAAAATTTTGGACGCTCCTCCTGCCAATATTTGGAACTCGATCCAACTACTCAGAAGCACATGCGAGGCCTTTCTGGTGCCTTGGTTTCACCAAGGGGTGCAGCGCTGTGGTGACAATGGACCAAGGTCAGCAAGGTTGGAGCCCACCCACTGCCACCCCTTCCTGGCACGAGCAGGGACGAGCCACCCGTTTCCCTTCTCTCGCATCAAACCAGGGATACTTACACCCAGCTAGGGCTCTGTGGAACCCTGTGACAGAGTGCAACACTACCACAGCTCACCAAAAGGTTTTTGTAAGGACTTCTGGACTCTCCAAGCATGGACTCGCAGACTGTTGTCATCGAATCATTCCAAATAATTTGGCTCCATTCTCAGAGTGGTAGCAGGCCTGGGCACAAGGTGATGGCCCAAAGTGCACCTATACTCTTTTTCCAGCCTTATTTCAAAATAACACGGGTCTTTTCCCCAGACAGTGGTCATTTAGTACCCCAACGTATATTCCTTCCACCCCCTGGTATTACTGTTTAAATAAAGATAAAAAAGTGCATGCATAAAGGAAAGTGCATCATTACATCTTCTGTGAATGGGTACGACCCACAGAGAACCTCCGTTTGTTTGACAGTGGAAATGTCCTTTCCCAGGTGCAGCAGACCCAAGGCCGGGGCAGCTACGGAGGCAGAGGAAAGAGGGATATCAAAGCAATGGCAACAGATGCTCTGAGGCAAACTTCAGTACAGGTCACCTGCTCCTGCCTGTGGTCATCCTCCCTGCTGTTTTAGTTTTCAAACAGCCTGCCTGTGTCACGTACAATGAAACAAGGCAATGGAATCAGCACTCCCTGTCTCTGCAGAGGACAGTCCCGTTTGCAGCAGCACAGTAGTGACGTAGCTGAAAATGGGCGCACAGAGGAGCTTGCGAGGGGATGAAATACTGATGCGGCTGCACGTCCTGCGTTACTGACAATTCCTATCCGCCCCCCCCCAGGCCCCACAGGGACACAGGGAACAGCTTCAGCTCAACTCCAGCACTCGTTAACAATGCAGCTACAGGTAGGTTACACGAACCGCCTCTGCTTCAACCTCTGAAGACAAACTATGGTGAGTACTGTCTGGCCTTACCTGTGTACGGAGCTAAATGGTGCTCACCTGCGTGCCCTCTGTGAACACGTTATCCAGCCCACAGGAGAACGCGGGTCTTGGTGTCTGCTGAAGCAGCGCAGTATCAGACATTAGCATCCCCTCTGCCAGATGCTGTCAGCTCAGCATACGTCACAGCACGCCGCTCTGGTTTGTATTGTGTCCTCCTCAAGGTCAGGAATTGACCAGAAAGCTGTGCTGAACCCCAACACACCCTGTACAATGTCCTCCTTGGGACTTGGCCCTGCCATGGAGAGCAGAGGACAATGCTACCGCGAGTCCAGGAGCTCCTGGTGAACCTGTGCACAAACTCTCCACTCCTGCAGTCGTTACTTCAAAATAAAAACTGTTTTCGGTTCTGCAGAGTATGTGGTTATACCTAAAAAACACTTGGAACACACCACGAAGCACTAATGAATATTTTTGCTTCTAACTCCATTTTCCTCAAAAAAATTGTGGGAGGGCAGGAAATGCACCTGGAATATGAGATGGCTGGGAAGGGATTAGCTGCTTCCCTTTGCTGATTTTCAGGCACATGTGTGTGTGTATACTTTATGATTTATTAAAGCTCTCAAAGGAGCTGATCTGAAAGCTGGTTTCTTTCGACTGTCCTATACAAAGACAGCCTTGAGGTCTCTGGAAGAATTTATGACGTCAGAAGATGTGCTCTCAAAAGCAGTGAGATATTCAATGCTGAGCATGGGAACAGTGGGGGAATTTTTCCTAGACGGTTCAAAATACAGTATTTGTTTGTATAGCTCTAGTAACTAATAATCTGCTGGTTTTTAAGGAATAACAAGAATGTTATTCCTAGAGATGTGGGTGTATCAGGGATGGTTAAAAATTATCTAAGTCATTAAAGTGGTCAGAAAGCTGTGAAAATTCCAACATCATTCAACAAGAATGAAAAGGTTAAGGATGAGGAAAGTTTACCTTTAAAGTATTGTAATTTCAATTAAAAAAATATATTCATTTTGGATTCTCTTTGTTGTGTTTGTTGCTTTAACTACATAGGATTAAACAGTTTTACTATACAAATGAATAAAGTCTAGAGTTGTTATCACAAGAAGTTTTTAATATGGTTTGTGACAAGCAATATCAAAGTTATCAACTCTCAAGCTTCATGGTCTGAAACCAGACAACTCTCAGCAACAAAAAAAGTTGTGCACTGATAAACATAGGAGGCATATTGTATTTTTTAATTAAATATGAAAACATGAGCTGTGTACATTATTTTTTCCCTAGAAAACACAGCAATTTCAAAAGTTTATCATAAAATATTTTCATGAAATGAGTGAACCAGCAAACACATGCGCTTGTGTGCCTTCCCCCCTCCCAAGATAAACGTGATAAAAGAGACATACGCAAATGTAAAAGTTAACAGAACAAGTGGCTTTTTGTTGTTGTTTGGTTTTTTTTGGAAAGGATGGAATGTAACATTGTGCTCGACCTTCTATGTCACAACAAAAAATATTTGGTGCAATATTTTAACATGTTCTTTTTAAGTTTCGATCTGGTGGAGAAAAATACCTTTTTCTATAATAAAATATGTCTGTTTTTTTTTAAAACGTAACTTTTTTTGCACAAAATAATTTTGTAAACTGTCATTTCAAGGGCAAGGTAGGTGGTGCCATGTCAATGTGTACCCCCCCCCCCCCTTAACAATGTGATCTGTTATCTGAAGCAAAACAGGGAAACACAAAAAAGAGCGGAGCAGAGGCTGCTTTGCAAAGAGAAAGAAGGGCGTGTGGGACGGGGGAGAGGGGAGGGAGCGTGTGGTGGGACAGAAAAAAGTTAAAGGTCACTTTCGCCGTAGAGTGCCGTGGAGAAGGACATGTAGTCCAGGGCCCCGGGTACAGCATCGCGGCCGTTGTAGGGTGCCATCCTAGCAATGCAATATTCCGCCTGGTCAGGAGGCAGCTCCCGCCGTAACTCATCCACAGTGATGTAGTTCTGCAATGAGGACAAACGATAAGGCCATCGTTATTTTCAACAAACTGACCTTCCTCAGAGGGACAACCACCCCCCGCCCCTCCAGGGCAGAAGACAACAGTCAAGGAGAGGACCCAGCAACTAGACTGGTAGCGTGCACCCACACAGGGAGCTCTCTGCCTCGGGAGGAAAGGCAGTCACTCTCCCTACCACTTGTCCAACAAAAAGTTGTTGCAACGGGGAGAGAAAGGTTGTTTTTGTAGGAGAGAAGATGGTGGCACACCTAAAGAAAAGACCTGGAGATAAGTAAGGTAAATTGTTAGTGGAAGACTGCGCCTTCCTGTTAGCAGTGGAGGTCCTGCTGAAAGCAAACGGGAGGAAGAAGGAATTTCATTTGCATCCCGTCGCTCGCTGGCAGGAGGTAACAGCTGCTGGTGCTGCTTGGGAGTTGCCGTTCCCACTCTTCAGAGGAAAGAGAGGAGCCATCCCCACCAGCTCTGGCTGGTGGCAGCAATGCAGGCAGCAGACAAGCCAGCACTTTGTATGGCTTCCACAGTTCCCCCAACAATCCTTGCCTTTCACAGCAGGCATTTTTAATAAGCAAGCAAAACTGCTTATGTAAATTCAGCCTCTGGAGACCGGCCGAGCTGAGGTAGGCTGGCTTCTCTCCACACAGGAGGTAACAGTAGCTGCCTGTTTGCTAACCAGTACTTGTCTTGAGCCGAGTGACTCATGGGCATTTGCAGTCATCTAAATAATGGTTCAGGTTTCACACCTCTCTCTCTCCTGTGAGTTTTTATTCTCACCCCCCCCCCCCATTCAGTTTAATGATTGGTGTGAATAAGAGGTATTTTTCTTCATAATGAAATACTGCCCTGATTCATGTTATAGTCACTAGAGCATATTCAACACTGACAAGTATATTTAACATACTGTACAGAGTAAATGAGTTAATAATCATTACTGTATCCAAAAGTACCTATTTATTCAGTGATTAGCTTGTCTGAATAATGTGGAATTTTCAGGCCTTGAAAGATAATAGGATGGGCTTCAGTCAGGCAGATGCCTAAAGGATGGCTCTCATGGGTTTCTGCATTACAGATTATGAAAAGGTTATTAGTGACCCATGCAAACCAGTGCTGGATTTAAGGGTAACTCATTACCATCTGAGAAATGGTATTCCACATTTCAAGTGAGATGAATAAAATCATTAGCAAATATAGTGATACATTACTATTACACATACACATTATTTGCTCAATTACATAAAAGATTAGTGGGGATTGTTATATAAGAAAACTAAGATTACATAATTTTTTTTATCAGCTGGTTCCGCTGATGATGCAGATTTAGAAAATTAATACTTTTAGTACTATCCTGTGAGTTTTCCTACTTTCCACTAATTTCTATGATTTAAAGATACTCCTCTTGCAGATACAGCGTATCCTCAATCAAAATCTACTATTGATTGTATAACAACTGATAGTGACACATGCATGTCTGAGAAAGATCATCTCCAGTTTACAGCTGTCAGTAACTAATAGTTTTTCAAGACCAGCCAAGAACCATCTGTTGAATTTGTTCATACATTTTTAAATAACAAATCATGACCAAGCTCTTAATTAAATTTTTGAAGCAAGAGTGGGCAGCATAGTTCTGACTGACAGCTGAACAGGACTTCCAAGTGCCTTGGCAGGCTGCTCATTAACCCCCACTTAGACCTCGCACTCCTCCAGCAGGGCAAACACCCTCCACACTTTCTCTCGGAGTCAAGAGGAAAAGGAAAGCAGGAGCCATGCAGATGCAGGAAAGGAAAGCGTGGAGCCTCACCTTATCTCCAGCCAGGATCTTGAAGGAAGCCATAACCTGGTCAGCAGTATCTGTATCTGCTGTTTCCCGGGACATGAAGTCGATGAAGGCCTGGAAAGTCACTACACCCAAGCGGTTAGGGTCAACGATGCTCATAATGCGGGCAAACTCTGCCTCTCCCTGCAGAACAAGAGAGTCACGTAAGCCTGGGCATTTGGGCAGCAGTGCTCCGAAAGCAGGGAGGAACTGTTCAGCAGCACATCTCACAGCTAGAAAAACAAAGCCAGATAGAAACCACTTCTGTTTTTTTTAATCAGGATACTCTGTTTTAGCTTGCTGTTATGTACAAATGCTTCCCACACATCTGTCCTTTGGAATAAAATATTCTCAGCTCTGCCCTAGGATAACATCCAGCTCCATCTAGCTCTAGGACAACACTCCTATCAGTGAACAGGAAAAGCTAGAGATGACTGGAACTTGAACTTACTTATATGTACAGGAAAAGAGACGTGAAATAAATGGTAAGAATAAAGAAGCGGTATTTGAGTGTATTCAGAGATCAGGCCATGATACTTCCAAATGAGTTCAGCTGATACTTAGGGCTGGGGAGGGGGGTGTGTGCTGTGCAGAGCTCAGGTACTGGTAAGAGAATGTTTACTGTTTCTTCCATTTGTAGCTGAACAGTTTGATAAATGTAACTCTTATTTGAAATACACAGGAATTAGACAACGATTTCCATTTTTTAACCTTCAGCTACTGCTGTGAGACAAGAATTTTACATGTACAACTAATACTAGATTTAACATCCATTGCCGGTAATTCTGGAAAATAAGGCTGTATTTACCTTGATTCACTACACATTCTCCCTTTATTTTTGAAGGTGCCTACAAGAATCACTTTGAACAGGAGTGACAGAGGGCTCTACATTACCATATTGTAACCCATGGAGATAAGGCAGGCTCGGAAATCTTCACAATCCATCATACCAGTCTTCTTCTACAGGGAATGACGCAAAGATGGAAAAAGCCAAGAGAGAGAAGGGAGACCAGTCCAGGGAGAAATGAACCCACAGGAGACATTACATGGAATGAATTTCAGGGGGGACGAGACAGAAGGAAGGATTTACAGGACAATCAAAAACAGTAGAGGAAAGGCAGTTTGTGAAACCATGAAGAAGCAAAGGTGGTTTTGGACATGGAATAGTTTACACAAAAGGAACATATTGATGACGAAAAGAAGGAATGAAGACAGGAAGGAAGGCAGATTGAGGGATGGACAAGAAAAGGTGTTAAGTGACAAAGAAGTAAATGGAGTAGTTTGAAGATATAAAGGAATTCTCCCAAGACAAACAATTAGGGAATTAAGAAGGCATAGATACCAAAGTACATTTAGAGAGGAAGCAGTATAGAAAAGTGATATATATATTTATACACACACATATATATAGTCAAACACAAGAACAGCAATGACAGATGGATTAAGACAAACAAGAAAAGAAAGGAAAAAACTGTTATTTTTTCACAGTTTAATATCTGGCTGTGTTCACCACTAGCATTCAGTACCTGTGCATCGTTTCCAATATCGTAACCCAAGCTGATGAGACAGGCTTTGAATTCCTCAGGGCCAAGTGTGCCGGAGTGGTCCTGGTTATGCAGTGCGCCAGGCAGCAGGACATGCAGTGCCAGTGGGGTGATGGTGTGGGGCAGAAGGTAGGGAGACACAGAGGAGATCAAAGGGAGGTGGAAGGACAACAAAGGGGTGCACCATGCAGTGGGTGAGGAGAGAGGGAGAGGAAGAATGACATGCAGATGGGAAGACGGGGAAGAAAAATAAAAAGTGCACAACATTAGATATCACAATGACATTTCAGGATGTGCTAAAAATGCTCTTGGAACAGTTCCTTCTCAGAGAGCTCGTCACATCTTGAGAGCATTTAAATGACAAAAACAGATGATGCTCAGAAGCCTCAAGATCTCCACCTCCCAAGTGAATTACTTGCATCACTGCTTGTTATCCATAGTGCCAGAAGCCCTGTGTTTCACTAGTAACTCGGAGTGCAGGTAAGCAGGCAGAGGCAGTGGGAAGCATTACCTTAATCTTCTAGTCAAAAGTCCCACTAAAGGAATAGGTGAGGGCAAGTATGTTTGGCAACACACCCAAGGAAGCTTAGCTGTCAGGGCATCCCAGGAACAGACAAGGAAGAACAGCTGAAGCTCAGGGGAGCAGTGTTATGGCTGTATTTTCACCTGCACATGAGGTGGAGCTTTGACCGGTAAAGCTGTTTCAAGTGCTCAGCTCTGCAGACAGCACTGCTGTACAGCGCAGCACAATGCGGCTTGGCAGCTGCTTTCTCCTTTGCTCATTCCCCAGTCCCCCAGTGTTTGGATGTACCCATCAAACTATACATAAGCTACCACAGGAACTGTAAATCCCCATCCAACCCACCGGATTTTAGCTCAGGACAAGCACTGAAGAGCCCCTACCTGCCACCACCATCTCTGGCCAGATCAAGGAAACTACAAACAGGATGGTGGAGCCAATTCCAAGTGACTTTCCTTTCCAAAAAATCACATCTTAAAGTCAGCATTAAGCCTTCGTAAATCAAATACACAGCTGGAGATAGGAAACCCATGTTCCTTCTGCATTATCATTCAGACTGTTGTAGAGGGAGGGGCAAACAATATGAAGGCCAACATATAAAATCTACAGGGCTTTATTGGTGCTTCTGCTAAGAAAAGAAGCCATGGGCTTAGTTTTTTCTCAGGCTGCTAGAGAAGGTCTGAAATAGCCAGTGTTCAGCAATCTAAAAGCATTGCCAATCTCTGAGGGCAGGCTGCAGCCCCATTCTCTGGAGACCTTTCCAACAGCCTGGCTGCTGCAGCAAGTGGTGGAGATCAACCTGTATTTGCAGCACTGAGACAACATCTCTGCAGGCTGCTCAGGGACTTCCAGGCAACGCTGAAGGTGTGGATAATGGAGCCAGTTTCAGGCTTGGGCTGCTGTCTCTGCTTCCCTGCATGACACCTTTGCGATTCGGGCTGTAGAAGGAAGAGCTGCAGACTGGCTGGCAAATTGAGGGGAGGAGAATTTCTTTTAAGGAATCCCTCTTATGGCACCCATGAGTGCCTTGGCATGTATTTCCACAGTAAGGCAAGGCAGGCTTTACATCATGGGTTATTTACATCATGCAGTGCTACGGTGTGTATAGATCCTCCTGCTTGCTCCATACGAGCAATACTGGTTTCTTCAGTACAGGTTTATGCGATGGCGTGTCAGGGTGGAGGATGGCTGCTCCAAAGAATTTTATAAATCAAGATAATAATCTGCTCTCCAGAGAAGACGGGGTAAAAGTCTAATTTCCAAAATAAGCCTTCAAACTTTTCCATACTTTAGCTTTATCGGGAAACTCAGCAGTTTCCTGTGAAGATATACTTCTCCTGTCAGCCTAACGATCACCTAGCAGTCTTCACAGAAATGACTGCTCCACAGAAGTGGCATTTTTAAGAATGAAACATACTGTTCTAGTTTTATCACAGTGACTATTTGTGTTTTATTGCACCGCACAGTCTATGTGGAAGCTTGTAGCTTACCAAGCTGCAGTCAGCACTGACTTACCCTGTCAAAATGGTTGAAAGAAGCTCGGAACTCGTTCATTTGTTCCTGGCTGATTCCTTTGGCATCACGGGTCAGAATCTGGTTTTCCACTTCATTGATGGTTCGAGCAATTGTTGTTAGTAATTGCTCCCAGCCCACTCGGATATGCTGGAAAAAGAGGACAGTACAATTTTTAAATTAAAACGTAGCTCTTCCGCCTCTGTGGCCAGTGGAGCGGATGTGCTACTTATTGCAAAGTAAACGATCCTGGTGGCCAAGGCAGGAGAAGTCCTTTTGCTCAGAAAAGCTGCCTTCTCATCTGCAGTGTGAGCCAACCAGATGTTTACAATCTGAATTTTGACTGAAAGAATACTGAAGAGGACAATTCCTCATCTTAAGAAACTCTTGGTCCTATTGCGAAGTTCCTTTGCCTTGTAAGAGCAACATATTGGGGGCCTTTAACACAAATGAGAATGAAACCCAGTGCTTCTAGGACTTAGTTGGGCAGAAAACTCTCCTTACCAAGAAAATAAATAAACCACAGTCCTTGGAAGACAGTGGTGCTCCACTGCCTCTGCTGTTGCATAATGGAGAGCTGGCCAAAACCCAAAAGACAAGTTTCAAAGCCCGTCTGTGTTCTGCTGGACTCATGTTGAACTCAGACTGCTTCCAAGAAACCTCACGTTGTCAACAGAAAGCCAGACTCCAATTTTAAAAAGCTTTTGTTGGACTTTTTTCTTTTGCCAGGCTGTGGCAGCTCAAAATTACTAGCACTCCCCTGGTCTTTCGAATCCCAGCTAACAGGCTGCCACAATTGGGTGGCAGGAAAAATGAGATCAGCCAGTTTTTCAAGCAATACTGTTGATCTCATTCAGGTTATTTCTATTGTCTATATTTGGAAGTACGTTGGAATGGGTTGGCATCAAGTACAGCAAGGCAAAAAAAAAAATAATAATTCAGCAACATGTTGTTGCATGCTTGGCCACATTGTCAAACTCTCCATTTTCCCAAGAACCTCAGCACGCTGCCAGAGCTAGACGTGGCTGATGCTAACTGGCCACAGCAGACGAGGCTGGCTGAACTGCCTCCAAAACTTGCTTTACCTCCATGGTGTAGTTGGTGTGCTTGTTGTCAAAGATAAGAGCTTCCTGGATCTGTTGGTGGTCTCCTTCCAACTGGTCAATCTTTGGTTTGTAATTCACAATGCTTTTCTCATACTGCCGCAAGTGGTTGAGCTGGTCCTCCAGGGTCCCATGCATCTCTATTGAAATGCGGCCAATCTCCTGCATTAGCAAAGCCAAAGGAGTTAGAGCCCATTGGAAGGACAAGCCTCAACATGCTTGACATTTATTGCAGCTATTTCATGCTCACACAGGATGATGATTCAAAAAATCTCGTGGAGCAGTTACTTTAAATGAACCAAGACAGTGTCAGCAAAAATTTTAGCAGAGCCCTGAACATTTTCCAAGTGAGGTGAGTCACATGAGATGTGTCGAATACAAGGATATAAAAAAATAGGAAACTGCAGTCCATAAGCTAGTGATGTATAAAGCCAGATCTTTTTCTGATGTACCGTCTGCCACTGAGTCCCTTCATAAAGACATATTTCTGTAATTGCTCCCTTCTTTACAGCTCCTGCCATCAGTAATAGCTTCGTATTTTTCCATTTCATCAACTTCAATTACTTTAACTCAAATCTTACCTAAAGAGAGAAGATGTCCCTTAAAAATATGTCTCCTCTGCTGATGTTCGATATGCTAATTGTATTTATTTTGTCATGTGTATCAAAACTACTGCTGTGAAAGCAATTACACAAAATATGCTTCTGATGTAGGGTCTTTAGTTTGCTGCATATAAACACAACTCTATTGAAATACCATTGCTCCCCATTTTAAGTCTCGTTTTTTGTCTCCATGCTATAGAGTTAGGGGAAGAAAAGTACTAGCGTTTCAGTAACCGATATCAATCTTGGGACTCTCCATATTTTTTATTAAAGTTTCTTTAGCTGTAACCTGAAGGAAGAATGACCGTGGGTGGTGGTCAAGAAAGACCACGGATAAGAAAGTCAGTGAATATCACTGAGGAAAACAGACTGTTTCAAAATGAGCAAAATGCTACCTCCATCTTGGTCTGGATCCAGGGTCCGATGACATTGGCCTGAGCGCCAAACTGCTTACGGAGCCGTTCATTTTGCTGCTGGCGAGCATGTTCTTCCATCAGGGCTTGATCCCTTCTGGGAACCAGCTGCCTCACCTACAGCAAAGAGTAACAAAGCACAGGTTATACATACAAAGGCACAGGTAGAGTAAATGTAGAAATTGCCGCAAGGAAGGGAGGAGTGGGCGTTTGCACTGGAAAAAAGCAGTCATACGGTTTAGGACACAGTGGGAAGGCTCATGGAATGTGAATCTTATCTGCTATAGGTTGCACACTGCAAACTCATCTCTGGCCATGGAAGACCAGGAGAAGGTTCCATTCACTACTTGGGTTTTTGGTGGCTCATGTTACCTGAATTGCAGGACCCTGTTCAGATCTCACTTTGGTGATCTCATTTGGTAGTAAGAACCACCAGCACAGCTGGTCTAGAGTGTAGCTGATCTTTTAGGATTACAGCAAGGGAAGGCTACTTGGCTGCGGAGATAAAACACCTGAAAGGTTTAATGGTGAAAAAGGATACTGACTCACATGCCATACTTACTTGCTTGTCAGGTCAACCAAGGACTGAAAACCTCAAAGCTTTTAATTTAGCATCTTTCATTACAAAAATAGCAACTAAAAGGGTTCTGACACCCCTTAGGCATTTATATGAAAGATGTCTTCCACTTTACAAGCACATGGCAATTGTGGCAAAAACAAATAAAAAAAAAAGCTGAGCAGTAAGCATGAGAGGGTGACTGAAAAGTAAATAATCCACTTGTTGGGGCCCCAGTAATAGAGCAGTGGTATCCTCCCACGCTAACTTGCAAGGCTGGAAAGAACTCACATGTTCCCATTTGCCATTGATCTCGTGTGGGGTGATCGTAGTGTAAGGATTCGTTCCTGCCATGTTGACATGGTATGTCTGGACAATCTTTGAGACTTCATTGTGGATTCCCAGAATGGCCTGTCGCTCCTTGTCGGCATCTGGCAAAGTGGCTTTGAACTGTTCATGGGCTGTGGTCAATCCCTGCAAGAAGGAGGACAGCAGCAAAGGGAGGGTAAGAGCATTAGTCACTGAATAGCCTCTTCAGCAAATGTATCCCTGCAGAAGCTTACATATTCAAGGGATACAAGGCTACTCTCATACACTTTTCAGGTTCTCTCAGCATCACTAGAGAGGCTATTTAAAGTAATCAAATCATGTGAAGTCTGGTTTTCCCTCTGTTTTTCTCCCATGTTGACCAGTGACCAAGATCACATTCCCCAGAATGGTGGAATAATTTTGGCTCATAATTTAGGGGGAACTATTTCTCCAACACTGTTCAGTGACTGTCAGCCCCTTTGGGAAGAAGATCCGACTAATAGCATTACTTGAAAGCAGTCATGCCTCACTAGTGTAAACGCACCGTATTTTAGTTCTCCTACTGGGTATGTACTAGTTCTACACCTAAGGTAACTCCAGATGAATAGTAAGAGTCAGATTTAGTCTGATCAGAGGAACTAGGTGAAGGTCTTCCAGCCAACAGCAAACTCGCACAGGCAACATATGCTCCTGCTGCTGAAAAGCAGCTCCTTCTCCCTGAACACAACAGGCCCTTTCTGTTCCCCGTCTTGCTGCGGTGCCCAGGCTGTGCTCCAAGGACCGATGGTGGGGCACGCTTGCTGGTGGTTTGTGGACAGCTGACAAGCCAGTTGGTCCTGGCTCATCTCCCACTGCTTCTACGGGCCTTTACAGTACTTCATCGCAGAAGCCTGGAAGATCAAGACTAGGGAAGCAAACGCAGGGAAAGAGGTGGCAAAACAAATGGGGGACAGAGAGGCATATGCAGGGATAATTGAAGGAACGACGTAGACAGAAGAGGGAATGAAAGTAAACTGCATGATCGACCACTCTCTTACAATAGACACACACTGCAACTACTTTTTGTAAAATTGCTTCCTTACATGGTGACTCACTACTTTGCAGCTGCTGCAGTGGCCACAGAGATGTAATGCAAGTCTGGGGGGCTGGGAAAGATACTGCAAACAGTCACAAAGAGATGATAGAAGTGTTGAAATGCTGTTCAGATTTGTTCTGCATAATGAAAGACTTAATGAACCCTTTTGTTCAGGAGGAAAGGGTGGAAGAAACAAGCAGCAGCTCAGTAATGGCTGATACCAGGTTAGGGCTATTTCACTAGCCCTCTGCCCCCCAAGCTGCAGAATGTCCCCTCTTGGTCTCCCATTTCCTGCCTCACTGATGGCCACCTTGCTGTCAGCCATTCCTGCAAAGCACTGACTTGGATTCTTTTCATGAGCCCATCAAGCGGGAGAAACAGAAGTCCCCACTGCAACCCAGGGAAGAGTAATTCCTGCTGTCAAAGGTCAGAAAGTTACCTGTAGATACCTCAAGTTGCTTTCGTAATACCCTTTCGGACGGGGGAAAAGTGAGATACTGTCTCTGTTGCCTTGCAGGAGGCAACAAGACTTTCACTTGTCCACCACCAAAGCAGACAATTCTGATTTTTCTTGTGCTGAGCACTGAAACCAAGCTGGCAGCTCAACAACTGCCCTCATGGCACATCCTGATCACATAGGGCCAAGTGACCTGGACATGACATTACATGGGACAACTGATTTGCAGAGCCTGTGAGCAGCACTAAGCTTTGCTCACGTAGGTTAAAAAAAACCCCACAAGAGTCTCAATTTTCAGGTTTTCATTAATAAGACTCTGGAGTTACATTGAAAAATCTGCTTTCAGTTCTTTGTGTCCAGCTAGGGCGGTGTGAGCATGTTTCACACCTATTGACATCCATGTTTTTGGAGAAAACCAATGAAAAACACTCATTTTGGTTTCTCTTGCTAAGGCTTACTCACTAGAGCAGAAGCACCAAAATGTGACCTACAAACTCAGCACCAGTAGGAACCCAGGAGACCCCCAACTTCTCTCTATGCCAGCTGACTGGTGCAAATGACTACTCTGTACCTGGATCTCCTCAATGGTATGAACAATGAACGTGTCCTGCAGGTCCTCCATGGCCCCTTCCATCCAGTTATTGAAAGGGGCAGCTCGTTTGGCATATTCCAGGTACAACTGGTCAATTGTTTCCAATAGCTTCTCTGTTCTCTGGGCACGCACAAAAAATGAAAGAAAATCAGGAAAGATGGTTAGAGAAGAATATTCACATAAATATGTGGGTTGTCTGAGCTGCTCCTTCCTTTCAGACCTCCTTGGTGCTCTCAGGATGGCGCTGAGAGGTAAAAGCCTCTCTGCTGTTAAGAGATTACACACAGGATGGATTTTTCCTCTGAGGGAAAAATCTGCGGATCCTTTGAAATAAAACAAAACAAGGACAGTCTTTTCAAGCAGAATGAAATTATAAAACACATAAAAGTAGAAATAAACCAATAGCCTGAGCAAATGAATGGCACCATAATTGGGCCGGAAGGCGAAAAGCTGGCTAAATATACTTAAATGTAGCCCTTGCTTACAGTCTGGGATGTTCTAGGAGTGCACAAAAGAGCTGAAATTGGTTGCTCATGCCCGCTGCAGCTTGTTTCCCACAAATGACCTACCCACATAATCCCAAAGGTCCATCTTGTAACATGTCTCACCTCCAAGGCTTCTCTACGTTTCTGGGTTAGGGCACCCAGATTATCCCACTGATCACAGATCTTCTGGCACCTGGCATTGACACTGGGAGAGTCGTAATAGTCCAGCTCACTATGAGGGGTGGGAAAAAAAAAGGTCAAGAAGTCAAATTAAAATGTTTTGGAGAAGAAAGAGAAACCTGTTAGAAAACTATCAGCCTTGAGGACAGACTCAAACAAAAAGCTCATGGTCTCTGCAAGTAAAGTGAGCCAGGAAGACAGCAGTATCTAGTTTTGGAAACACTGTGTTATGGTACATCAAACAGCACAGAACAGGAAGAAAAACAACCACCACCCAATGCCTCAACAAACACTGGTGCTGGCTGCCTGATGGGAATAACCTGACATTGGGGGAAGGGAGCAGACTTTTGCTCAAGCTGGGAACAAGCAGATTATGAGCAGAGCAATATGCCCCTGTATTCTCCTTAAGAACATCGAACAGGCTAACTACCTGCATCTTGTACAGCAGAACGGGCAGTAAAGGTTTTATTATGAATGCAAAGAAACTGGTTGAGATCATTCCAAGGGTTGCATAGTACAGGTGGCAAAGAATAGCTAAATTACAAAATCCATTTATTTATTTAGGACAATCCCAGAATCACAGTGTAGGTTTCTCTCCTACATGCCTGAGAGCGCTTTGCTGAGATGTCTACAGGCTGGCACTCAGGAACAACAGGGTAGTAGGAATATGGCTGGGGAAAGGAGAGCCCTGGGGTAAGCCAAAGCTTGTGGTCTTGTACTGCTTTGTGCTCTTGGTTCTGCATATGGACAAAGAGGGAGAAACCTGCAGGCAGAGGGAGACCAGCCAAACTGGGCAGTGTCAGCCTCAAAAGAGAAAGCAGAATAACTCACTGGGCTGCTGAGTGACCATGAGCATTTCTCTAAGCAGTGGTGCAGGTTTAAACAGTGTCCTTTTGCCTCCCCCAGCTGTTTCTTCCCACCATTGTATTGCCCTCCCTGACGTGTGTGGGCACAAATGCTGGCGGAGTCTTGCAGTAAACTAGTCAGGAAATTGATTTTGGCTAAAAATAACTTTTTCTTTGCTGGGTTTTTAATCCAGATGAGTTTCTTGATCTACTTTGCTGCCGAGCCAGCACAGCAGATGAAAGAACTGCTTCTGAAAGCCTAGCTTGTAACGCAGCCATGCTGGACCACTGCTTCTGGGGAGGGGAACATGCCATGCCCCCATACATGCCTGGCAGCCACAGCGACCCTCTCCATCTCCCTGGCAGTGTATCTCTGGGGGAGAAAAGAGCTCAGCTATGGTTTTTCAGAGCATGGCCTCTTTGCTGAGATGGAAAATGGCTTTTGGAAGGATGGTAGAGCCTGCCGTTTTCACACTTTGGAAGAAATCACCTCTCCCCCAGCTTAGGGCCTGGCCCTTCCCTGTTGCTCTTAGAGCTGCAGCTGCTCTGGCTGGCATGTAGCACGTGCTCTGGAAGTGGCAGGTCAGCTAATGCTTGCTGACTAGCCAGCCTCGGTTTTAATCTTACTGACATGGGGGATTGCCTTGAACTCTCCTCCTGTTCCAAGGTCAATCCTCCAGTGGACAAGGGAGCAATTCTGTAAATCTGTGTTGTTAAAGGAGATAATGATCTTGATCCAATAATCCTGACTTTTAAGAGAAAAACAGTCCTTCAGCCGAAGAGTACTGATCTTAGCCCAGACACTGTCTTGAGATAGGCCAGTGTGATATGTAAATATTTTTAAAATAGGAAACAAAGTCAAAGCCAATTTGTTCAGACTGTTTTTGCCAAGAAACATGCAGTGTTTCAAAATCTCTCTCCCTGTGCTGCAGAGGGATCAACCTCCCAGCCTGAGGAGACCCCATTTCTCCTGGTAACCTGTGCCACTCGCCACAAGGAGTGGAGGTGAAGGTTTCCCAGCTGGGGGAAGCAGGGAGGGAGCTGAGCTGCTGTGAGGATACCCTGAAGCAAGTGTCGACTGGAGTCCATGTGGTGCAGTACCCCTGGGGCAAAGGGCCCAGGGTGGCAGCAGGGGCCACGATGGGCTCAAGCATCAGCAGATGTTCTTCCTGCCATAACAAGGAGGAAGTTTTTTTTTTACATGAGAAAGCAAACTGACAGCCTGCTACCCGCTGCTGTTTCCTTCTGTTCCTGGAAAAGTATGATGGTGTTACAACTCTGAAACCTAGCAGGCGCCAGCGGCAGGTCAGACCCTTAAGGAAAGGGTTTACAGCAGCATAATGATCTGGAAGAGGATGGAAACTTGGCTTGGGAATATAATACTGCCGCCCTCTCATCAGTACCCACAAGTCATCCGTTTTCTGGCCTGCTCTTCTAGTGCATCCGGATACTGGAGAGCAGTATCCTAGATACAGTTTGGAAACACTGGGACTTCCCAACATTTTTGTGTGGGGATTGATTTGTGGCTCTCCAAAGGGCAGAGGGCAAAGCTGATTAAGGCTCTCTGGCCCCAAGGATGGGACGTGCGCCGGGGTGCCGTACTTCAGCTCTTGTGCAATAGCAGCGATCTGTTCCACGCGGTCCTGGTGTGCAGCCAGGTCGCTCTCAAAGGCCTCGTGTTTCTTCAGCAGGGCCTTTATCTCCGAGAGTGTAGCAGTTTCGTAATCCTTCTGCTGCAGCATTGCTTCCTTACCTGGGGAGGGAGCCAAAGGACAGGAGAATGAAGGGCAGGACCCAAAGCCAGCTCCCTGCCACTGAGGCAGCCCCAGTGGCCCTCAAATAGGCATCTACCCCACTCCAGACACCCTGCTGGAGGCTTGCCCTCACACATGTCGGCCTAGATATGCCAAATCCTCACTTTCAAACCACGGAGTGTGAGTTTGCCATTAACAACAGAGAAGGGCACATAGTGCAACTCAAACCAGTACTGTCAGTTTATACTGGACTTCTCTCGGTATGTGCAAACTGGGCTATGCTGGTCCTGTAAATGCCAATTGTAGCATTTACAGTAGGGCAACTTTTCCTCTTCTCTGTAGCTCTTTTCTATCCAAAGGTGTCACTTTGCAACAGTTGGGGAATGCCGATGTGGCCGCATGATGTAGTGGAACAGAGATCTAGTTGATTTTCATGCATTATTTTCTAATAAAATAAGAAATGAACCTAGCATTTTTGAGAGGAAAATCTCATGGAAGGACCTATGCTTGTTCAATCTCTTCCCCCCTACATAACAGACAGCACAATGTCAGGCAACAGGGAACATTACCATCTGTCCAGGACTCATGAATGGATGCCTTCTGCCGGAATTTCTCTGCCAGGTGATCCAGCCTCTCTAGCCTCCGGATCTCATTCAACAACCACTCCTCATAGCCCTTCTCAGCCTGCTCTAGGCCACCCCAGGCATTGTTTATATCCTAGAGACAGAAGCACAAGAAGAAAAGGCAGGTTAGAAGTTGGTGGGGGGAGAAGATGTATGTCAGCATTAGTGTCCATGAGCTACATGGCTCCAGTTGATTGTAGAGAGTGGATGTAGCTTTTAATCTCACAGGGTTCTGCAGACAGGTCAGGGAGATGAAATGCCAGAGTTAAGATAAGCAGGACCAGCAGTGTCAGGATATACCTGTCTGCACAAGAGTCCCTCTCGAAACACTTTCCTCCATGAAACTTCAACAAGACTCAACCATTTTTCAATTAGAAAAAAAGAGGGGCACCCAGACTTCTCTTCATAAAGGCATGCAACTGGTGAAGACTCCCAGAGTCTGGCTTAGATACAGGGAAGCAATGATTGCTTGATCCTCTCTTACTGTGGCCTCAGCAAACTCTGTTCTGTAGGATTCCTACCACAGAGTAGTTCACCCTGAAGGTAGGCATGCTCTGCCCATCCGTGAGTAGAAAAGGAGTCCCATTTTTAAGGCATGGTTGGGGTATATGCGAGCAGTTACCCCCACTCACCGAGACCATTTTCCCTTCTGAAGGCATGAAGGCCGGCCTGTTGCTAAGCCGCAGCTTGGTCTGCAAGGTGTTGAAATTGATCTCGAGTTGGCACTTCTCTTGGACCTTGGGGGGCTTGTGCAGGCGACGGTAGTCCCGGAAGTCCTCCAGTTTCTGCTGCATGGCTTGCATGGTGTTCTCTGGGGCCCGGTTCTCCAGCCAAGGGATGGTGCGACGGATCCACTCCAGCAGCTGGAGAGAGCAATGACAAGAAGCCTTGAACTGAAAATTCTGTTAAAACTACAGGTGTTGCTCTGATCTCATTAGGGACCATTTACTTTTATGTTTGCTGTCAGAAAGATTCTACCACCAGCAGGGCCTGTAAAGAAAAGTTTGCCATCTTTTTTGGAAGTACTTTTGTTTTGTTTTTTTTTTTTTTTAATGAGCAGCACATTCCCTGCCACACTAATTAGTAGTGCTTGTTGCAGCACTGCCAATCATGCTATGCTTAAGGCATAGCTTTCACACAATCAGGACCAAACGATGTCCTCTGATTATGCTAGGACCTTAGAGTTTTGCTGGACTGTTGCATAACTAAAGGATGCTGTAGATTATATCATCTCCAGAAGGGTCTGACAGGGGAAATCAAATCTAGTCTCCAGTTACACTTTTCCCACTTTAGCTTCTTTGAAGTCAGTGATGCTCTTTGAATAGCCCTCCTTAGCAAGCCTATCTGGGGAGCCCACAAAATGCTAATGCAATGGGCAGTCCGCAGTGCGAGTGGAGAAGTGTCCCATGCTTTTCAGGCCAGGCTGAAACCAAGCTCAAGGTCTGTTTGCACTTCTCCATCTTCCCCTCCCTACTTATCTTCCACAAACATACCCCAGTCCACATTTGGTTACTCTGTAGTTTCACAGCTGTCAGTCTGTCACGCTCCTCAGTTAACCAAAGCAGCCTCCAGCTTGTACCTTACACAGATTCTTTCCAACTATCAGCAAGTGCATATTTCTTTCCTCAATTCTCTCTAACTTCCATTCTCTCTGATACAATTCCTGATTTCTCTGGTATATCAGCATCCAATTTCTATGAAAAATGTTATGAAGTTGTATAGTCCTGAGGAATACAGGTTAAACCAGCTCAATTTTATCTTTCATTTTAGCATTTCTGTGGTTGCTCTTAATAAAGTGAGAAACTCAAAGCCGCTCTATGGAAGTGGTTTTTTTTGAAATAGATTGCTCTTACCTTTATGGTAAATTTAATCCTTAATTTTTCTCAAGCTAGAAGGGGGAAAAAAATATTTTCCAAGGAAATGTGGGCCATTAGCACTCCCCAAGATTATCTACCAGCATTACACGAGGTTCCTTTCCCCATACCAGCACCCAGAAACCAACAGCACCACGGACACCTACATCACTGGCCAGTTTCTCGTAGTCTTCCATGAGCTGTTCATTTTCTTGGTTGACTGCCAGCACCTTGCAGATACGATTTGCTGCTGTCTCCGCCTGACGAAGAGAAGAAAAACAGAAGAAGGGAAAAGTGTAAAAAAAAATAAAATATAAACCAAAGCTTGCAGCTTAGCTTCCTGCTACATACCTGCGAGGAAAGTCTCCTACAACTTGGCTCTAGCAACCTGTCTGTGCTTTGAAGCCTCTGTCCTGACCTCTTTGCTTTCTATCTGATCTTCTATAATTATTTTTCACTTCTCAGGTGAACACATTCCTTCAGAGATTCTCATCTCTACTGATCCCACGTGTTGCGAGATGACCAAATTTCTATGCCTTTTCTGAAGCTGCTTCTACAGGAGGGCCCTGTTTGCTTCCTACCATAGGAACCCCGTCTGTCTCTTTACAAAGACAGGGGGTTTCTGCCACCACCTCCACTCCCCTCACCAGCATTCAGAGCTGCAACACCAGTAACTGAGTGCTGTAAAGGTAATGAGACTCTCTACATGGTTCTTATTGCAGAAAGAACTACCGAAACCGAGTTAATCCATAGACTGGACTTTGGAAAATTCCTAATTTTGTTTGGAAGATAAAGTGGTAAATACTCCTCTTAACCTTAATATCTGCCCAGCAGAACAGCTGTCCCTGTATTTCTGGCACTCATTACAGGGCCACCTCCTCCAGCATCTTGCCACATGACACCTACCATGTATTCAGGGTCTCATGATACAGCTGAGAACAGAATTTTTTTTTTTTTTTTTCCTTTATGGGTAATCTTTCTGTTTACTCTCCCAAAACTAGTCTCACCAAAAAATCATCTGTTGTTACAATTTAGTTTTTTTTTTGTTTTTTCCCATTGTGGGCCCAAAACCTTATTCTCTGCAGGGAGCTGAACACGTTAAAACATGAATTTGGAACAAAGTAAGGCTCATAAAAATCCCAGCTATGAACTTGAGAGCAGTCATTCTGCCCTGGAGTGCCATGCATGTGTTTCGCAGGGGGAACATACAGCAGGCTAATCCTTGCACAGCATGTATCTGTGTATATCAGCCCCCTGTATCATCATCATGGTAGGTGCCACGCCACAAAGCCTCGGAGGACGTGCCCCTGTAGTGGGTGTCAGGGGATCACTCAGCACCCTCTTACAGAGCAGAGCTACCGCCCTGGTGCCTGGGGAAGGTGCTAGAGCCACCCAACAAGACTCCTGTGGAGTAGTTCTCCTTACAGAGGCAAAGTGGAGTTGAAGAGGAGAGGGCACATGCCAACACTACAACAGACAATTGTTGAATGCTTGTGTCCTGCCTTAAACTATGTGTGGGACTGATGCCAAAAGAAGTTTTGCTGAGCTTATAGCTGGCAAGTTTCAAACTTTTTTCTGTTTTTAAAAGGCCTTTTATTATCTGTTTATTCAATCTTCAAGGCCATTTGAGAAAAATCCTCTGATTTTTGCAGCTGATGTGAGGCAGCAAGAATAGCAATAAAGTCATAGACTGTACAGTCATGTATGGATTGCTAAGGTCCCAGGGGATCTGGCAATCTTATTAATTTATAAGAAGCTGTAAAAACATATATTTAGTGATCTGTCCCGTCACTAAACCGGGCCAGCTAGCAGATACACAGACATGAACTAATTTAAAACACATTAGAGGGAACTGTACAGGAGAAAGAGCAATTTCACTTAAAAAAAACCCCAACAAACTGTAAAAAGTGCAAATGATGGTTAGATGTAAGGAAGCTCATACTTTGATCTGTTTTTAACTAAAGTTTGTACTTTAATGGAGTGCTCTTTGATATCCAGAGAAAACTTTACAGACATGGGATCAATCAGTATGTCAAAAAGACATTGCCAGAGCCCTACCATGATGTGCCTAGTGACCGCAGGGAACTGGTTATGCCAAATGTTTATTGCAATAATCCCAGGAGATGAGCTCCCTGCACACTCTTAATTGTCTTCTTTTTACACCCCAGGAGCTCACTGCAGCAGCAGCCAGCTGTGCAGGAGTGACCCCATTTTGCGTGAGCATATTTACATGTATCCATGGATAGATATCCTCCAGCTGCCCAAGTTTTTAAAAATATGTGTATGTATATACGTGTGTTGAACATCTGTCCAAACACAAAAGCTCCCTCAATGTCAGCAATTACGACATTATTTGTATTACCCTAATGGCTGAAGCGTAGAGGCTTTCTCTCCTCTATGGTACTTGCTTGCCTATGCTTCTTGCCTACTCCGGAGCGTTCTGTGCAGCAGCAGGACAGGCTCTGTGGCCACTACCACCATTAATGGCATAAGCAACACATTACGCTGACTTGCTCTGAGCAAGGTAGGACAAAAGGATCCCAGTGCTTTCAGTTAACCTCCACAAATACCTCCCACACTGCTGCTAATGAGCTGATCTGGTAATAGAAAAAAGTGGCACACTAAGATGTTTACATGAGGCCAAGGCAGCTCCCCCTACACCTTCATTAGTGGGGTGCAAAAAGCCATTTTGGTTTCCCTCCACTACTGAAGGCAATGACGCATTTTGGATGCTCACCCTGGCTCTAAACAAGCCAGGATGCCCACAAGGCACGGAGCAGCACTGAGAAGATGCTCCATTCTGGGGCCTGGAAGCTGCATGCCTCTATTCTCAGAGAACCTGTGTGAGCCGATCAGCCCCAGTGCAGTGTGGTGCCAACACATTACACTGCCTGCACTCACAGGCTGTGGGGAGGGCAAGCCCAGGGCATTCTGCTCGATACCACGCTGCTGTGTGACGTCTGTGTGTTGTTTGGTGGACTCAAAATAGAAATCTGAATAGCCAAAGTAGCAGCAATTTCCGTGCTTTGTAATTTTTGTCTTTTCTGTACTTCTCAACCCCAACTTGGACTGTGTAGGATGGAAGTGGAGATGGCTGTCTCTCTAGCTCACGGATTCAAGTCTCTTTGCTGAAGAGGATCGTAAAGGAAGGCATTCCCACAGTGTGCTACGTAGGGAAGATGCCTGCCCGTTGACATCCTCTGGTCTTAGAGGACCACTCCAGAATACTGTATGCCCAACAATCTCTTAATAAAATGGTAAAACGTTAGTTAGAAATTTTCACCTCAGAAATCAAGTTTACAAAATATTAAGCCAACCAGTAGTGCATGCATTTAGTGTGAAAGTCAGAAGCGGTTAGAAAACAAGCAAACCAACCAAAGCAAGTATACCTACAAATATATATATATATAAAAAAAAATAATGGCATAAAGAAAAAGCAGTCATCTACACACACAAGTCAGGCTGGGGACCCTGTACCTTCAAAGGCTCAGTATAAGAGAGTGAAAGAAGCAGAAAGCGGCTCATGGGACTTCCCCTTCAGGACTGGTGGCAGTAATGAAAAATCTGAATAAGAAATGGAGCGATATCACAGTAAGTCACCTAACCGTGACAAGGCAGCAACACATTACAGTCTGGGCTGAGGCTTGCACTCAGTAATCACTTTGCGTTTGCCCAGAGGTTTGAATCTGTGTCATTTAGCAGCTGGCTAATGTATGGCTAGGGCAACTCCAAAAAGGAGCTGTGTCCTTCCTGTTAGGGCACAGTTGAGTTGCTGGCCCATCAGGACTGCTAAAAAATTAATAAATGATAAAATCTTTAATCTACCCTATAAGCTAGTTAGACTACATGGGATTGAAGCTTTAATAACTAAGAAGCTCCATCTCTAGTTCTTGCCCCAGCTACTTGGCAGCAGTAGTACCGAGGCAGTACATGAGGCAGCAAAAGGTTGTTTTCAGTTATTCCTGGACACATGGCATCCACCTAAATTGCTGATGAGAGCATGGGACCTGCTGAGCAGGTTCCTAAATAATGGAATGGGTGCAGAGAGAAGAGGAAGGGATTAGTGAGGAGGATGGCTGCTCCTGTAGCAGGCCACAACCCTCCTCATATTGTGGTTTGCTATTTCCTCAATGTGGAGTTCTTCAGGTTAAGCAGACAGCATGGAGCAGTCCCTTAGGGGCACCTGGCAACCAGCAGGCCTTATCACCAGGCTGGCATGAGTTCTGAGACTACAGTCTTCCTGGGCAAGCATCAGCTGGCTGGAGCTTGCAGCCTGGTCTTAAGGATTTTGAACTATTCACAAAGCAGGATCCTTGAGGAAAAGTTACGACTACACAAATTATGCCAAATGAGCGAGTCTATTGCACTGCTGTGGGACGTATTCCCAGTTCCTTGGAAACAAGACAGTATCACATAATTTATATGAAACAGGGCAGAGAACAAAAAGCTTGAACTCTAGAGCTGCTCCCTGGAACCTATTGCCTGCATGTGCCCCTCTGAAAGCCAGCATCAGCATGGTGTCTGCAACAACGCTGTGACCATCAGCAATGCTCTGTACAAAAGAGATGGACTCTTCCTGGAGTCAAGTTAGCCCTCAGGCTGGGCAACACATGGTCTCAAATAGAAAAGGCCTAGTGAGAGAAAGAAGTTGTGGCAGGGGAAACAGGGAGATTTTACATCTATTCATAACACGAAGAATGCAGTCTTGAACTCCAGATTTTATCACTCCAAAGCCTACAATCTGAAATTGCCAGTGATCTTGTGGAAAGGCTGCAGCCCAGCCAAGCTATGGCATGGGATGAAAGGATGGACCTTTTTCTTCTGTTCAAAGGACTGCAGGGAAATAGCTGGTTGGAGGAAGTTTGCCCAAAGGCGAACTGTGACTATTTGGTTCCTCTGAGGACAAATGTCCCGATGTCAGCTTAAGATACTTTGGAGTAAAGAGGAAGCAGAGGAAGAAGGACTGAAGTTATGAAAATGGGCAAAGCAGAGGAAAGAGAAATAAAACATATAGGTGGTTTGGGAAACAGAGGAGAATGACCAGGGAGAAGCAAGGAATGGAGAAGCATATGAGTTTGGGAAAGCTCAAGGCCTGGTAGGAATGCACTTTGTGGCTGAAGCACAAAAGTGCTATGTAACCAGCTCACAGATGATTCAGCCTAGGAAAAGACCACTGACCTAGCCGGGGGCTGAGTGTGGAAGGCAGGATGGCAGCTCAAGAGGGGCGGGCTGTGATTTCCTGCAGCAGGCTGATTTGATTTGGTACTTCTGGAGGCGCATCGCCTGGACAGGATGATGCCCACTAGTCCCTGAAAGAGTATGGACTCTGTCAGAGCAGACATTCATTCATCTTTCGATTCCAGCTTTACCAAATGCTTTCTCCACCACTGGGGTGTGAAATTGGAGGGAAGGAGCAGCTCAAGTCTGTTTGAAAAGACGTTTACATCACTTTTCCAGCAAGACTAGAGATGGCACATCCGAGGGCATCGCTGGATGCATCGAGCTTCCCTGCAAACGCCCCAGGGCGGACGGGGGTCTGGCACGTTCCTCAGTGGAGAGGAGCGGTGGGCAGGGCAGGGGACGGGGAGGGGGTTGTTAGCGGTAAAGTCTCACCTTCTGCGCCCCTGAGAAGGCGTGGTAGTAACATGAGACATAGGTCATTATGGCCTTCTCATCCGGCCTTAGCGTGCCTATAATATCTGTGCAGAGAAGGAAAAGAGGTTGAAAGGATAAAGTAAGAAGCAGCACATAGAATAAAACAAAACAGTCATGGGTGGCGTGAGAGAGGGGGAGAAAACTTCCCATCATGCATTGCAGGACAGGCCAAACAGATTTCCATGCGGAGAGCTGGGAATTCGGATCAGAAGGTGGCTAGCAGCGTTGGCTTGTGGCTCAAAGCGGCACCCCCTCCCCTCCCTCCCAACCACCCCCCAAATCCAGGGGGATCCCAAGCTGTGGATCCGGGCTCTGCACCTTCACAGCTGCGGTCCGGGGGCCTGGCCCAAGGATGCAAATTGTCTGGAGGTTCGGATGCCTGCGCTCAAGGCCTTTCTGTGTGCCGAGGAGCCAGAGATCAGAGCCTTCCTACGCAGTGCGCTTCCTACATGGCATCTGCTCTGCTGCAACACGCACTGCCTGCTCCTACGGCTCTCAGCTACAGGCGGCTGCTTGGCTTTGGCGAGAGATGCTTTCACCCACAAAGCCTGTTCCTTAACGTCACTCCACTGCCAATGGGAAAACGGCTAAGCCAGGCACAGCAAGGACTCGACTGCCCGATTTCCAGCATGGTGGGTGATGGAAAGAGGTAAAAAAGAAACAAATGAACAAAACCAGGCATCTCAGTCATGAGAAGTAATGCTCTGTTTGCAAAATCCACACGGATGTACTTGTTAGACATGCTTTGCAAGCCCCAGGTGAACTGGGGCTGAATTTGTGGAACGACTGGAGAAAGCAGCAGGTTCAGACCTTGAAGCAAGGGTGCGGGAACCTGCAGCATATGCAAGGTAAAAGATAAAGCTTTGGGTATCCGTTGAACCCTTCATAAACCACTAAGTCAGCTCTGTTGCCTCATCTTTGAAAAAGGAAAAAAAAAAAAAGTGAATAGGTATCAGCATTGTTTCCAGTGGGGGCAGGCTGCAGTGTCCTGCTGAGCAGAGCATCTATGTGGTGGCCTCCACCTTTGTGAGACCAAGCATCCTAGCCCAGATTTCCCAGGAGCAAGGGGTACAGGTCCTCGGCAATCAGGGCAGCAGTTTGGAAGGCAAATGGAGAAGGCAGAGCTCCCCGCTCCCTCGGATTTGTGTGTGTGCCAAGGTGCTGGCATATGTAAGTGCCACTGGAAGTAACACTGACTATAGGGAAATGGGACTCCTGGCTCCCTTGCCTCACATATTATGTCTGGGGCACCCCTTTGAACCAACAGCCAACTCTACCGAGAACATAATAATAAAGATGCTCGTAGCTAGAGAGGAGAGAGAGAAAGAAAAAAAAGGTTTGGACATTAGCAACGGCACCAGGTGTGCTCTGTGGAGGGAGCTTGGAATCCTGCGATACCTTCTGGGCTCCTGAGAAGGCGTGGTAGAAGCTAGAAACATAGGTCATGATGGCTTTCTCGTCAGGACGGGCAGTTCCAACAATGTCTGTCAAAAAAAACCTCACGTTAAGAGCATAATCAAGTGATGGGAGGAAAGAAAAGGAGAGGGAGAACCACAACTGTCCAGGAGGCTTGCTGGGGTATATGGTTGTCATAGCAACTCCACAGGGCTTCTCAGCATTCCCCAGAGGATGTGTCTCAGAAGCCAGGATCACCCTCCTGGTTTCCCTCCCTCATGATAAAATTGCTTCCAAGGTCAGGCCAGGCTAACGCAGCCATACATCAGCATCTTGCATGTCACAGCATTCCCCATCCTGAGAACATTACTGTGAATGGTGGGTTGAATCAATCCAAACTGGCAGCAGGTTGACATGGCTTTTTTAGATGTATTATACTGCCAATTCCTCCATGCAGTTCTTCAGGAAAGATCCTTTCTCCCTTCCTTTCCACGCTCCCATCCTCCACTTCAACACAATGATGGCTTGAATTTCAAAAGGCCCTTTCATTAGTTGCAGAGGAAACTCAACACCTCTAGGGATCAGAATTAATGTTGTGGAGGAATGCCCGTTAGCTCCACTCCATGAGGGAGGAGAGCAATCAGGAAAGAGCAATGGGACCTCCTGCAAGGGGCCCTCTTCATCACTGCTAGCTTTGCTGAGATCTGAAACTAGATCCACTTATTTTGGTGGTGGCTTCATTTCTCCTACAGAATGGCAGGAAGCACTTGAATCTACTCCAGAAACCTCATGATTTTTTGTGACCTCAGCATGATGAAGGCAGGGAAAGCAAGACTCATCCCTGGGGATGGGAAATACTATCTCAGAATACAAACACCCTAGTTACCCAAATACAGGTTCACTGGGTTCAGTTGTGCTATCCCCACTTTTCTCCCTTGTTCCTCTCACTCTCTTATTTAACAAAAGCCTTTAATTGCTTCTCCTGTCCAAACCAAGCCTGAAATACAGCTTCTACTGTTGAAACCAGCTGGCTTCAGGCAAACAGCCAACAACCAGTGAACTATTTCAGGCTGTTGTTTCTGCTCCAGAGTTACAGTCTTCAAAGCTTATTGCCAAGCTGGTCCTGACAAGGCTCTCAAAAGTAATCCTTGCTGTCCCAGTGGCCTCAGGGAAGCAGTCACAGTCAGTAGCAAAAGCACCTCTGAACAACATGGATCTCTGCCTTGGTCTCCAGACCCAGTTAGCGAAGGATCTTCATACCCAACACTTCTGAGTAGTTAAGAAGAAGCAGTTTATAATACTAGTATCATGCCCCAAAAAGGAAGATCACCAGCAATGTCAGAAAGAGCCCAAAAATACTCTGGAGCAAAAGGAACGCAGTCCTGCACTACATATTAACTCAGTATTAAGCCTGATTCTTGAAAGGCAATACTTTAGTCAGCAGTGGATGTAGCCAGGTGTTACTCATCTCTGCCCAGTGTGTCAATCCCAGATCTCCACACCAGACTCAGAAGACTGAGGGGCACAGAAGGAAGAGGGAAGAACATGTGATTCATTATTCCACTGTAACTTCTTCCCTATGCATTCAGTATGTGGCCATGGAGGGAGCATTCAGTGGTTACTGAATTCTTGTACAATACAAGTCCACCTAGAAGATGTGGGAAATTTCTTGAGAAAAAGTTAAAAGCCACTGGGTTCTACTTTACCTTCTGCATCCAGCATCTTGGGAATATCCAGGTATTTCTCAGCCACATCAAAAGCTGTGTTTAGATTAGTGAGAGGATCATCCTGGGAAAGAAACAGAGCCAGAGCATCAATATCAACTTGTAACAAGGTATACAGCATTTCTCTCAAAACACAGCTATTGTGCTTGGTATGGTTTGGGTAACTGTGCTGGTCCAGACAAAATTATGTATGAATCCTCATATAGTAGGATGAAATCATTAGCTTCCTTTTGAAAGCAGAGCCTGGAGACTCATGGTACAATAATTAACATATAATCCACACGCTTGCAACAAGAAGGAATAATACATTTTGTCTTGAACCTAGTTTAAAGTAAAATTAGCTTCACATCATACTGATAGTAAATGGCCATATCTCACATTTACATCTCATGCTTATATTAGCTTTGCAACTTCCATTTTAAAGAACTGCAGAGCTGTGTATCTGTTAGAACATCTAAGCAATACTAAAATAGTAACAACATCTGCAACGGGTGCTGTCCTTAGCTAGTGTACAGTTTGTTGAACACCAGTTGAGTGGGAGGAAGAGAAATGTTTCAACAAATCTCAACAAAATAAATACATATATAAACCCCAATTTTGTCTGAGTATTGCTTTTCCTCCTAGTCACTGCACAGAACTTGTCATTTCCTTCTATTTCTATTCCTCTATATAGTAACTTTCTTCTGTGGCAGGATGCACTTCAGATACAGACATCAATACACAGTAATCAAATCCTAAACAAAGTTAAATGTGACTTATCACATCATGAGTCATATCACAAAGGTAACTAGATTTTAAAAAGCCCTACAAGAGAATATGAAACGCAGATGTCACTGGAAATGAAAGACCTCTGCAAATTGTTTCCAGCATTCAAACACAATGATTGCTAAGTGCTGGGTGTCCTGCACTTGGGTCACAACAACCCCATGAAACGCTACAGGCTTGGTGAAGAGGGGCTGGAAAGCTGCCCGGTGGAAAAGGACCTGAGGGTATTAGTTGACAGGCGGCTGGATATGATTTGTACCATCCTCCGGTCACAAGAAACCACCCTATGCTGTGGAATTAGAGGCTGGTGCCATTTCAACTTCAGCCTACATGTCTCCTGTGCCTGCTATGGAGAAACCTCTATGAACCGGGAGTGTAACTGAAAGCCTTACTTGAGAAGGTGAGAGTAGCTTCTCAATATACAACATACTTTGTTCACTAAGTGTAGACAGGGTCTTAGCTCCATTAAGGAAGGAAAAGTAACAGCCTTTCTTTCACTCGAGTGCAGGAGCATCCAAAAATGCCAAGTGGCAGCTCCCTTGCCATTTTCCCCTAGATCATGTACAATTTTCTACTGCAGAAATGTCACCACTGTGTACCAAATTTCAATGTATGCTGACCATGACACGACCACCATGGCATTGCTAACACCCTGACAGAGTGTTTTATTAACACAGCCTTTCTGAGCACAGATTCATCTGAATGAGCTGTTTGAACATCTGTCAGCCACCCCTGGAGGAAAGGGAGGAGCAAACTCACTGCTGATACCTTTCCTATCAGTTTGCAAGTTACAGCTCCAGGAGCAGTGTTGCCAAAGGTTAAAAAGGAATTTTAAGCTGGAAGCAGGGCGAGGTTTCCTGATGGGAAAACTTAGTGGGCTTGGGCACTCCCAAAGGAAGGGCTGAGAGTCTTAACGTGCGGGAAACTGGAGACTCACCTAGATGAAGCCAGCAGACTTCTACTTCGTATGTAAGAAAGATGTGTGATCACACAGTCTCTTGGGGAACGAAGGTAAAGATAGTGGTACTGAAAACAAGCTACCTAAGTCCAAGACTAGCTCTGAGATGAGCAGAGAACTAAACCTTGAGCAAGACCCTGTTCTCCGTGGGATAAGCTTCACCCCTCATGGACAGGGCTCATCACAAAGGTGATACTTCAGTGTCCCTGCCCAGAGAAGGGGTTTGGAACTAGATGATCTTTAAGGTCCCTTCCAACCCAAACCATTCTATGAGTCTATGATTCTTTGTAGGGGTTTCCCTGGGGGCTTGTCCAAGACTACAGTACTGTCTCAAGCCCTACAAAATTCCTCCAACTCCACCGCTTTCAGTTCCATCCCATCATACACCAGCTAATCATGATTTCAAATGGCCTGTTTCAGCTGACTCCCATGAAAAGGGATAAAGTAGTAAAGACTGGCCTGGCAGCTCCAAGCCTTGCAGTGCAGCACCACAGCCGCAGGCATGCTTTAGGGACCCAAAAGGCAGCGGAACAAACAAAAGCCAAGTCACTTGTCCCCTGATTCCTACCACAGCTGAACTACACACCCTAGAAGAGCACTGACCCAGATGAGGTTCTGCAGAGATGCTTTGGTTCCCACTCTGCTTATGTGAACATAGAGATAGAAGAGCAGTAATTTGCCAGGCTCTAGCTGGGCCAAACACAAGGAAAGCTATAGTTTTTCCATGGAGGAATTAAGTTGTTTTAATGGTGGCAGATAGCAAACGTGCCCAAAACAGATGCCCACCTGGCATGTTTTCTGCTTTTGCTGACTAAAGACTATGGCGGCTCCTCCTCTTTCACCACAACCCTAAGTCACATGGGGAGCCTTCTCTCCTCCTCCAGCTATTTCCAAGTTCTTGCAGCACGCAAGGTTGCCATGGCAATTATTGCAGTGTGACATAAAAAAAATCTTCTATTAACTAGCAATCAGGAAAGAAGATGGAGGGGGAGGAAAACTGAGAGAGAGCAAACACTTACTATATCTGCCAGAGTTGAACACACTAGGAAAGAAATCCATTGGTACAACTCATGTTTTCAGGAGTATCTGTAATAAATGCATCCAACACAGTAGTACACAGACCACATTTCTATATGGATTGTAGTGTATGAGGGGGGTGTCTGAGCCATCAGTCAATGATTGTACTTGATAAAAAGATCTTAGATGTGGCTTACAGTTGACTACAGTTGGGGGTAAAAGGAAGAAGGGAAACCCCATCTTCTGCACATCCCTCACATGCAGACCATGAGCTGAACCTTGAGATCTTATCTACAGTGAGCTGAACAATAGCATATAGATCTGCACTGAATAGAAACCATCTAACCAAGTAGTTGTGGTGTCAGGGAGTCACTGACACCAAGCTGGGTGGAGTAGGAAAAATAGTTATGAACATAAACTCAATACAAAACTGTGCTGACTAAAGAAGTCGCTAACTTTTGGGAACAAGACATGTAGCTACCTTTTGCTAGCTATACACTGCCAATACATGATCTGTAGAATAGACATAGACTCTGTGAAGGAGCAGAAAAAAAACTAAAACTGCACAAGAATGCTGCTAAAACAGGAGGTACAATGCAGACCTCTTGGCGGCTTGGACTGATATTCACCTCTCTATCTTATACGTGTGTGTGTGCGTGCACACAGAAACACACAGAACGTCACCAAAGGCACACACAGCTGAGATGCCATTAATCACTCCCTAGAGTTGGAAGAGTCCTGGAGGTGGACCTCTGATGTACTGTCCACTGGGATGGCTGCTTCTCAATAGCCTTTCTCATGTCTTTCCCTGTAAGATAAATCCCCTGAATAACCAGGGATGATTCAAAGTGTTGGGTTTGTTTGTTTGTTTGCTTGCTTTTTTTGAAGGAATGGGGAGAGGGGAAGTAGGCTCCAAGGAGAAGGGCAAGAATCAGTTGAATAGAGCCAAAGGGAGGAGAAAGAAGCAATAAAGGAGGAAGCAGGTGACAGAAATAGTCCAGGCAAACACTGTGTTTATACATTCTACATTCTACAAATGGGTTTCAAAGATCTAACATAAAAAAGGCAATTTCATTTCAGCACATGTCAACTGCCAGAGCTAGACACTAGGCTCTGAGCTAAGTTCTTCCCAGCTATTTGCTCGGGATTTCAGCTATGGTAGAATTCTCAAACATTCATTTAATCTCATGCCTTTAGAGTAATCGAGGCAGAACAACAATAAAAACGATACAGAAAGAGTCAGAACACTGTAAGAAGGCAGAGGGAACCTGATGAAGGCAAGTGGAGAACAAAAGACACTGGTCCCCTTTAATCTTACTCCAACGAGGACAAATCCCTTCCCATCTACATTAATTTTGGGTAGGATAATCACCTTCCCTTTCACCTTAAAAAGCCTGTAGGCAATATGACCAAATAAATTTCTTTCCCTCACTCTCATTTCTCTTCGTTTTGGCTGAGGCCTTTGTTGATAACAGGAGCACTGTAGCATTTAGGTGGTTGGGTTTGTTAGACACACATTGCTCAGCTGCTTTTATTTTCCCAAGATCAGGCACTGAAAATGTAGCTCTAATAATTCCTTTTTTTTATTGCTGCTGCTGATGTAAACAGGTTCGGTCTCTCCCCGCTGTTTATTCATCATGTGCTGACTCCAGACACTAAAACTGATCAGATAATATAATTGCTCTGCAAGACAGTAAAGATCTAAAAGGTTACTGAAAAGCAGAGCAGGCATTGCACAATTCAGTGCCTCAAGGATGCAGCTAATTTGATTAACTCATTTACATATTGTCTATTTGCACAGTGATCCGAGAGCCCAGGTCCATTAGTAATGGGCTTCTCAGTTTATTTCCCCAGCTAACATCGAGCATGTACGCACTTCATAATACCCTGCCTGTGGGATCAGACGGCCAAACCTTTTGTGTATTAGCCTCAGTAACGACATATGAATTATGCTCTTGGTGAGACTTCAGTCCACATGGGCACGGATATAATGAAACTGCATCTCAGCAGACTGCAGGAATGCCAGTAGGATGAGAAACCAGTTTAGCCTTCCATCGCCCTGTGGGTTCAAGAACACTGCTGGCAGCACATACCACTGAACGCTTAGTCTCATCATCCACTTAGCAATCTTGTCTCCAAGACACACAGGAATCAAACTTTGGAGCAGTGAGATATCACGTTACCAGTGGCAATTTTTAAAGTAAAATTGAGTGTTATGGCAAATGCTTTTCTGGCACCTGATACCTGCATGCTAGGAGAAGCCCAGTACTGCAGATGGCTCAGTGCTAAACTAGAAGCACGTGACAAGTGTCCAGTGAGGGCACACAGTCCCTTTCAATGAGCTTGAACACCAGGTAACCAGTTTATATCCAACTCTCCACAGAAATGTTAAGTCTGACTTGACTTGCTAGTCTGTGACATTAGCACAGAACTAGTCTCACATTTGGCCAGCTTTTGCTCATCAGCTGGGATTGGGGCACGTGTCTCATATAAAGCAGTCTGAAAGCAGGGAAAGTCAAGCAGGAAGCTCATTAAGTTCACGCTTGACTAAGAAGCCTGAATGTACTGATTCATCCCTCCTTCCTTCCCCCCAATCCTGCAACTGCCAGCTTGTGCTGAAGTTCTCCAATTATGTCTATCAAGCTAATTCTTCTCCCTCTTTATTTTCAAGGAGCCAAGCATCTGGTCTGACAAACAAATTGTGTCGTACCTTTCGTAGCTTCCCGTAGTCGATGAGCTCTGGACGGTGTCTATGAATTAAAGCGCAGAAACCAAGGCCGTCCTTCCAACTATGAGAGAGACAGAAGAGAGCACAATGAGCCCTCAGCCAGCGAGGGACATGGTGACAAGCATGAACATGAGGAAAAGCACCAAGACAGCAGGACATCTAATTCTGGTTTAGTTTTTGGCTAATGGTGCTTCTGTAACTGCTGGGAAGGAGGCATGTCTTGTACCTGCATGAGACTACAATAAAGATTCCTTTCAATCCCTACAAAAATCCACTGTAATTAGGATTTGTCTTTTGCATTGCCACCTCATTTTTGCCCATTGTCTGTGCTGAACTCTCTGTGCATGTCCTGCAGAGCATGCAAGGACAGGTGTAGAACTCAGGGTTGAAAAAAGGTGTAGATACAAGCCCTAAAGAAGGAACCTTTCCTTAGGGAAAAGGCAAATGCCCATAGCTAGCCCCATTATAGTCCTGGCTAGCATGGATGGCACTTAAGCTCTTTAAAAAGTGCTTTAAATTTATATGGTTCATACAGCTCTCCAAGACAAGCTGGAAAAAGAACTATTATGCAGAATCTTCACTGTAACATTTGCCAGTTTGGAAATACTAAGAGCAGAGGAAGAAAACCACTCATCCATTCCCAACTCTGCCATACTACAAAGTTTCTGGTGCAGCCCTTATTTCATGGCTCCTAAAGCATTCTGAGTTTCCATAGAGCAAAAGCTGTCTTGGTTAGCTGCTCTCAGGCAACTTAATGCTCTGAAGAACTTAACGAAAGCAGCAGCTGTAACCAGAATGAGGAACTGGGATGTAGGCACTTGGATCCTCTTATAACCTTTGCCTTCAGTTTCCTAGGTGTCTTTCTGGACTACGCTGTTACTGTGTAACATGCATCTGCACTGCCTTGGGAGATCTGTCAGGAACATTATTGGACATAACAAGAGACATATGAAAATAACACCGATTGTAAAGCTAAGATCTTGCCTGTAACTCACCTGATATGGAAGTTCTGGATGTTTACATTTTTGTAGGGGGCTGTCTTCCTCTGACACCATAACAAAAGTCCTTCTTTAGCAGATGTCTCTAAAGAAAGAAAGCAAGCACACCAATTAGCTCATTTGCTTAGAAAGCAGGAGTCTCTGGAGCATATGCTAGAAAAACATGACCGACTCCTCTTCGGTAGAGACTGCACTGAATTGTCCTTTATTTAATTCACTTGTCAGAAAATTCTTTGTTTGGAAGAGTCTACTGGGATAGTTTTGTTAATAATATTTTCTTAATGAGGTTCTGTAATAAGGAGATAGCTTTGGGGGATTAGAGAGGAGAGTTTTATAGGACTTGTAAGAGATAGGCCCATTTTCAGTGCTAGTCCCTGAATCAGCCTGCAAGAAATGCAATAGCTTCCAACATCAAAGTTGGCTTTCAGGCTTAGCCATCCTTTTGAGCTGCTCTTAAAATCTCTTCTTGAAAGAGGCTGTGAAAAACTCTTCTCAGTATACCTGAACTTGGTGAGAAATGTCAGTGAGATGACAGGTCAGCTTGGGAAGGGTTGCTCCCTAGGACCTTCCAGCAACTCACCTAAGAGCACATTCTGTGCCTTTACATTGGCAAAGCCATTTAGTTAACCCAGTTCGTTGTTGAACAGCGTCTGAAAAGAACTAAGATTTACCTTCAACTGAGATATCCTGAATGGCAAAACGAAGGATGATGGTCCAGATCATTCCAAGAGTCATTTTAACATTGCCATCCACGATTTCTATGAAAAAAAAACCACAAAAACAACAGATGGAATTGTGGGGGAAAACACCTTGTTCAGGTTTAATTGCTATCACTTAGAAGCCACGTAAGCCAAATTGGGAAAAAGAAAAGCCTTCCTCTGTTACTCTGAAATATCTACTTCAAGTCACCTAAATAACTGCCCCAGCATAATTATATCAGAAGAACCAAAGAAACTTCCCAGTGCAGATGAGCTCCAACAGCTGGTTTTGTCATGTGAATGAACTAGCCACCACTAAGAAAACCAAGAAACATCAACATTTTAATTCCAAACAAGCCTATATACACCAGAACACCTCTACAGGACTTCTTTCAGTCATATAATTGCCACAAGACACAACAGAGCATTCCTCAAAGTACAAGCATCCTGCTTGAAGAGGAAGATGAGATTCATGCTGACCAGCCTGAGCAGACCATAATATAAACTAAGATGTTAAGCAGATTGTGCTTTATTGCTCACTGGACTCCATAATATATATCAGCAAGGGTCAACAACTTGCAGGTTTTAGAAAGTGACTGTTTGTCTGTGAGGTATGATCTGTTTAGGATGGGGGATCATGGTTCTGGGGGAGTCACTGCGGGGATGCTGGCCCAGAAAGGGGCTTCCACCATGTATAGATTAGCGCCAAGCAGACCAAACAGCAGCTGGGTCTCAAGTGCTGATCCTCCTCAGCATCTACAAAAATTCCACACAAACTATTCATACATGTTATAAAATTTACAGTCTTCACTCTTTCGGACAGTGAAACTAGCCAAGCTGCCTTCTCCTACTCATTCTCTGGCAGGTTCCTGTATGGCAGAAGGATCTTTATCAAACAACTGACAAACTACAAGACTATTTTCAGTATGAAAAGGGTTAAAATTAGGCTACTCTTTGGATGTAGATAATTCAAGACCTAACAAGGGTGCCAAAAACCATTTTTGTACTATTGCAGACACCTCTGTGTTACTGCTTCCATAAAGCTGCCCAGCAGGAACACATCATGCTCTGGGGCAAGTAGAAATTTGCAGTGTAGGCAACTGCCACCTGCCTGGATCCTGTCACAAAAGCAACAATATTTGAAAGTTTCCTTTTAAGCCATTAAAAAAAGTTTTTCCTCTTATGAAAAATTTTCAAACACTCCCCAAACAGATTTTTCGGAAACTGTCCATCTGGTCCAAATTCCTGAAAGCTTGTGATTTAGCGATACATGTGGTGCAACTTCCAGTGTAAATTAGAAGGATAATCTCTGCTGTGCTTTGACATATATCTGCATCAGGGATTTACAGATTTAAAAGACAGAAAACCAATAGAACCTTGTTCTATTGCAGTAAACCCTCGCGTCCACTCCTTTCTGCATTTAAGAGTACGGACAGAGACGTGGTGGGGCATCAGTTTGCACGGAATTAAAGGCCAACAACTTAAACCCCAATGCTTGTCGAGACTACAGCAGTTGGCAGGAGGACCTTAAGGTATATTTAAGGTCTGAAACTAAATCAAGCTCTTTATTTTAATGGACTAGATTAAAATTTGACAGCAATATTTTAATGTTGAAAATGCTTTACAAACACTAATAAATCAATCAGTGAGCTGAAACAGGTAATTAATATTACTGTTCCATGGATTTCAATTAGAAATAAAGGTCAAGATACTTACATAAAACCAGACTGTGTTAAGCTGTTAATGTGGCACTAGAACTCTGCACTATGCTCTGGTCACGTTCTCAAATTCCATCTTTATAAATATCACTGGAGGTGTTCAAGGCCAGGCTGGATGGGGCTTTGAGCAACCTGGTCTAGTGGG
>JAOXJM010000041.1:29235919-29274511 GCA_026413425.1 Tringa solitaria | reverse complement strand
TCCCTGCCCAGGGCAGGGGGGTTGGTACTCGATGATCTTTAAGGTCCCTTCCAACCTCAAGCATTCTATGATTCCATGACCTCTTCTTCCCCAGCCCTCTTCATTGCATTACTTATTCAAAAAGAAGATGTATGCCCCCTGCTCCCATGTCCGATTCTTCCTTAGCAGTGCACCAAAGCAAAGCTGCTCCGGAAGAAGCCCAGAATATTTCTACCACTTCATCTCCATATATAATTTTATTTTTCTTGACGCAGGGAAAACCCATCACCTACCAAGCAGATACTGATGTCAGTGAGATTAGTGAGTGAACCATCCTGGGACGCAGATTTAACCAAACTCACCATCCCCAGTCCTTTTCTTTGCTTTTTTAATTTTTCTTTTAAATAACTGACAAAACTGTTATCATTTCTTAGAAGTGGGCAATCATTTTTCATTTCTAGAGCTAAAAAATTTATCCTGGCAACCTGGTTACAAAGTCAACCAGCCTGATCAGAAAGGCTGTATGCTCATTGACCCTCACTCACTCAGTTTTCCATCCCTGCATTGCCCAATGGCAATCTCCTTTTCCTTTAGGATCCCTTCAGCTGCTGCCAGTCTCCTTCTAATATACTGGAATCTGGCCAAGAAACAAAAGTGAAAAACATGGTTGCAAAACACGTTTGCATGAAGCCTTGTGCTTCCTGGTGATGAAGAGAAAGAAACTCCACAGGAATTGTAAAAAGTTGAATGTAACACTACAAAACTAGAACAATTTAATGCTTAATTAAAGATACCATGTTTGTTCCCCACTGATGTAAGTAAGGCTCAGTAATGTGAGAGCAGCTCACATATTAAGTCTAATAACCAGACAGTATCTTCTGCCTGACTGTGCTTTCCAAGTGCTCTTGCTGGGCAGGACTTCTGCAAGTGTTGTCTGCACTTCCTCCACCATCAGCAGCTGTTGTCTCAACAGCAGCAGCAAGTACACGTTATTAATGTGATTTACATTCAACTTGGGGGTGGATCAGTTGCTGGCTAAAGCTGATGAGGCATCTGCATCCACTGGAAGGAAATTTTTTGCACCAGTGAATATGCTTCCAACTCAGCTCCCATCATTGTACCAAATACCACAAACAAAATATGCAAAACATACAGTACTCTCATCCATTTGTTTGGCAGCCAATTAAGGGCCTGAAAAATATTCAGTCCTTATGAGCAAGACTGGCTGGCTACATTGATATAGCTTTTAAAATGCCACCACCTTTTTTAAATGCCTGAACTCATTTTGAAAAATGCAAGAACGATTAAGCTTACTTTCCTACCCTGGCCTAGGTAGTTAGAAGCAGAATCAATGCTACAAAAACTGTTATCCCCCCAAACTACTTCTGAGTTGCCTATGAGAGCACTGCCTCTGGTTACCCCATGGAGAAAAGGAGTTGCAGGGGATGAACAACTGGCAGGATAGCTTTATGATCTGGGAATTGAAGACATAGAGCTACAATGGTGACATAAAATTAAGGCAGCTCTGCATTTTGTTTATCCTAACAAAAGCCAAATAAACCAGGAGGAGCATCCGTGCCCCCGTCTTCAGTAAACGTTGCTAATGATGGTCCAGGCAGGTTTAGGACAGATGGCTGGCATTGATGACAGGGGTGTACATCTTAGCTCCCTATTTGTGAGTGGGGAGGAGACAAATACAATGCTGTGTTTCAGTCACTGATGTGTAGAGACCTTATCTTCCCCCTCTTTCCACTGTCAAATGTATGCTTGCTCTGCCTGGGGCTTCAGTAGGTGTTTTGCTCTGATGGGACTTCTCCAATTGTTGGAACCTCTAAGCTTCTTTTCTCCTTTCACTTGTGCAGGTGAGAATGGGGATAAGTCCATCCAAAGCTATATTTATGCTGAACAGAGCCACATCTGCCTAAGAAAGCAGCAACCTTCTATGAAGATTAGACGTGCAAATAAAACAGTCTTAGGGTCACATACTTGACCTATTCAATCTGTTAAATCCCAGCAGCATTTGACACCAGTATGGAATCTATTACAGCAAAAGAAGTCTCCTGAGGTGTCAGATGACAGTGAGATTTAAAAGCAGATGAAAAACCATTTGGAACCTGCACCAGACTAGGGCCTTCCTTTATCCAGATTTACACAGATCTGCTGTATGCCACAACTGCTTTGATCCTATGGACTCTGGCTAAACAAAGATGTTTAGAATCATCTTGAATTGTTAATAGTCAAAGATGGTTGTAAAAAGCAGCTCTTGACCCTCGTTGCTTATTCTGTTTGCTTAGTTCATTCTCCATTTAACGTGGACATGGAATATGTCCTGCACTCATGCTGTGTGTAGGAAATCCTCTTCAGTTCTGGTTGTCGCTCACTAGGACACGGCTGCAGAGTTTGGTTTATAAACAGTGGAGAGGGATCTTTATTTGATGAAATGTGAGATAAATGCCCAGAAAACATTTTTGCTGGCTTTAACTCTGATTAAACACAAGGTTTCACAAGGCTTAAGCCAACCTGAGACTCTACTTGGGATTCTTTCTGGAGCTTATTTTTTAACCACAAAAAAGTAATAATAAAGAAAGCCAGGACACCAATGCCCAATGCCATTTGTCTAATGTATTCAGAGAACAACAGAACCCTGCTGCCCATCAGATACCCAGAGATGGATCAAGCCACCTCAGGGTGAGAAGTGCACTCCCCTAGCCACACTGCTCCTGGAGGGTAGTTTTCTCCTCTGGGAGAAAAGCCACCCGGAAGACTTCCTAGATCAGTCAAACCTGACTGAGGCATTTACAGTTCATGTTCTTAGTGCAGTGTTATGACTGCCTCATTGGCTTTTATCTTCTGCTTTACTGGTGCATGATGTCTTCTTAAAGTCTGAAAGTAAGCCCTTAAAATTCATGCTACAGGGACGCTTATATTCCCTTCCATGGACAGAGTTATTGCTGTGCTGTTCAAAGTAAAAGTCCATTTTTATAGCTGATGTGTAATTCACTGTATACCAAGTACCTGGATGGACTGGGCAGAAGGCCCTGCAGCAGGTTCCACTTCTTGGTGACATCTGGGCTAGGTCTGGGTGCGTGGCAGGCGCTGGGCTGGATACTGTGATCATATTTACATGGCCTGAGCTGGCATCACAGCACAGGCCCAAGCACTCTGTATAAAAACCCAACCTAACCTTGGTCCATATTTCAGTGCCGTGTTACCTTTTGTAATGAAAAGAAAACCATTAGGGTTCACCATGTTGCTACATGGGAACCAGGACAAAGGAAAGCCAGGAACATTTGACAGGGGAGGTCAGGATCACTGTTCAGATTGATATAAATCATGGCTTCTGTCACAAAATGGCACCTCACAGCCTTTTTCTGAACAGGGCAACTGCTATGAATCCATACAGAATAACTAGGCCCTGGAGATCTTTGGTCATAGACCATTTTACTTACAAATGACTTCTAAGTGCTATAAGGGTACAGTCACAGCTGACACAGGAGCAGAGATCATAAAAGAAAAATCCAGTGGAAGGAGAGGAAAAGGCAAACCAGTGCCAAGGGGAGCAGAACCAGAAAAAAAAAAGAGAATAGAGCAGGGAAGATAGGTTTTATGCATGTTCTAGTCTCCCAGAAGGATCCAAATGTCTGTCCAAGATCCAAATGATAGCAGGAGCTGTTTTAAGGCAGGTCATCTCTTACAGTTTGAAAAGGGTCCCATATAGATATGGACTATCATATCAGACACTGGATGCATCCGTCTATTTTGCAAGGGCACAAAATTACCTCAGATATACATTTGTGCTATATAAAGTGTACTCAGGACAAGCAACACCCTCAGGTTGCTTCTCTGCGAAAATGGAAGAAAAGTTTTACATGCAAAATGTCAATATCATTGAGCCATTCACCTCTTATATTTTGCTCTTAAATACCAAACGCACTGAAGAAATGTCTTCCATGTCCCTGGGCACTAGTTTCAAATTGTTGCAAAGTCTCCATAAAGTTAAAGCAGTATATTGAGGTAAAGGTCTCAGTAAGGCAAACGTAAGCACCTGCAGCAGCAGTGGTACTCTGCCTCATCTGGCACAGAATAAGCAGACTGTAGAACGGGCATGTGTCTTGGAGACAAGAGCATGCCTGAGAGGCCAAAATTGGGAACAGCAAGCCAACATTGCTCTGACCTCCTGGGCTAGGAAGAGGCAGGGCTCAGCCCTGCAGCCCCACAACTCTCCCAGAGGAGGAATGCTCATCCAGAACTGTATCATGGGCTAATTTCCTGGCTCTGTCATGAGTTTCCCTGGAGAAACCACGTATTTCCATCTGTAAGATGGAGATAACAAACCTCCCTCATTTTCTGTGGTCACTGTAAAGACAAACCTAGAAATACCACAGAAGCGGAGTGTCTCCACAGCAACAGTGACAACATGAAGTCCATAGGCTGGACTCATACACAGGTCCAGAGCAGAGGAAAAGAAGTGTCATGAAAATACAATTCAGATAAGATGAGAAGTTGTTAAGGTTTATAAAAGAGCAAACCATCTTACTAACCTGCAAACCCTTCTAAGTCTCAGGGGACATATCTGCAGAACACCCACCACCTTTGCTAGAAAGACAAAAATCCTACACAACTCCCTGCTGTCTGTATGATCTGCAAATTTGTCTTGAGAGTCCCTGGTGCTTCCCGCAATGGGCTCTGGCTTCCAGCCAGAGCACCCAGCTTTTTAGGTTGCATGACAAAAATCCTGGAGGCCCTGAAAACTGGGGCCTCTGGGGTCTTTGACCTGTGCTGAGGACCACACTTCCACTGCTCAATGTTTTCCTTAACTCATGAGAACCAGGAAAAGAACAGGAAGACCTGACCAATAAGTCCAAGAGGGAATCAGGTTTGGCAGCTTGGTGTGAAAGTGGGATCTAAATACAGAGTAAAGGCCTAATATATCCCCTTTTTTCCTCCATTCTACAAGGGCTAGGGAGGCACAAAGGGAAATCACATGCTGTTGTGAGAGAAAGGCAACAGCTAAGCACAGCTTGGGCCCAGACAAATCAGCTGGTTTCTTTACCTTCTGCTCCAATAGATACTAGTTTGACTCCTTTGCTGGCAATGAAATCCAAGGCCTTGTTCACGTTGGATATTTTGTGCACTCGCATTTTGCCTCTTTCAGGCTTAGCCAAGCGTTCACCTAGTAAGAAAAGAGGAAAAAAAAAAAAGAAGTATTAGGAAACCATTCTGAATCCTTTCTTCCACGATGGGTGTTTCCCACTGCTGGTGGCTCCTGCTGCTCAGCCAGGGAGGGGGCAGACCTCCCTGCATCCTCCCTTGACAGTGAAGGCAGGACAGCCACACGCACTGTTAAGTACCCCCAGAAAGAATCATACAGAAAAGTATCTTTTTGTTGTATCGTAGATACATTAGTAACAGAAGAACTGTGGGCACTGAGTCCTTTCCACAGCAGTCTTGTAGCTGAGGTGAAAAGGTCCTTCAAAACCACTCTGAGCTGGGCAGTGGAACTAACCTCCGTCCCATTAACCACAGACAACGATGCCTGGAAATGGATACAACTTCCCTCCACCACCAAGACAGGTGAGGAGCCCCCCTCCAGCATTTACAAGCTCCAATTTACAAAGCAAATCGCTCCTTCTTGGAACTCCTCACAGTCAAATAGGAGGGTGATCTTGCGTCTTGCCTTTTCCCCAGCCAAGACACAGGCCTCACACCTCTCTCGTCTCTGGACTGAAGGGCCACAACTGCTTGCATGAGGAAATAAAATCAATTCTTTGGCAAGTGGCCTTGTAACTGTAAGGACTGTCATCTCAACACCTTTCCGCTGTGCTTGATGTCTTTCTAACTGTATGCAATGGTCTTTTACGCAGTAGTATGCATTTGACACGATTGTAATGCGGCAGAGAGAGGGAAGGAGCCTGCTCCAAAGTAAGAGCAGGTAAATCTCTGACAGAAATGAATCTTGGGGCAAATGCTGGAACATTTGACTGGAACAAAGCTGGCAGAATTGGAAAAGCACTTTCTTGACCTTATTTATCTGAAAGAGCTGCATTCAGTGCAGTTGTGGCCATTTTGACAGGCTTCCTGTAACTATGCTCACCGCCTACTTTTACTAACACTAACCCAAGGTTAGTCACTGCAGAGTAAGTAAATCAAAGCTCGGACACACAAGTGGACTTTTAAAAGGAAGTTCTGCTAGAAATATAATTAAACAGGACATCAGGAACCACACATTATGTGACACACAACACCAAAAAACCAAGCAGAACAGCTGCTTTCAGATCACAAGCTCTAGAATACAGAAAAAAATCTAAACAAAATGCAAGCAGGGTTTTGTACTTTGAAAAAAAAGTTATGAGAGAATTAAAAAGAGATCAAATGGGCAAGTCTAGGCAAGCAATTACTCACTTGACCTATTCAGTTCCAAAAGTCTCCTGCAATATCTTGAACCTGAATATTTAAGTCAACGTGAGCTGAGTCAAAAACCTTTATTTGAGGCTCAAAGGTGAGAAAGAAAGGTACTTTTTAAAGAACTCTTCTCCATACTAAAACTGGATGGCTTGTTTTTTAACAAAGGAGTGAAAAAAGATAAAAGGGAGAAAACCAGATTATCTTCATAGTCATGGCCTATAAAGAAAAAAAGGCTGGAAATGAAAGTCCTTTAAAAGTGTTTCAGTGATTACTGTAGGCTGGTGTCATTAGCTCTTAAGCTTAAGAATAAAACCAGATTCACTTTCAAAATGAAACACTGATGTCTGACAATTTAAGTAAGAAGATGTATTTATGGTACTACCCCCATCCTAGGATTAAAATGATCTCTTTTGCTTTAATGGAGCCTCAAGTACACGTCATGGCATGTTGTCTTATTTTTCCATTTGGATAATGCTAGTCATTCTAAATAAAAGTGGAAGCATTTTTTGTGACAGTTTCACAATGGCATTTTTGCATGTAGTTTCACAATAGATTTATGCAGGCTTATGCTGCCAAATGTGAACAAATGCATTGAGCCAGCTAAAAAATAACCATTTTCTTCCGCTGATGTGACTATAAGCCAGCCTTGCAAAAAGAAAAATAAAGACAAGAGATAAAGTTTCAGCTGGAAGAGCAAGCTGATCCAATTCACCTTGTGGCCGCATGATAAGCATTGCCAACACAAGGCAGAGCATCCGAACTGCTCTCCCTGGAGCCTGGAAGAGCAGAACTGTTCCTTCTGACAGCAACGCAATCCTCGAGCAGTTGGTGGCGATTGCAAAACTGCAGTCTCCTCCTTTCAAATACCACAATGGGATATTTGTTTTAGAATAATTTTTTTTGGAACTTAAAAAGTCCCAAAGCCCGATGGCTATTTCCTTCAGACTTGGACTTGATCACAAATTTAGATTTCCAGAGAAAAGCTTCATCTGGTTCCATGCCATGCATTATTAATGATGCAGACTGTTAAAATGGAAGCCTGCTAGAAATATGTTCTGCTTTTAGCTATTTGCATCATTGCTTTATTTCTCAGTACTCCTTCCATCTGAGACAATGAAAACGGTCTACTTGCTTCCATTCTCTGAATCCCATGTACTAGCCCAAGGCTGTACTTTAAAAGCCAAACAATGCAAGGAAGTGTTAGCTTAGAAGTTGTTTACAGCAAATTTGTTTAGGAAAAATTTCAATTAGTCATTTCTTCTGTTTGGGGGAAAAAAAAAGCCTTATAACTTTATTTTAGAAGTACTAAAAGTGAGCTTAGCCTTTTTCAGTCTTGTAGAATTATTTTTAAAATAGCTTTGTCAGGGGAAGGAAACACATGCGGTGAAAAATGAAAGTTTGTCATTTGGGGCAATTTCTAGGGGAGGTCCAACTGTAACTTCCCACCATGGAGGCCAACAGGAGAGGACTCGCAATGAGGAAGTTCCAGGACTGTCCCTGGAGTTTCCCCCACTGCACAGTGGCTGGGGGACCAAGGGGCTCTGCCTAGGCTGGGAGGGGACCCTTCAGCAGCACCACAGCTCACCACCAGAAGGTACTGGGCTGAGTAAAACCGAGGTGTTCTCCTCTTGCAGAGCATCACTGCTTCCCATACTTCGGGAAGTCACATCAGATAGGAAAACTGCTTCCTACCTGCCCTAGCTAGGCAGCGACATGTCCCCAAGGACACACAGGAAGGTCTACCCTGAAACAGGTTTCCCACAGCCCCAGAGGCACAGTCCCTCTCCCATCCTAAGGTCTCCAGCAGCTTCCCTGATGCAGGCTTCATCCCCTCTCCCACGGCAGCACAGTGGGAGCCACGGCTGCAGCCAGGGCAGAAGGAGACTACTCCCTACTCCCACTCACCCCAGCCACACCGCCAGGCAGAGACAGTGCTCAGCTTCACACAGCTCTTGGCCAGTGGGGCCCAGCACTCTCACAGCTGAAGGCTCTTATGGCCATCACCCTCTGGGTTAGAGGAAAAGATCAGCCTGCCACAGAGCAACCCTTCCCATGCCAAATTTCCATCAGCAGCTCTGCAGTTCCCCAGAATACGGGAAGAGGAAGATGTAGAGAGAGCCAAGAGCTGCAAGGAAAGGCTAGAAGCTGGAACTGGGGGGCTAAGAATCATCTGGAGACTCACCCTTTTGGCAGGTGATCAGTGGGAACCGTGGCAGAAACACACATGTGAGCCCTTGCCAACCAGCAGCAGATCCCTTACCCCACACTGCTACCAGGCTGGGCTGATGCTTCCCCACCTACAGGCCAAAGGGGCTACTAATTGGGGCCAACAGCTAGAAGGAGGCTCCGCGAAAGACCAGCAGGGCTCACAACTGGAAATGGAACCGCCAATGACCGAAACGAAATGGGGAAAAAAACACAACTGTACTAAATTTCTCCTCTTTTTTCCACTGTACCTAGGAGAACTGTGCTTCCAGATTTTGCTGGCTCTTGAGGAAAGGATGCTCAGTCTTAGTGTGTGAAGGACCATAGCCTCTGGTGGGATGCAGCTCCCCATGCCTTTGCCCACTGGTCACCTAGCGACAGGCTGTGGGCACAGAGTCACTCTGCAGTGGATGGGGAAATGCTGTGCCCACACCACCAGTGCGCCATAAAGCTGTTCGCTTCTTCCCAAACTGAGGGGGGTCCAACAGGACCTGCCAGTGGCCTCCCAAAGGGACAATCTGAGAGGAAGAATGGGAGGCAAGAATATTAAGCAGTGTGAGATATGAGACCCCCTGCTTTGGCACCAAGCTGCACCCACCCTCCCCTGTTCATGCTTCTCTATCTTCGAGTTCAGCGATTAGAAACTAAGCCATTAAGGTCCATCTGTCCCAGCTTCCAGGCTGCAGCCCCTCCTCTGAAAGGGAACATAAATACAGAAAATAAACTAATAAGACTCTGTTACCTCGTTTCCTACAGGCACTGCAGAAGCAATGTGCGTGCCACAAAGCTCTAATAATATTTTGAACTCTGATCCCTCCAAACCATAAGCATGGGCAAAAACTCTGAGGTCTTATCCTATATTCATAAATTCTGAAAAACACATATACTGACAGCATCTTTGCAGGATGAGAGAAAGCAGTCTGAGTGCTTTTATCATGGCAATTTTATTGGAAAATGTACCAAGAAGGTCAGGAGTACAAGTCACTGGGTTGCTATTACTGGCTCAAAAGCCATCAAAAGCAAGTCCATGAGCATATAACCCCAATTTCATACATACAGTCTTATCCCCCCTCTCAATGCCTCCCACAATACTAAGGTATTTATTTCATCAGTACATCAATAGGGACTACTGCTTATACAAAATAATCCCTGGGAGATATCTGTCAAGTAGTGGGACATTTTTGATAGGGAGTGAAAACAAATCTGACCTAACTTGTTCATGCCACTGTTTTTATTGCAGACTGGGTTTTCTGGGATTTTGCTTTTCTTTGGGATTGTTTTCCCCTGAAGGCTTGAGCACTGAGCTCAGATTGAAACTAGAATAGAAAAACTTCAGTCACAACTGAAACTGAACGAAACAGAAGATTTACTGGTTTGACTCCCCTTTTCCAATAACTTCTATCCTATTCCCACTGTCATGTGGCTTTGGTATGATTTGCCAGTGCAGGATTCCCACACTCTTCCCAGAGCTGCTTCATCAGCCCTGCCAAGTAGTAAGAGCTGTTGCCTGAGTCTTCACAGGAGGCTGTGCATTCCTGACGGGCAGAGGAAAGCCGAGAGACAGGAGCAGGAATGCAATGGGCAGTTTGCACAGGCCATGAGGCTTGGACTACATTCCAAAAGCACATTAATGGTCACTGCTGGAGACAAGATATTCGTTAGGGAGAAATTTGTTCTGAATCAGAAAACAGCTGTTCTTATATTCCAGCAAAATCGGCAGCATTACAGCCCTTGCTGTCCCTATTCTGCAAGAAAGGGGGAGGACAGATTTCTGAATGGAGATGCTCAGGACACTTGAGGGCACCACACAGAACCTCTCTCACCTGAAATGACTTCCAGAAGTAACATGAGTTTGAGGCCATCCCTGAAATCTTCCTCTATGTTCTCAATCTGTGTCCCAGCCTTGCGGAGGTGAGAGTTACACCATGCTGTAAATGTCTAAAACACAGGAAAGAAACAACAACAACAAAAAAAAGCAGTCAGTAATCTTCCCAGAAGCCAAACAATAGTTCAGAACCAAAGCAGTGCTGCTGGGTACCATGACACAGATTCAAATGCTGGTTAGGTCATCATCTTTCCACCTGCTGCCCTTGTGGAGCACAAGTGTTAGTGCCTAAATATCCAAAGAAGTTGCAGGGTGTTCCCATGACAGAGGGAGTCTGAAAGAGACAGCCACTTCACGGCTCCAGCATGTCTGATTTTCTGGAGAGGGCCCTACAATTTGTGTTTGGTTTAGAATACTTTGAAACTGATTTCAAGGCATGCTAAGTGCTTGTATTGCTAGGGACTCCAGTAGTGTTATATGACACATTTTAACATAATATGAAGGAGAACAGAAAACAGCATTCCAAATCTTCTCATCTCTAGACACATGCTTGAGAAAAGAGGACCATTCCTCTACAGTCAACTGCCTCTGGTCTACTCCATCCCCAGCAAACACTGCAGCCCTTAGACAGATACCAAGGGAGAGCCTGCTGAGCTCCACAGCCACATAAACCACATCCCAGCACTGTCTCTCCTGCTGTCTCTGTTCTCACCAACTCACTGCTAGGGCACACCTCTCTCCCCTGTGCGACTGTCCCACCTTCCATCGTGCCCTTCCTCCCCCCTCATGTGGAGGAGTAAATGTGTTCCAGATAAAGATGCTATCCCCCATCTCAGCAGAAGTGCAAGTCACACAAAGGATAAAAGCAAGCACTACTTATCGACAACTACTGTCTAGCATAGTCCCAAACTCCACTATTTGAAAGCCTCTGGCAGAAGGGTCATTGCAGCCACCTCAATGATAGAAATCATAGCCACTCTGTAATTAGTGATATTATGCACCACCACTGGAGTAATAATATGAGTCTGAAGTGCGGGAGAGACCGAGGTCCAAACTGCAACACAGCCAGCAGCATTCAGGCTAAACAAAACTCTTTTTGGAAACGCCTTCTGACCTCAAATGGTCAGAATAAGAGGCTCTCTCATATAAGAGAAATGAATTCCACCACAACTGATGACAAGACACATTTTCTGTGGTTGCAATCTGTCAGCCCATGTTCAGAACAATGGGCACTGAAGGGGAAGAGACCATCTCATCCAAGAGATGTGACAGTAGGGATTATCTCAAAATGGCACCATGTGAATGGGTCTGTAAGTGCTACCATTCAATGGTCAAAATACAATAAGCAAACATAAAACACCTCAGAAACCTCAGTGTGTCACAGTCTTAAACAGGTGAATCAAAGAGCCCAACCTGGAGATGCAGAAGCTGCTTGACACAGAAGTACTGTTTGAAGAGTAAATGGTAGCAACTAGTTCTTTTAAGGCAGACAAGTTTGTCCAAGTGCTAATGAATGCATTTCACAGTGTTTGAATAGGACACAAAGTAAACCCTTTCCTTTGTACAAACTGATAACCCCTTAATCACTCTTTAAATAGAAGGGTGAGGTTACTAAAAAAAAAAAAAAAAAGAGCAGCTCCAAAAGCTCACTGCTACCACAAGGAAAGGAGGTCCTTCTTCCCTCCCTCTCCCAAAGCCAATTCAACTCACTGACCCAGCAAAGAACTGTTTACTTTCTTTGGTAAGGCTAGTCTTCTGCTCAGTAGCGCATGGAGGCAGTTCAGCACAGTCTAACAAGCCTCTGCAAGAGAAATTTGGGCATACGTGGGCCAAGCAGGAGGGTGGAGTGGACCACAGCAGTCATGCCATCTTGGACTGTTGGGGAACCACAGCAGAAAGGACTCTGCTGATACTGAAGCAAAACATGCCAAAATTTTAGAAATGCTTCACCACTGCTTACACCACGCACAGGATTTCAAAAGAAAGTTCACCCCAAATGGCGAAGAGTATCAGGGCTTGTTCTTATTTGTCTGGAAGCTGGGCTTCCTCTACTAACCTGCCCACATTCCTGCCTTACACGACTACAAATAGTGTAGCAGAATCTTTCCTTGGAAAAAAGCATTGCTCAACAGCTGCTGAGCTTCCCACTGATGTGCTCTGGCCTTGCTCTCTGCTGGGGCTGTGGGATGGAGCAGGATAACAGAGCAGCTGTAAATACTTTCATGGCAACGGTCCTTTGGACAGATGCATGTATTGTGAAAGTCTGGGATCTCTTTTTTCAAGATGGCCTGGTTTCCTTCCAGATTTGGAAGCTTTAAAAAAAAAAAAGTCATTAAGCACCTTTTACTGCTTTTTATTGTTATTCCCCTGAGAAATAGAAGTGGGTTTTCTTTCAAGTAAGAGCAGTTTTATTTGAAAATAGGCCCTGCATCCTGCAGTACATCCTTTTGGCACTACTTTCTTTATTCCACTGCCTGTGCTGTATTATGTGAGAAGAGGTTCATTTATTCAGCTCCCTTTTGCAGCCAGGTTCCTTCGCTCCTCCAGAGGGGCAAATGACAGCAGAGATGATTTCAAGTGCTACATCGTCATCACATATCGAAGTATGAGAACAAGTTATTGTCAGGAAGATTGTGGATGTGCATGAACCTCCTTCTCGTATTTGCAAACCAGACAAAGCAAGATACCTACAGCTAGTGACTGGCCCTGGGTCACATTACAAAATCCATCCATCCACCAGGATGAACTTTTATTTATTCTATGACTTCTCTGAAGCCACTTCAGTTTTGTATTCTATCAGCCCAAAGCACATCAGAAAGTTCCGCTTTAAAACAGGGACACTCTTGGAATAGCTCAACTGGGCATCTCTTTGCATGTTTTGAGGATGGAAGAGGGTGACCAGGTCTACATTTCTAAGAAACACAAATGAAATAAAAAGCAAACCTTCTAAACTTTGCATTATTAGAAAACCTGGCAGGATACCAGATCAGTGAGAGTATTTTTATTGCTGCAAGAGTCACCTAGGGCTTGGTGGAAAACTAAGTCCCAGATCCAGCACTCCAGCTTCTCTGCTGGAGCCACCTCTACCACATCATGGCCTCAGACATGTTGAAGTGAGACAACTCCGCAAAACATATATATTGGCCATCACTGGCAGAGCTGACACCTCAGCTCCTCAAGGACATGGGACCATGAAGTGTTAATAGGCAGAGCACATCCAGTTCCCACTAAACAGCTCCCAGAAATGCAGATGTTTTCTCAAGACACCTTTCGGTTCCTACCTGAACTCCAATAAGCACAATACCACAAGCAGCACAACAGCGCGTGTGAACAGCAACAACCAGCAGCTCAGTGTGGATGAATTAGGCCATTTTGCAAGAAAGCAGGATTATGAATGCTTCTAATAATTGTAACGGGATTCACAAACTATGTTCTTCACAGACCAACCCAGAGCAACACCAACCAAAAACATAATAATAAGAAAACAGCTTTATGTTGCATTTACTGCATATACTGCACAGGAGTAAACAAACTATCTTCTTACTTCAAAGGAGGAAATTGGAAGGAGATTTGACAGACAGATAGGAGAAGGCTGAAGAAATGTGGGAGAAAAGTCAGCAGGAGCAACAGAAGGGAGAGCTGGAATTTTTGCTGTCCGCTGGGGTCTTGCAGTCCTGGCAGTTTTCTTTGGAGCCATTTTTACTGACTTGGCTTCATGCATCTGCACAGGATCCTTTTTGTTATTCTAGGAAACCTACTGAAACCACCCACTCACCCCATCCATCCTCTGGGCAACGCAGCCGCTCCTCCCCTGGCCCTGAGTCACAGCGAGCGGTGGCAATCGGCTCGGGGCGGCCGCTAAGCCCTGCTGTGCTGTCTGTCACCAGCAAACAAGCTTTGAAAGCAGAAAGGGCTGCTGAGAGCAGCCAGCCATCTTTCTGGCACAGGCCTGGCCCTGGGAGCAGTCAGACACAATAAAAAAAAAAAAAAGAAAAAAGAAAAAAAAGCACCTGTGTGTGTTGGGACGAGGAGAGGTGCCACCCAGTTCGGAGGGCAAAAATGCACTGCCAGGTGGGAAGCACCGTCTCTTCTGTCATGAACTCCAATCCCTGCTCTAAGGCAGCAGATGTGCTTCCCTGCTGCCTGCAGACGCAGAAGCCCAGAGATTATTCGCCCGCTTACCTCTAACTCCCTGTCCCAAAGACGGGGAAACAAATACTCTGTTAATCTTGAGGCTTACAGAAATTTCACAGAGCTGGAAAACTACTTACTGTTAAATAATAGCACAAAAGCATACCATGAACTGGATTTTCTTTATACAAATCTCACACCATAAATTTTCTATGGTAACTGCAGAAGAGGTGCAAACAGAGCCATGTTTCTTGGCCCTTGGATCTTTCCACATATTGTACTCTTAAGTTCATTTTTGGACACAACAGATCACTAGGACCCCCCTGCAGGTCTCCCTCTTGTTCAAGGTTCACAATACAGGATGCCAATGAATGAGCACACGTGTGTTTGCATGTACATGCACACATTTCTCATCACTGCTCTCTGCGCCCCCGCTCCCATCTAGCTATGGTTTGTAGCTTCCTTTTTTCCTTTTTTTTTTCACCCCAGCTTCATCAGCAAGATCCCTGACACTGAGATCAGCTCTTGCTATCTGTGTGCTGTACAAACAATAGGACCTTCATATTCTACCACAACATAACCTGTCAGCTAATAAAAAGAATAGCAAGCAAATACGATTAACTGCTCTTCTCCCTCAGCATATGAGGCAGGTTTACTGTTGGGGTAACCTCTACAAGCCTACCTGCTTATCTATTTTAACAGGAATGCACACCTTGGGCTGACACAACATGAAGAGTCCCTGCTTCTTCAGAGTTCACTGTATCAACCCTTGCCCAGGCATGAGTTAACTAAAAACAACAGCCAGGTGGTTGCTGGAGGTCCTGCAGCCAAAGCTCTAGTGAGATACCATCTTCAGCCAGCTCCTTCCAGGTTTCCCCCAGTCCTGCCAACTGCAAACCTATCTTTGATTCTCCCTGTATTATACGTGCATGAAGACACACACTCTCTGGTACTCTTTGCACTTCCCAAATGTTTGCTTTAATCCTGAAGCCAATAATCCTTCCTCTTCACACTGTCCTTTCCAAACTCAGTACCTCTCTGGTACCAAAGTGGCTCAGGCAACATTCTTGAAACCTGGGGAAGCAGTAAGTCAACACTTTCAAGTTTAAAGAATGCTTCTGTTTGGAAATAGCAGTGCCATGACACTGCTGAGAGCGGATCTAGAGAGCTCTGCTGCAAGAAAACTGTCACAAGGCACTTCAGCCACTGAGCAATTTTAGCAATGTAAATGTTGAAGCTACCACAACCACATAAATGACATATATTAAAAAAAATAAACGGGCAGTTTTATCTCTTTGTGGCTATGGTAATGACATTCCAGCTTTATCTGACCTTTCCAGATGCTCTTTACTTCTCTGCTTGCTAAATCACTCTTCCATGCAGCCCTGCTTTCTGACACAGCCAAGGGACTGCCATATTTGTGTAACAACCCTGGAGAAGCTGTAACTGAGCCAGAGCAGCGCCGCTTGCCTCCTTTCTGACAGGAGAAAGGTCTGGCTTAAGCAACGAAAGGAAGAATTCACTGGAGCACTGCCTTGCCAGAACACCACCACCATGCTCAAGGGGAAGCAGCATTCACGGCCACCAAGGCACCCTCCTTCCTGGTGTTTGTGCTGGGGGATGAATTTTAAGCCAGTATTTCAACCCAGCTCTGCTGTTGAGATGTGTCCACAAAAGTTTGGCTCCTGTTAAGAAGGGGATGGAATTGCTAGCACACAAATCTCAGCCTAGTAGCACAGTTTTATACTGTCTACACACGTGCTCTGCAAAGTGAGGTCTTGAACAGGTTGAAAGCTGCGGGTGCTAGCCCAGGCTTTCTTCTAGCGTTGTAGGGGAAATGACAGGAAGACTCCTTTTCCAGTCACCAGAAGAGAAAGCAGGATATTCAAACAATACATTGTGCACAGCTGGAAAATAAAATCAATTTACCCAGCTGCAAGTGCTGCTCTTCTGGTAGTCATATGTTCAGAGGAGTGCACCTGGGCTGTGACTGCACAGCCAGGCTGCATTCCCTGCCTGGCCTGAAAGCCAACTCCGCAGCATCTGCTTACTACAACGCCACACGTTACAGGACTGCTCAGACAGATCTACTAATCCTTGCAGCAAATTCTGCAGCCGATTCCACTCTGCAAGGAATTTTATCTAAATGAAATTATCTGGAACAGTGACTGAGACTCTCACCTAATAATGACTAATGGTTTATTAAGAGCAGGCAGAAAACTGCTTGCACACACAGCTTTTTTTAAGCAATAGAATAACTAATAAAGCAGTTCCAGCTGCCCAAAACTGGACCCTTCCCACCTTGGTAGTCTAAGAGCTGAATATACCGTATTAAAGTAAGGAGGATGCTAACCCACAGCCACCACAAAACTCCTTGTTCCTTGAACAGATAGAGTAGGCCATCACTAGCTTATTAATCAGAAGGTTTTGGACTGAAAGGCTAGAACGGCCCTGAAACAAATCTCAGCCACCCAGTCAAGTTTCCCTGCACTCATCACTAATTCATTACCAGCGCTAATTCCCAGGGTCTCATGTGATTTTCCCCTTCCTGATGCCATTGCTCTCTGACAGCTTCTGTGGCACTCCCTTCTCCAAATACTGTGGCTGTTTGTCACCCTCCCCACACTCAACACAGACTCAAAAGACAGGCTTGGTTGCAGCTTCTTTTCCTGCCAAAGGCTGTGATATAAGCTGACAAGGAGGTGCTCAGTTAATTAGGGAGTAATTACAAAGTAATCCTGGATCCTGTCAACACCTTGGCACAAGAAAGGCCATGGCTGGACAAGACAGATCACACCAACAACCCTAATGAAGAAAGCCCTCTGTGAACTACAGCTGTAATCAGATAAGCCCAAACACAGTCCCTGGCCCACTGAATAGCTTCTGTGTCCACATGTTGCAAGTGACAGCTTCATACGCATATATATTAGTTGCTTTCAGCTGCTACAGAGGAAGTGCAACCCTACAGCCTTCACCCTTGTGTATTACACCTCTTAGTTTACTCCTTAGCATACTTGGATGTCTGCTGGGATGCCCAAAAATACTCATGAATGGCTGCTCTAGGGATTGGAAATCCTCTGCTCAAACCTAATCACAAGTCCAGGGAGCCACCCAAACTGCCTTTTGTTTGAACATGAAATTAAGAGATCAGCCACCATTTGCCATACTGTTCAATTTCATCTTCTAACCTAAAATACCTCCACTGCACTTTGCTTTGCATTTGAAGCCACCTAACAATTTTCAAAAGAAAGGCATTTGATAAACCCTTTCAGCATTTACTCTCTGAGCCCATTCTCCAGGACACCAGGGTGGTTTAAAGAGCTTGGTTGTGTTGAAGAATTACACTATCAGCAACTGACCTCTAAAAAATTACAGATATGATGGTCAAGACCAACATCGCACAATGAAGATGTTTACTTTCCAATGGAGTTGGCCAATTCTCTTAGAAAGGCTGAAAGAATTAAAAGTATATTCAGATAGAATCATTACAGACACTTGCAGCACTATTTCACCACCTTCACAAATGGAGTTTTGTACCACTGGCATCAGTGGTAATTGTCCTGTTCTGGTTTAATTGCAGTCGCTGAGTTCCAAGCATGGCTGAAAGACAAAATATAGCCCACGCTGCTTCTGAAGTATGACATCCTGAAAAGGGGAGGCATCGTTACATTGTACTGTGTTACCAGCATCCACCTAAAGAACCATTTGGTGGCTGCATAAGAAATTATTGAGGTTGAACAGGAAAATTGTAAGTTTACTCGCATTTCCCAACTCCAGGGTACAGCCCCTGCAACTTAGAAACAGAGCTCAGTCACTACTTCTTATCCACTTCCCAAAACCAGTCTCTGCAGCTCAGGAGGAGTACAACACTACAGCAGTAAGAGTCCCAGCCCTAACTGTAACTGCACAAGCCAGACTGGATCCCACTGGGAACATGAAGGTCACCACCAAAGCCTCTCCTTGTCCAGAGGAGCTAGGAACTGTTGCACAGGGAAAATAAACCCTCCTTTTGGATGATGGCAATGAATCAGCACATCATTTGCAAAAAGCACAAATAAATTCAGTGTAGGAGTTTTCATTTTTGCTCAGTGGAATACAGCTGTCAGCATCTTGCACAATTTTTAGTTCTCCTCTCCTAGAAGACAGGACAAAAAAGAAAAAGCCAGAGTCCCTTCCATGCTAATTTTCCACTGGCGTGGTATTAACTGCTTTGGAGTCAGAACAATCCCTTTTATTAGCTAACAACAGGCTAAAGCAGCAAGGGCAGAAATCTCAATCTAGCTCACTTCCCGTCCAACACACGGTAAATATTTGTTCTTTTCTACATTTGTGCCTCTGGAGCCTTTAACTCCATTTCTGTTATGGAGCTGCACCATTCCATGCTTCTGGCATTTGAAAGCTACTGACCATTAAGTCAATGAGTCGGCTGGCATTTCAGATTAGTAAAATACAAGCTCTCTTTATCCCAGAGTTACCAGGAAGCACTAATAGCTACCAACTCCCAAGAAGTCTTCAGACATGCAAAAAAAAACAAACTGTACAGGGAGATCAACTGGCTAGAGGCATGGTCTTTTAGAGTTTATTGTGAAGCTCAGACTAGCAAGACTCTTCATTATGCTCTTCTCTCTCCTATGAAATCAGCTCATAAATGTCAACTTACTTCAAGTTCTCTCATAACAAAAATTAAACAGAGCTTGTCTCTGCACTTTATATGCTGAGCTTCCCAAATGCTTTATAGCATTTGAAGATATACTGGAAGAAATCATTTTACTGAGCATTAGGATGCAACTATTTATGGACTGAAAAGTGGCAACAAGCCACTGAAAGCAAGACTGTTTGATTTACGGAGGCTGAACTCCAACTGTCCAGCACAGGATTAGGCCAGGACACCAGGATGAAAACTTCATGAGCAACCTTGTGTCCCTGATGACAGGTCTGCACTTTACATCTTACTGTTCAATCTCTCTTGGAGAGTTTATCCAGACCCAGTACTGATTTCATGGTGAGGTGTCACCCACTCAGTCCCAGGAAAAGGCTGGGGAGAAGGACAGAGAAAGCCTGGTACTGTAACACAACTCAAGACATGTGGATCCACTCCAGCCATGGCTTGTCTAAGAGCACAGGAGAAGGGTACAGGACTTCTTTCAACTGGAAGCAAGGCAGGGAAGAGATATTTGAGACCACCCATAGCCCTTGTGTCCACCTCACATGCTGCTGTCCTAAGGGACTGCAGCCTCTAGCTTCCTGGGAGGACTCACAGGTGTTGCTCTTTCTGTGGCTCCTCTTTGGCTGTTTACTTTGCTGATGAAGGGGAAGGGAGGAAGAGGAAGTTACAGCTTCATTTATCCAAGCTTTCTAAACACACAGCTAAGTAAACAGGTTGAATAATTGAAACAACTTAATGTATTTGCCTACTGCTCCGTATGGATGCTGCAAAATTAGCACAAAGCGTTGCTCCGGGCTTTTCAGCTGCAGAACTTTACTGACTCTGCAGCTCTGGAAGGCAGGAAAAACTTGAAATAAGCTGGTTTTCTAAGGGATGATGGCAAGTGTCCTGGCTAAAGGAAATTATAGTTGCATTCCTAATGAGAAATGGAGTCCAAAGCATTGTTTGGTACAAAGCCTAAGAGCTCCTTGACAAAGAGAAAGGAATCAGAAAGGGTACCCGTACCCAACAGAATTTCTGAAGGCTACATGGCAAAGAGATCTAATCCAAGAAAAGATGGGCCCTATCTGAAAAAAGCTACAAACGGTTCACAATTCCTACAACCTATATAACATAGCAGCCTCCTATGCAAGACCACAGGACTGTTTCCCTCATGCTCTCTAATATTTAGTGGCATCATGCTATGTTTTGGTGCCATCATCTTGTTCTCAAAAGCTACATCCTGCTGCCATGGTGCAATTTGCTCTAGTTTGGTCCATACAGTTGGTGTTGGCAGCCTAATCGGAGGGGAAACAACAAAAGCATGGTTGTCTATAGCAGATTACTCCTAACCGAGGGAGGCAGCACATAAAAGAGCAAGAAAGCATTTGTTTGAAAACGTAATGAGCAGACATTTGGCATCAGGGGCTGACAGAGGTGAGAGCAGACATCTCACAGCAGAGAGAAAAGAAGAATGGGAGAGATGACATGAGGCCTTGAAAACAAAGACAGGTACCTCATCTTTAACAGGGTGAAGAAAGGGGTGCTACTGGAGAGATACAAACTGAAGGGCATGTTTATAAGTGATGGTGACAAAAATTATCGCTGCAGCTGTTTGGGCAAGTGTGATTGGATTGCTTCATAGAGGTCAGAAAAAAAACACATTGCTATTACTCAGACATAAGATAATTGAGAGCCCATGCGAGAGCTGTATGGGAGATCCATCAGCTATTTTGGAGGGAAATGAAGTGTCAGGTCAGAGTAGGGAATGTCACATTTATTGTCGGATGAAAGGATTTAACTCATCTGGGTGTAGGCAAGATACTGAATGTTTACATAAAGGGCACTGTGAAAAAAGTCCCACCACTAACCCATGTGAGCAGTAAATGTCTTCTAAAAGGCAAAATATGGAACTCTAAGAGGGACCACCCTGGCACACCCTCTCTCTCCTATCTCCACCCCCGGGACACAGATGAATTGAGAGACCATGAAATGGTAGAGCTGCTCCTCTATCTACCCCTAAGTAGATGCGCTCCTTTCATTCACACACACAGAGCAGCAGGAGTTGTCACTTTTTACTGCTCTTATCCCTGTGAAGCAAGCCAGATAATAGGGATGCACCTCCCCACACACGAAGAGTAGGTCCTTAATGTGACACAAGCTTGCCAGTGTGTCCACTACTACAAGTGGTGTCAGGATGATGAGATCTTCAGTGAATAACTGGGAGTTGACCACAGGCATCTCTCCTTCCACGCTGTAACTCTTAGGTGGATGCACACATTTGCACAGCTGTAGGGTCAACAGTGTTTTCACATGTAGTCTAAACACCTAGCACATGAAACCCCTAAGAACACCACAAATTCATATATATCAGTGTCTGTGTCCTGTGGTTGTAGGGAGGAGCGCTTATTGAGGCAATGGTCATATTTAAAATTGAATTGCATCGTGACTTATTTTTAATTGGGTACTGAAAGTGCTAAAGCTACTGTGGGTGGTGAGATTATGAAGATGGTCTTTTCTAGGATCTTAAGACATATTCCTTGCTGAGGCATGAATGTGTCATCTAAGAGCTAGGATAAAACACGATTTAAACTGTCTATACTAGCACCGAGTAGCAAGCTATTTCTCAGTGTGCATCACAGCCCAAGGAGTGGTCTAATTAGCGAGCATCCTCATGGCCCCTAAGGCATCTGCATGTCATCGCAAGTTTCTAACACCACCTTACCACCACATGCACTGCAAGTGATGGGATCTCATACCCTCACCCAGGATATATAGCCCTGACTGGCGCTGAGGTGTGCTTTGAGGTATCTATGCCAAGTGTGTGGGCACACCTGGACAGCACAGTGAAAACTAATGTAGAGGTGTCCGAGTAGCTGAGCCAAGGTACCAGAAACAGTGGTGGTGGGAAAACACAGCTTGGTAAGGGCTATCTGATGTAGGAGCTGTACCAGGGGTCCAGGGCACAGCCCCCCTGCAGAGACCAGTACATAACAAGTATCAGAACTCAGGCTCAGTACTGCAGTGGAGCAAAGAAGTGGGGGAGGTCAGTTCAGGTCTTCCCAAACATTTGTGTTCAGACCAGGATGGATATTTTGAAGTAAAGTAAGGGGAAAAAAAAGGCAGTGGAAGATTTAAAAAAAAAAATATGAAAGGATAATTACAGCAGGAGCTTTGTTCCAGACTGCTGTGGTTCAAGGTTTCAGACACCCCAAGAGAGCAGCAACTGCATTAAGAGAGATGGAGGCAATGCTGCCTCACTCCCCATAACACCTGGCTGAGGACAGCACAGCACTTCTCTGCTTCCCCCAATTTGCTGTCTTTGCTCCAACCTCATGCTCCTTTGCCCTGCCCATGGCCACCACTCTGGACTGGGAATCCAAGCTGAATATGGCTTAACTTCAAGGGGACGTAGTCTTTAAAGACTTTCTTGATCTCATGACCAAAACCTCATATTTTTATCTATTTTGACCTTAATTATTTTGTCTTGAAACTGTTTATGCTGTCTATCAAAGCAAGAAACTTTCTCTACAAGAAGTCTGATGTGGGACTGATATGAAGGATTAAAAGACAAACATTCAAGGTTTCGGGGTTTTTTTTTTCCTTTGATCTTTTATTCAACCTGAACCATGAGGAAAGGCAGTTTCAGTTCGAGGCGGCACAGTAGCTCTGAGCTAGTATCTATTAGTATCATTTATTCTTTAAAAAGCTTGTGCAACAATTTTATAGTCTGATTTTCCAAAACATCTATGAAAAGGAGGAAAAGGAAATAAGGCTTAAAAGACACATGCAGCAGGGATCTGCAATACTTTGGTAGGGTGTTCAGCCTGTGAGAACAGCTGCCCTAGGTAAAGCCTGGGAAACACAGTCAGCAAACTTCCTGGACTTGGCCCAAAAGGCTACCAAGGAGAATGTTTCCACCGACAGCAGGGGGTTGGATCAGGCCCTGCACTGTGGGGGACAGTGGTAGAACGACAGAAAGTCTGGTGACTCCAAGTCCAAAGGAGCCGTAAGGATCTGCTGCGTTATTTAAAAGCAGACATGTAGAACGCTTTGCCAAATACTAATGGGGAAAATTTGATCTCTTTTTAAACCCAGCAGCAAGATTTTCACCGTCCTGATGACAGGAAAACCTATGGGAACATAGAGGGAAACACTGCAGAAAGAACTGGGAGGAAAACGCTGCTACCAGCAGTTCAGCCCATCAGGAAGCGTTTGCTCTTTCTCCTTTTCCGCCTTAAAAAGCTGGAGGCTTCAAGCAACGTTCTCAGAGAGAGAGCACGAGGGGACAGCAGGGAGGCAAGTCCCAGCATTGATAGCCTGGGCAAACAGACATCTCCATCGACTGGTGAGGACTTGGGGACCAGCCCAGGACCACCTTCTGTAAAAGTCATACTCTGCTCCTCCGTCACCCCCTGGAAAGATGTGACAAGCCCAAATATAACCTAGATCAGTAACACCACACTACTGTATCTGGCTGGGGAAATTAACTTGGCACATGGGACAGTCAGGAAAGCGTATGAATAGTCTGAAGGCAGAAGCTGGAGCTGTTGCAACTCCAATGGCTGAGGACAGAGTGTGATTTAAGCCCTAGCCACAGACACATTCACGTTCTTGCATTTGCTCATTTCTAGGAGATGAGGTCAAAGAGCTCACCACAAGAGAGGACAGATGATGTAAACTGAATGCTGAGTGCCAGCATTAGGTTGTTTTTTTTTTTTTTCACTGTGCTCTGCACATACCCAGAGCCTTTCCATTTATAGGAAAGGCCATTGGTATAAAAGGTGCATTCTTCAGTGGGCCAGAGGAGGAGGCATCATACTGGGTATAAAAATGTTAGCACTGTTTCCAAAGCTCAGCAATCTCAGTTAAGGGATGAGAGGAAAAAACCCAATGTTTTCCCTCTCTAAGGAGTTTTCAGGTGGGAAGAGGACTAGAAGAGAGGTTCAAAAAGAAAAATCAGGTATTTTCAATCAGGAAAAGGAATATACCTCAGAGTTAATGGTGCCTTAGTTATTTTAAATAAAGAGAGCCAGATATCCTGGGTTTTTTTTTGACCAGCTTTATGCTGGAAGAATATGCTGTAATCCTTTTTTGCCATGCTGAATGCCCCAAGATGCTGTTCATTAATGCAAATATCCTGGGAAAAAGAGAAGATGGAAGAAGAGTAAAATCCCACCAGAAACAAAGTTTAAATTAATTTTTAGACATTTCCAGCTTACTTAATGATTTAAGTTGTTAGAATTTTCCTTTCCTTTCTGTAGCTCCTTTTTCAACCCTAACCACACTCCCAGCTATATTCTTACTAAATAGTGAGTGTTCCCAATCTATAGCTGCAATTTTACCCTTTTCTAAAAAGCGAGCAAGTTTCAGGTAGCTCTGACAATTTAAGATATTGGCTAGAGTGAGTCACAGACATCCTGCTCTACAGAAAAGAGCCTGTTTTCAGCAAGTGCGCATGTAAGGTAAATACTTTGCCATGAGTTGGAGGATTTTGCTTTGGCAGTGGAGTTGTGGTGTCTTTCAGGAGCCGTAGTTCAGATGCCTCATGCTCCCATTTTCTTTTGCTGTGCAGGAACCTGTTTAAAGGCATCTTCCAGAATAAGCTACCAAGTAGGGTGGTACTTTACAGGAGTCTGATGGGTGCAAATCATGAGTGATGTCATTCTCTTTGGAAACCACCCCACAGATACAACTGAACTACCAGTTGCATACTCAAATGTATTTTGCAGAAGGGAAAGGAAACCGGCCAAAATATTGGGATTCGCTTTTTTGTTAAAAAAAAAAAATGAAACAAAACAAAAAACCAAACCCAAGATCACCCCAATATTGTTTTCCCTCCATGGAAAAAACACGCTTTTCACTTAAAAAAAAAAGAGCTGCAATACTACACTTAAGAGTATACATTTTTGGACAAAGAACATTTCTCACTATTTGAGAAGGACGTCGCCCCAGGTACCAATGTTTTCCAAAGCATGATCAAGAGAACAGGGCATGCACACACACATAGTGCTGCCAGTTTTGCCATCAACTGTGCAGTTCCTAAGCGTAGAAAAGGTATTTCCTCCCTTCTGCTCACCGGCTGCCTCTTGGAAGACCATCACTGGGAAACAAAGATGGCAGTTCAAAAGACGGTGGGGTTGGCTGGAAGAGGATGGCAGAGGGGCAAGGATAGGGTTTGACTTTTGATTCACCTACAAGGAGATGCATTCAGTTATAAAGGATAACTGGTAGTTGAAGGGAACTGATTTGAACGGGATCAGGTGAAGATTACTTATTATTTGCCTTTGCCACTGTTTAAAAAGAAGGAATAATGAAAATTGCAAGATAAGAACTGCTTCTGACTTGTTCTGGGACAGAAGGAGGAAAAAGGGGAGGTAGGGTCTAGTTTTGTGTGTTCTTAGATAAGGGAAATTGCAAGAATAGCTGGGAGAAGAGTTTATTTGTGTTGCAAGCTTTAATCTCGGTCTGGCAGTAGTGGCAACAGGCTGTGGTCCAGCAGCAGCTGGAGAGAATGACCGTATGAAAAAAAATCGGTATTATACATGAACATAAAACCAGAATTTTCCATTCTTCTTTCTTCTGCCTGGAAGCATATGGCATCTCTTCCCAAAAGTTACAAATAGCAGAAACTGAAATGATCACTAGCCCTGTGGGCTAAGAATTATTTTTTTCACAGCTCTAGGTCTAAAAAATGTGTATTTTATCCTTGAACATGGTGAAAACTTGCAATACATTTATATTATTACTGAACTCAGAATTTTTAACCTCCCTTTCTGCCAAACAGAGCACAGGAGCTCGCTGCTGAGTCCAACAATTGTACTTTTACAGCATACATGACTGGAGGTGCAGTCAGTCCTCAAGGAGGTCCACTGCAGGATGCACAAGCTACCAGTGGAAGGGAGCATTTGCATGGTCTACCACAGACCCGTGCAAGTGCTACCTGTGCAAAGCTCTACTACTTTCTGATGAGTAGCTCACCCCACTACTGTTCAGATTTCCTTTTGGCGCTCAGCTCTGCTGAAACTGCTCAGAGACCACAAACCACACTTTAATAAAGAAAACACACATACGAGAAGAGAAATTCCACTACAGTTAAAACCCAGCCATCTTCCTGCTCTATCCACCTCCCACGCTGAGCTTCAGCCTTGCATTTAGAACAAGTCAGAAGTGACTGGCTCTGTTCAAAGCATTAAAGCAGCCAGGACACAGATGCATCAGCAGCTTCATAGTCTTTGGAGGTAGCCACCAGTCATACATCCACATAAACTTATAATCAGGGGACTATTTGCCTCCATTTCTAGGCTGAGCAAAATGGGAAACAGCCAGGACAGTGAGCATTGTTAGAAAGCCCTAGTAGACGGAGTGCTGTGCTTAGACACCCTGGGCCCAACAGGACACCCCTCTGCTCTGCTCAACAGCCAAGATGGGAGTAGTTAAGGAAGCCAAAGGGAAGACATGGGTGTAGCTGCAAGACATACCCTGAGCTCAGAGTCCCCTAGAAACAAACAGTTTGAGCACCCCCCCTTGCTATGCACCAAAGAGCTTCACTATAAACACACCCTTCTACTGAAGCAGAGAGCAGTAATATAAACCAGATGCTGTAGGGAATTTTTTTCCCTCTTCGTCTGCACTAAATTTAAATACTGAGCTCTTCTTTTGCCAGTTTGTTCTTAAAGGGCCTGTGTGCCGCTCTTCATCTCTATCCCACTTGTCTGAATTTAACAGAGACCTCAACAGCCCTCCATGGACTGCAACCACCCTGAGAAGCACACGTTATCATGAAGTCTTGAAGGCTTTCTAACTACTGTGCCAGGAGCCCTCACAGCTCCTCTGTGCATTCACCTGGGCTGAAAGAGAATCTTGCAGGTAAAATCATGGCACGAAGGCACTGCTCGTTGCTCTGGCCACATAAATGCTGATGGATTCATGCACTGCCATTCATCCATTCAGTCAGATTCTTCCAAGCTGACAGAGGAAGGAAGGGAGAAGTGCCATGCAAGATACACTTCGGAAGTTGGGTGTCATGTTGTAGCGCACACTGCCTATTTTATCAACAGGACACATCATCAGACTTCAGCATTGCAGCATGGCTACATCTAAATTTAAGCAAAGATTCCTGGGCTCAAGACTTGCAAAGCTGTAAGAGCAAAAGAGTTAAAGGCAGCCTGACACATGATGGGCTGTTGAACACTGTAGTACACAGGGCTAATTGCACACCATCCAGTGAGCAGAAGCACACAAGCATCAGTGTAATTGCACATTAGGTAACAATGTTTCCCCAGAGCTGTTCTTCCAGCTTTAACAAAAGGGTAGGCTTAAAAAACTCAGCCATAGTTTTTAAGATGACTCTACCCTGTTCCTCAGCTGAACACTGCTACTCCACTAAGAGGTGCAGCAAGGAGGAGCGTGTGCCTGAACTGCACCTGCTCCACCGAAAGGTCCAAAGTCTTCTTTCAAACCAGATGTGAGCCCAAGAAAACGTTTCCCCATCCTTTAGGTATATCCTACACCAGGCCTTTATCTTCTGAAGATAGATGTGATACAGCCAATAAAGGAGCTTAATTCCCACCTTATGTATGACAAAGATTGCACTTAGCTTTTAAAAATTGTACCAGACTTGATCAATACAAAGAAAGTCCCACCAAGAAGCTAGCTTAATTGTGGTGCCAAGAGCAATCTACTAGTCTTCTGTGCCAAGTGGCTAAAATGTCCCGTCACAAGCCTCACCTCCCAGGCAGAGTAATGGAAATCCATTTCTTCAGGACATATATAGGTCTTAGCGCAACAGGCAGTGGAGAAGTAACCTAGATGTACTGCCCCTCCAGGCAACCGGCTCCACCTACATTACCACCACCACACTCAAATGGACCAGCTACCATAGTACATAGTAGCTGAACTGACCGCACCTGCACGGGTATTAAGTCAACATCATCTTCCTAATGAAGGCTTCAAGTGATCATGGCTAACCATTCAAATCACATCAAATTTAAATGTTATTGAGGATATGTCCCTGTTATCCCTCCCTTTTGTTGGGCTATCAAGGCCTACAGCTCTTTGGTTATCAGTAGGGTGTTGTTTTTTTCTAGGAAGGTGCCTTCGCCTCCTAGCACTGCTAAGCATCGGCTGTCCTTGGCAACTCAAACAAATCACTAGTAACGTAATAGGCAACATGCCATTCCTGAAAGATGCAAAATAATGCTAGTGCACCCTTTCCTACATACTGTTGTATTAAATTTATACTTGGTTTCAGCTCTTCTTAAAAATTAATGCCTCACCCCCAAAGTCAAATATTAATCTCTTTATTCTTCAAACAGGCCATTCAGTAAGCAGTGGAACTAAAAAAATCTGGCTTCCTACACTGATCCAATGTACTTTCGGTGGTGTCAAAAAAGAAACAGACCTATTTGCCTTGTCCCATCCTGCCACACTTCCAGAAACGAGCAAGCAGTTTGCACCTTTTGTCTTTGTTGCCTGACTTCTGACTTATTTTCCCTAACTTTGCTGTTATCATAACATTGACGACTCTTCAAACGCAAACAGTCATAGGGTAAAAGCAATATTCTCTCCTAGAATATAAAATACCTGGAAGACAGAAAATGAAAGCATAAAGTGGCCAATCTCCATCATGGAGAGAACTAAGCAGAGAGGGTTACACAACATTTCATACAAGCACAAATAACACCTGATGCAATTATTAGTGATAGAGAAAAATAAGATCATCAGTAAGGTAAAAACATATTTTCGTTTATAAAACCTACCTGTGAAGAATTAAATTTAATGAAAGACAGGTGAGTAACACAATGACAAATAAAAGTAACTGGTGATAAATCCTCAAGGATTCACTTGTATCAGAACTACTCAATCGTCTTACTGGATCCTAAATTAATTCAAAATAAACTGGGACAAAACAGGGAAAGAGTCCTGAACCAACTCATCTGTTTAATGCACAGCAATACCATAGAAGTAAAACTGCAAGTACAGGTGAGGAAGGAATGGGATGAACAATTATGGACATCACAATAACTGCACGCCACTCTGTGCTGCACCTGCACAATGAGAGAGCAGGAACAAAACATTTTTGTAAGCAAAGTCCTTAAATTATCTGAGATATTCAATTTACTTCTACTTTACAGTTCAGTAAGAAAGAGCAGAATATAATTACGCAGCAACTGTTCCATACATCTACAGCAGAGTTTGACTTAGGTGAAGGTCAGATCAATACTATGTGCCTTACAGTTGGTTTGTTTGCTTTGTATTGCCTTAAAAAAGGTAAATCTCCCCTTTCCTGCCCCTCCCTCGCCAGTCTTTGAAAAGAGATTGTCAAGGCACAGAAATAATTGTTGAAATCTAGACTTTCTGTGGACATTGTGGTTGCATATTAACTATGCAATGCCACCAACAATAAGCAGCTCTGAGGGTAGCATGGGGAGGTGCCCGTTATTCATATGCAGAAGTCAAAGCACTCAAAGGATGGGGTGTTTTTTATCTTGTGTACTGCAAGTTTTGAAATAGCCTTAACAAAGATAGTTATTTTGGGTGGATAACAGAACTGAGCTGCTTCAAAATGCAGTGCTTCAGTACCCCCTGTAAAACAAGGCATCAAACCCACTGTGAACCACCACAACACATTATCTGCCTAAACTGAGTATGCATGCAATCAGTTCTCTAACCCATTGCCTTTCTTAGCTTTTTTTCCTTTCTAATAAGCTCTGATCTCATCCAAAATGTATGCTAGTTTAGTTACAAGGTCCCCAACTTGCATACGTTGCTCTCAAAACTCTCAGATGTGGCTTCTGACCACAGGAAACGATCTGTGGTCTAGTCTGTCAGGAAGAACAAAGTACAAGGATGCCTGCTGCTTTATACTTGCACACGGGTAGTTGGAACCACTAATTTTACTTACAAACTCTCCAGGACATAGGCTCATCTTGTTTTCTGTGATACATGAAGCACTCTGCTGCACAAATTAATGGCCATTAAACCTGGGCACTTAATAGTGCTCAGGGCAGTGGTTCCAAGCTTATTACAGAAGTCAATCACCCTAAGGCCCTGGCACAGCAGAATGAGGTTTCCCTCCCTCCTCCTAAGGCAAAGAGAAACCTCTAACCCCATATAATTCCTGAATGGCATTTAAAATAATAATAATAAAAAATCTCAGCTTCTTTGACAAGTGGCATAGGATTTATTCAACCCAGAAGCATGATAAAATTCCAGACAGTTTTGAGCTTTCTATGGCAATTTTGGAAAAGCCTATGGACCTAAGCATAGGCTAGCAGTGGACAGAAGCTGAACTCCTTGAGACATTTGCCATGACCAGCAATAGGAAAGGAGCTCCCACAGAATCAGAGCGCCATCCTAGGTTTCAATAGCCCCACAATCTTTTAAGCCCAGTATCTCAATTTAGGCTACATGGGATTTTTTTCAATCCTGGGGGAGAAAAAAAACCCAAACAATCACTTTGAGAACCCTCAGAGTGTAATTTGCTGGTGTGGTATGATGCGCAAGCACCACAAAGTTGTGTTTTGCATAGCTGTAGTCTCAGCCGTTCTCTCTGTTTCAGAGCAGGCTCTTTTGGCTGTGCACACTCAGTACACCCCTGAACATGTATATATAGATGCCTGCTCAGCAGCCTTAGTGACCAGAGCTGGTCTCTCAACTCTTCCCCCTGCTTCCTGACACAAGTCAGCTGATTTCTTGCATTAGCAGATACACCTGCCAAGTTCCCCGCTTGATAAACAGAGACAAAGCTACACTGAGGAAACCCATAAATTCACGGGGTGCAGGGATGGCCAGCTTGCTCACAGAGCAGAGCATACCCTCACTGATGGGGATGGCAACAGGGTGGCAATCCCCTCGTCTTCTGGACAGACCAGCACCCAGTGCTGCCCCAGCAGAGCGGTGGGACTGAGATGGGCACCAGCACACACCATCCTCAGGAGGCTGGGAGAAATGAGGCACCACTGCAGACAGACGTGGGAGGCAGCAGAGTGGGTACCCTCATTTAGGGATGGGGCACCCAGCCGTGTGTGGGGAGAGGGGTACCCTGTGCCAGACTGCTCTGCCAAGCACATGTGCCCCAGCTGGAAGAAAGAGAGGAGCACGCTGCCGAAGAGGCACAAGCCAGCACAGCACCACTGGTATCCAGGGGACGGAGACAGCCTGGGTCTCACACACACCGCAAAGGCCCTGGCAGCCACACAGCACTGGGGACGGGTCCTGCAGCAGGGCTGTGTACATCCTCACGTCCACTTCTTGTGAAACACCCTTTGCTTTACACCAACTGCACAGCCTTTCGAAAAGCAGGTGCAGCCAAAAAGCACTTTTTTTATTTTAGCAGTTTTTTTTTATTAATTGGAAGGACGAGCAAGGCAGTAACAACAGCACAGGCTTCCCCAGTGTCTGCCAGCAACACCTGCCTCCTCCAGCAGCCATGGAGGATCCCTTGGGCTTGTTTCACACTGTGCTCATCAGCACAGCAATGAAGGAAACGCAGGAGGGATTGAGTAAAACAGCTACAGCACTATGTCTGTAACAGAGCAACACACACCCCCTTGCTACTGTGTCTGAAACCCTGCAAGTTCAGTGAGGCTGGAGACGCTCCCACTCCTGACGTGAAGGATAAAATGAGCTCTCTGCCAAGGCAAATGATTTACACAAGACATTTCACTTCAGGGTAGGAAGAGATAGTAGGGACTCTAACTTTATTTGGGAAATACTGCAGCTTACAACAAACAGGATCCCTGCTAAAGAAGGACGTAAGATCCATATAGGGCAGCCAGAATGACAGCACAGTAAGTGCCACCAAGGCTCTTACCAGAGCTGCCACAACCCACCACAGTGCATCCTCTCCGGTGTCCTTCCACTGCAAGGGACAGGACTTGCAGAAATCTCTTGGGAGAATTTCAAAATAAGGTAATGCCTCGATGAAACATTTTTTCTTCCCAGGCCACTTCTGCTTCAAACATGGAAGCTCCCATCTTGGGGATCTTCTACATGAGCTATGTGATCACCCTACCAAAACGCTGCTTTGCCCCTGCCACATGCTATGTATTTGGGACAGGCAAGGAAGGAGGAGCAGGTATTTAGAAGACCCTGGTTCCAGCTGAGCCCTGGCATGGAAGAGCAATGAAAGCATTATAAAACCTTACTGCAACACTGGTATACCGGGAAAAACAAAACCTTCATCCCAAGACTGGGCAAGTAGCCTGGGCAGACAGCTACTAAGCTGTGCCCTGACTCTTTCTTACATAACTTTATTAAATTCTATGCAAAAATACGCTTTAATCAACTAAAAAAGAGTCTGTAAGACATGTGTCAAGCACCCTCTTACAGATAACCCAGTAGAAACGCTCCTGCACACTCTGAGGCACATCTCATGTGCCAGTTCAAGGTAGGTTTCTTTTGCCTTTAATAATTTCTCCCATGAATAAGTAACACCTAATGAAAGTGCTCTTACCCTGACAGTATCTGTATTCTGATACCCAACTGCTACTCATATGCCTCTCCTAAGACAGTCTCTTGTTAAGATTACAGTAGCAAGGGCAGGAGACATGTAGAAGCAGACATTGCCTAACATAAGTGCTTAAAGCAGCATTTAGCTTAGTACCAATTTCTTATTTCAGGTTTTAGGTCTAAAGACCACTGGATTAGTCCTCTTCACATAGCCTTTTAAACAAAGTGTTCTCTATAATACCTGCATGCCTATACATGACAAAATTAAAGCCTTCTTCACTGTAGATTCATCCTCCATTCAGGCGGCTCCACAACTGATACTGCTTGAGCAAGCACTTCTGCAGACACCATACAGTGTGTCACTCATTGTTTTGCCCTGTCCTCCTATGTACTTCAGAGTGGACACACCAGTACTTCATTCATACTCGTGCTTACACCACCATCAACGTTGGTGCAATTCCACAGAAGGGAACGCAGTATGAGTCACAGTCCTCTCACATAAATCATTTATTTTAGGGAAAAAGGACGAGTTTCACAATGGAGAATGACTAAGCCAACCACCATTCTTCAGTTACAATGGCTGGATTTCCAATCAAATCCACCGCTGTTGCCCAAAGACTGGCTGTAGAAGTTACTACCGTGCCAAGCTCTTCAGTCCTGCTGTCTTGTTGTTGGGAAACTGCCTAGAGTCATCTACTACATACGGAAAGCCAGCAAGAGCATTTACGAAGCTAGGGGATTAGACTGAACTTACTTTCATGCATATTCATAAATGCTCATATTCTTACATGTTTGTGTAAGAAAATGCCAAATCATTTAGTCACAGATAATATGTCAGAGCACAGCTCATCTCTTAAAAAAAAAAAGAGTGCCTTCCATACTCACCATACCTAATTTTGCTGTTGCCTGACAATTTTCCTTTGCAACAGTTGCTAAGCAAAACATTTGCAATTCAGCTTACTATCACAACTGATACATGGTGATTGTTCCTAACGGTTACACAGTAAAATGCATGGCTGGTGAGTCTTGTTACTTTTTTGACCTACCCTGTTTTTTTTCAGGTATGCGACACGGGTTATTGTATTCTTTACCCAGGGAATGCCTAAATCATTTCTATTGCAATATATGCATTCATAGATACAGTAGGAATAACAAAACTAGCAGATCCTGGATCCTGCATCGTATTATACTAGGAAAAAAAAAAAAAAGAAAAAACCCACCAAAACCAAGAACCACTGACAAGAAACAGGTAACCCAAACAGCAGGACATGTAGTTTGTGTACAGTCTACAAGTCACCATTGCCATGACATTTGTCATCTGTTTTCTCTCATCTTTGCCTCTTCTGAGTGAGGCAAGGTCATCTGCATGCACAGATAGCAGTCTTAGTTACCACATGGAAGTCAAATTACCGCAGTCCAAACAGAGAAGGAACATTTATTGCCAATTGTTTCACAAGACCTAAAAACCTCATTCCAGCGATATCCACAAAACATCTGTCAATATGTACTGAAAACAGATATCTTGCTAGCACCCTAAGATATGCACCATTAATCTTCCAATTAGAGAAATTTGGGATTATTTCTAGAAGTTCAAGAAGCTTTATGTTCCTTTTACAATAATCCAGTTCAGTGTAAGACCAATATAGAAAAGTTAATTCAATACAGACTCAAATTGCTATATTTTTCATATTTGCGGCTAAGAAACTGTACTATAGGTTAGCAGTCACAGCTAGCGCTCAAGAGAATAGGAAGCAGGAACTCATCTCCTTTCCAAATAAAAGTCAACTTTTGAGAGAGTTCTTCTGACATTATTAGCAGACACGTGGACAGCTTTATTTCAAGCTTGTGCTTACACTGGGAAATCTCTCCTATTACCCTTCAGCCCAAGAACTTTCTAAGCAGGTAGACCCCAATAACAGAATGGTCAAGAGAAGTTCTTTTTCCATTAGCTTTGGCTTCATTACAGGGGCTGGGGATGGGGGGAAGGGTATACAGCTCTTCATCCTTCCTCTCCCATGTCTAATTCATGAATGATAATCAGACTGTTCAGATAAAACAAAAAGAAGATGATGGAAAGAGATCTCTGGAAGCACAGAGGAAAGGAGACTTCTGCAGTTCCTGAGAGATAATAGGAGTCTTCAGAAACAGCTTAGGAAATGGCAGCTTGCTGCCATGTGTTGAAGCTTTAAAGAGGGCAAGACAGGTCTTCATAACTGAATTGGTACTATACTGAGGAAGGGAAAACCCCCATGCTGTATATGTGTATGGGCAGAGATGAGTTTGTTAGGAAAGAGAAAGAAACAGAGGGATCTTTGTTGTGCCGGAGTAGAAGAAAGGTAAATCACACACTTCCTTGGGCCCCATGGAAGTTTGCTGGAGTTATACCCACACTGATAGCAAGGGTAACCTATAGACCATGCTGCAAAATTACACCTTCCCTCTTGTCCAAAACCACACCTCAAAACTAATTTGAATTTTATACTTGGTTCTCCACCACCACAACTGCTTGTATTCAGTACCGGCCAAATTGCTGAGTGACACCCATCCAAATCCTTACACCAAGGGGCACAGCCCCATTTCCTAGACTGGTCACTGTCAAGCTTGGATACCTTCATGCACTAACCTCAGACCAGGGTCCAGCCAGAACCTTCTTCAGTAGAGATAAATTATTCCACAATAACTTGAACTCCTGGCAAAACTCCCCTGGCTTCAAGCTTACACCAGTGATAAATGCAGTTCAGGCCAATTCAGTCTTTCTTCCTAAAACTGTCCATTTTCTGCTCTCCCCAGAGTTCCCTCTGAGGGCTGCAGGGACAAGCAGGTCTCTTGATGGTAGACTGCATAGCTTCACAGGAATACCAACATGAAACACATTGTTTCAGGGTCTCTGGTTAAGTGCTAATCTTCTTCCGGATTTGGATGCCAGCCCTGATTATGAGAAATATGCAGTAAACAGAACGGTGCCATGTGATACGTGTGCTTAACCCTCTTCCTGCTGGCAGCTGCACATCAACACAAAGTTGCAGTGGGAACAGCAAAAGAGCGTCTTCACAGACTGATTGGCCTTTTGTCCTCAGCTTGGTGCTGGCTGCTGTCTCCTCTGGAAAACCACGTCCACACAATGGAAGGTTGCAGAAGGATGAATGCAGTTTCCACCACAGCTAGTCCCCTGGAAGTCCGCTTTATTCTGTGATCTACCCTGCTCTGACCCAAGTGTATGGCTGGGCACCAGCCATAGCCATACCCAACAACAACAATAATGGTCTACGTGCAGCTTCACAGGGAAAAGGGTATGGGTAATTAAGATTCCACAGTGGGGGGCTCAAGCTGATCTTGTCTGTGGGCCAGGAAGAAATAATCCCACCCCCAATATGCTGAATAACCAGCGGGTGGGCTTGAAGAGCAAGGGCACAGTTGTCCCAACACGTTCTTCAGCAAGCAATCACGCAATTGTTAGACACTTACAGTAGGTATTGGCCATTGCCCAGGGGCACCGTGGCTACTGCACAAGCATCTGAGGCAGCGCACCCTACACTGGGCTCTCACTGCCACACGTGTTGTGCAGTTGTGACCATGCAACCCTACACAAGTACCCACCACGGCTTGGGAAGAGAAAGTGACCCAAACCAGCAGGCTGGAAAGCCAGGTAGGTAATGAATTTCAGCCCCTCTTTCCCATAGGATCCTTTTCCCTCCCATGGGATTGCATATCCTATCATCAGGGCATGCAGGATCTAACTTTTGCAGGACTCTTCCTTCCTCTTATGCAGTCAGATGGCCACGGAGCATTGTGCTTGGAAGGGAAATATTTTCTTCCTGCACAAATCAGGCAATCCAACTCAGAAAGTGGACTTTTCACAGCATTAAGTTCACCTTGGTACTTAGCAAGCCAAGCAACACTTATTAGTGGCCCAGGACCTCCTCACATCCTATGCACTGCACTGGCAACTGCCAAAGGAAGTTAGTCATTTCCACATTAGACTGTCTCCCATACCATGAGCCAACCAGCCCATTTCTGCATGCAGGTAAGGTATTGTTAAGTAAATTAGAATTTATTTCTTCCTTTCTCAGCTGCCAAAACAGCTAAGTCTCTTGCACTGCTTAGCAGGCGACTCTCTAGCACTTTTTTTTCCACTGACTTCCTGATACTTAAGAACCCAACCCTGATAATTTAGAGCCTGTCTCCAGCTCTCTGTGTGGTTTCTCTGTATTTAGGACTGCCGTAGGCTGAGCTCTACCCAGGAAGACAGCACAGAGCCCTGGCTCGTTCACGCTGCACAGTTAGAACTACACTTGAAGCAACAGTTGGCAGAGCAATACAGGTCCACATGAACAGCAACCAAGCAGCAAAAGCAGATCAGAGCACTATGTATTTGCTAGGAATAAAGAGCCAGATACCCATTAGTGAAGAATTTGCAGCACATCTCCCTGCTGACAGGGATTTCCCACTCAGGGGCAGCCAGCCCTGCTGCGTTATCCCAAAAGGGAAGCACCAGCTCCCAGGCACAGGGAGCCAACCCACAGCACAGACCTTTGCTCCCCAAACTCCCTACAGCAGCCTTGCTACTCTTCAAAGATGGGGAGCAGACTACTGGTACCTGTTCATGGAAGAAGCCTGGTATTCTGCAAAGCAGCATGGCAAAGTCTTCAGGTTTTGAGATTTCAGACTTGGAGGGCTAAAGACTGGACTTGCTGAGCAGCTTTGTTTCGGCAAAGCTTCAGCAACTGGGTTCACATGAACTGCTCTGAGCTCTGGCAATGTCTGCAGGGCCTAAAGAGGAGGCAGCCAATGTTCCTGCACAGGCAACAGAAGCAGCTTCTTTCCCAGCTCAGCAGCTGCTGAGCAGCAGTTCTTTGACCAGCTATTAAGCACTTGCTTCCAGAACACAGGAGACTGCATTGGACTTGAAAATGAGACAGATGCCAAATCCCAGTCCAGGGCCAGCGCTTGGGGAAACAGGCAATGTGATGTTCAAAACACAGATCCACCAATACTTATTTCCACAGCAAAACCAGTTAAGACTTGGGTTTTTTTTCCTTTGACTCTTTCCAGCTCTTTCCCATTATCTTGCTGCTCCCTCACTGTGGGGACCTATCTAGGTTTAACTCTTCTCCTTCTTATTGTTTTGGTAAATTAATTTTAATGCTGATTAAGTTTTTCATCTGGCTTGCAGTTCACATCCAAAAGCAGTTACGCTGAAGCAACGGAGAGGCTGTGCCTTGCAAGGGAGGGAAGGAGCAGCTGGTGACACGTATTTCTCAGGCAGCTCTTGCTAGTGCAGCCCTCTTACTCTATCAAGCCCTAAGTATAGCCGCACTGCTTCCAACATTACTTATTTCTGTCAGGCAGATTTCCACTCCCCCACTCCAAAATCCTTCCCCCATAACCTCACGTATCTTGCATGGCTAGAGGTGGTTTTAAGCTGCATTCCTACCTATGGAGAGTTGGCCCGAAGAGTTTATTCTTTTCACATGCAGACTAGAACTATCACCTGGGTCCAAGCTGCAAAAATTCAAGGAATTTGGGCAGAGCTTAAGGAAAGCAAGACAGCATTGCTTTGCTTTCCAACCTAGTAAAAGGTATTAGAAGCCTGGAACACGAGCACAAACCTCAAGCTCCTTCAGCTGCCAGAGCCAGATCCCCTCTCCTTTTCCTGCAGTTCCAAATACCATAGATTCATAGAATTGTCTGGGTTGGAAGGGATCTGTAAGATCATCTAGTCCAACCATCAACCTAACTCTGATGAAAAACTATCACTAAACCATGTCACTAAGCACTATGTCAACCAGTCTTTTAAATACCTTCAGGGATGGTGCCTCAACCAATTCCCTGGACAGCCCATTCTAACGTTTAATAACCCTTTCAGTGTAAAAGTTTTTCCTAATATCTAACCTGAACCTCCCCTGGCACAACTTGAGGCCATTTCCTCTTGTCCTGTCGCCTGTGA
>JAOXJM010000041.1:29220673-29231911 GCA_026413425.1 Tringa solitaria | reverse complement strand
AACCTGCTGGCCACACTCTTCTTGATGCACCCCAGGATGCCATTGGCCTTCTTGGACCAGAGTCCTCTGACACAGCTTGTAAAGAGAAGGCTCTTTCTGACAGAGGGGTGGCAGGGGACCACCATGAGGTGGCCATGCTGGCTCACCTCCACAGGGCTTCTGAGCTTCTCCCTGCTGCAGGAAGCCCACACATTGCCAGCCAGGGCTTGGCAAGAGAGGCAGCGAGAGGAAGCATGGCCTGTGCTAGGCTTGCTCTGTGTCCCCTGCACCCACCCCACGGCCATCGGCAATGATTACCTCCCACAGGACTGCAGGCAATAGTTGTTCCAAGCTCTGCAAGCACAGAGGATATTACGCTTCAAGAGTTTTAGTTACTGTAAGCAGTTCACTAATTACAGTAGTAATGATTGGATTATGGCCAGTTAACAGCTTTAAAGAAACAAGCCATTATAGGAGGGGGAGGGAAATACTCCTTTGGGTCTAGGATAGAAACAGCTTTCAGTGGTCCACCCTGTAGGAAGCTGTCAGTAGCTGGCTGGGTTGCACCATTTGCAACAGGCTGCAACACCGAGGAACAATGTAATGTGTCATTAAATGATACACTGGCACATGAACATTATCAGTGTTGGAGGAAGTGTGCTTGGAGGAACAGAAGGTCTCCTGTTCATAAGCTGGCCCTGTCAGCTCCAACACCTCTGCATGACTGGGCCCAGAAGACATGCGGCAGACAGGCGTGTGCAGGCTCAGTTAACGACACAGTATCGTGCTTGTTACGCTTTGTTTCAGCATGCAAGGAGTTGTTACTACAGGCATTTTAGAAACCCTAACAGCAACCTGCTAGCTCCAATCAAACAGCCAAATGCGAACACCCACAGTATCAGGAGCCAAAGTCACTCATTGGAAAAAGCAGCTAGAAACTTCCTTTCACTAGCGACTGTTGCCAGCACTGGAAGGCCCAGAGTACAACGTGTTAATCCTTTAGTCCCTCCAGTTGCTAAAAATCCATACAAGGAACATACACACTGGACTCTCACTCCCCTCCTGCTTCAGCAATATCTGACTGCAGAGGACTCTTTGCAGGAAAAGCAGCTGGACCAATGGACCCCTGCAACAAGTCCTGTCCCAGTGCACAAATACTGCAATGGGAAGGACTGCCAGCTCTGGAAGATGAAGTTTTGTGTGGCCATGCCTCTTCTGGGGAGGGCAAGAGGTCTCAGATGCACAGCCTCCCCTTTGAAAAGCACCTTCTGCCCTGCAGCACCTTCCACAAAAGAGGAAAGAATATCTTATTTTACAGAAGAAACCCCCAATGTGTTGAAATCATGATGAAGGGAACAATACTCATTCCCAGAGGTCTATCTTGATGGCATTCCCAGCAGTATGTCCCTGTGGGTTGCATAGCTCTGTCTAACCAAGGAAAGCCAACCCCTTGCACAGCCATCACCCGCTTTTCCCTCTCCGCTTGCTCTAGGAAAAGCAGGTCCCTACACCCCTCAACCACCCCTCAGTGGTGACATTCCACCATCCTGCGCAAGCTCTTCAGTGCCTCCCCTCACCCCCTCCTCAGAAGTGTCTTACTCAGCTTGGTCTCCTTGCTCTCCTGTCCCTTCAGAGGCCTTCAGCTGAGGACTGGCAGAAACAGAGTTTGGTATCGCTGGCTGGAGGGTAAGGATTTCTGGCAGGAGAAAATCAGTGGATCTGGGCATCTTGCCCAGAGTGAGTTCACACTTGGCTCACCACAGCTGGAAATAGTCTCATCACTGGCCAGAGTTCCCCAACAGCCCAACAAAACCCTTGGGAAACAGCAAGTTTCCACACGTTAGCCATTTTGAAACAGACTGGTTCATGTTCATGAATGTACTCCCCTGCTACCCCCACCCAGCCCTCTCCACGCAGCGCAGCCGCTTGCAAGCGCCCCTGCCAGAAGGTGCCTGATGAGCAAGCGCTGACAAAACGCAAGGTCTCACTTTGTGCATGGAGCTAGGTGCGGCACAGACCCATGCTTCCCCTGGAGATGCTCCTCCTGTACACCAACACCGCAAGCAGAGCTACCAGGAAGGCAGAGGCTTGAACAAACGCACCCTCGTACTCCTCTTCCCACCACATCCTTGCACCCAAGCATCTGCTCTCCCCTCCCTCACTGGTGGGAGATCTCCACATCTCCCAAACCAGATAAGACATGCTTCACCCGGAAGCATAAACACACTTAAAAAGCTGGAACTGTTTTTGGCTGCGATCAAAATTTTCCTTAGGAAATTAAGTATTTTCCGTTGTGATAAACCCTGGCATAGACATGGTCTAAACAGCTTTAAAGTGTCCTTTCTTTGGCATTGTTTAGCAGTTAAGAAATTAGCTTGCTTTTTTTACTTGTGGAGCCAAATTTTAAAGTTTTCATGGGGATAATACATCTAAGTAGCAGAACTAATGCACTGTCTACTGAAGGGTAGATTTAAATAAACTGAGGGGGATCACAGGTAAGTACACTAGTAAGAGAAACTCAACTGCTATCGAGTCAAGGAATCCAGCCAGGAAACAGGGCTCTGGGATGTACACATCACTTTCCATGATGAAGAAAAGCACACTCGGCTGGGATGCAGAGACCATACATGGCACTCTCGCTCTCCCTCATCTCTCCAAGGCCTTTATGGGCTAGTTCCTGGAGCAAAGATGTAACAGCACGACTTCCATTTACAGCAGCAGTGAAGTTTGAGTGCTTAGCATCATATGCTGCAGCGAGGAGTAGCAACCACCCTGGCTGCCCGATCCAGAGGCCATGGAAAGCAGGAGTCTTTCCTCCACTGCCAACTGGCCATGGTTCAACACCTCTGTAGGACAGGAGAGTTGTCCTCAGTGTTGTAGAAGGAAGCATGAGTATTCTACACAAAACTTACCTGGCCATCCAGCGCTCTGCTCATGGAAGGAGCAGAGTGAGCAGGCTGCGCTGCCCATGCATGCTGTGCTGCCTGGCACAGAGATACAAGATTTCATAAGGCTCCCTCTGAAAATGAGGGCCATGCATATGAGAGGTAAGCAGAGCCCACTTGTGCTATTCTGACGGGCAGGCCCTACATCACAGCAATGCCCAGTCACAGCAAAGTCAAGCAGACTGCCAAAGAAGCAACCAGCTGATACCTGAAGTCATCACCAACTTCTCATTGACCACGTAAGTTATCTAAGAGGATATGGAACAAGCGGCTGCTTAAGAAGTCTGCCATATAGCCTCATCTGCCTATCAACTATCCACACCAGTGTGTTTCTGTAAAATTGCCCAGAAGCCCTGGATTGTTGGCATTCGGAGACCTACTTGAAACCACTCCAATCCGAGCGACAGACAGGTGATATATGGAGACTCACATCAGTGGTGTCCACTGTAGTGAGTGCTAATAGCCAAGACACAGACTTTTCACCTGCCAGCATTTTCCATCTTGGCTCTAATGCAATGGAAAAGCCGGTTTTGCTGTCATTTCCCACACCACAGGAATGAACACATTTCCAGGAGGCTCTCAGTCTACACAGCAGAATGACAAATCAAAGATTCATCTAGATGAGACACCAAAATCCCCTCTGTTTATTCATGCATGCCCCAATCTTGTGAATGGGAGCTGTTTCAGTGCACTGAGGGTGAAGGCCTTTGCAGAGCTTGTTCACGTTGTAATGCTTCAAAGAAGCAACAGCTTGGGAAGAAGAAGAGAATACAACTGCAGGTAAAAGCCTGCAGTCAGCCAGCTGCAGTACTGGTACAGGGGTTGGCTTGCAAAGGCCTCATCCAGCCCTTACCAATAGGATACACACATCACCAGCTGACCAGGAAAGACAACGACAGGAAACCAACACGGGGAAAAAACGGTTCTGCTTTACTGCCTAATAGGGAGCCAAGAGGTTAAATTGACACCAGGCCACACCACAAACATCCTATGACCAAGTTCTGCTCTCATGCAGTGGGGGAACATGAGCAGGGAAGGCAGTGGCGGGAGGGGAACAGGAAGTGAAGTTTTTTTTTTGGCTAATCATATTAATGGTAGTGGTTTTGCTCACTTAAGCATCTTTTGGGTTGGCCCCAGAAGTTCCCAGTTCTGTCTTGGGGATCTGGGTGACTCTATTGAGAGCCTGTCAGTCTCACATGCCAGGGCCAAAATAAAGCAGTGGGTGGCTCCATAGACTTCAATAAAACAGACTTTTCTGGCATAACTAGCACCACACAGAAGGCCTTGCTGCTGACAAGCCTATCTCACCACTCTACACCAACTCATCCCAACAGATCCAAGCTCTGTGTAGCATGCTTCAGCCCCTAAATCCCAGAGTTGGAGCATATACCCCCATGAAGAAAAGATGACTCTCTGCCTTTCTTGCTAAGGTCACCTCTTTCCCAGCTAGCCAAGCGTACTACTCACGCTTCCCTCCCCTACATGCACAGCTCACTTACGGCTTTGAGGGGATGAGAGGGTTTTACATTGCTATACAAGATTTACAGAATTCATGCTAAGCACGTTCCTTATGGCAACCATCGTGCTTCCAACAGTCACACATGGCAAAAAATCAGTATTATGTTCTTATATATTAAAAAAAAAACATAAACTCTGTTGCCCTCTGTATCCAACTTCTTCAAACACCATTCCTTAGACTGTACAAAATACCTCAGAAAAATCACGGCAATACATCCAGCAAGCCCCTGGGGCAGACGCACCACATTAAAGTGAGACCAGTCCACCGTATGTGTTGCATTTCAGCAGCTACCCAACGCTTCCCCAGACAGCTCTCCAGCCTCTTTTCTACAGTGACTGCTTTCTGCACCTCATCGTCAGAGAGAGCACAGCCATCCTCTGCTAGTGTAAGTGCACTCCAGAGAAGAGCCTAAGTGTCAGACACAACAGCGATAATCCACAGGCAGCTGGAAAACACTTTCAGTCCTTCCCCAGCACAGCCATGCAAGTTTTCACCATCTCTGTCACTGCCGCTTGTGCCAACCTTAAGAACTCCAGGTTCTTTAAGTGGATCCCAGTGAGGGAGCACAGAAAAGCATGCAGGCTCATAACCTGGCCAGGAAGGCCAACTGAACCCCGCTCCTCCTCCAGTTAAAAATGCATGAGACACTCGGCTGTAGAACCACACGTCTCATACAGCACACAAGAGAAGAGCAAGGTACCTACAGCAGGAGAACTTAGGGAGCATATTACTACCATTCATGGCGGTCACCTCACTGCTGGGAAGAGCAGGTACCATTCACTAGGTCTCCCCTGTTAACATACACAGATCCTAAAAATGCGATCACAGCATTCACAAACACTTTTACTGAACAGGTTTCTCAGCCCACGTTCTCACAGCTACCATCCAGTTACACTTGAATTTCATAGCCAGGCAACACCACCTCATACAAAAAGCACCCGCTTCCTTCTAAGGGGACAAGTTCTCACCAGACAGCCAAGAAAACTGAAGTTTCCAAGCAGCTTCTGCTTAAAGATGCCCTAACGTGGCACACCAGACACCTCAATCAGACACCAGCTATACCACCGTGCACTGCAAGCAATCAGGGAGGAAAACAACATTATCCTCTCTAGCCTTTGCACTTATGCACGGCAAAAACGTCATTGCCAAATCACATGCACAAGAATTTAAACCCGTTGCCTGAAGCAGTCGGCAAGAAATTCACCAGACAGACACACTTTACATCACTGGGCTGGTAGCTGGATGCCTTTGAGGTGTTTCATCCTTCCCTAGAGGATTTGGGGAAGGAACAGTTCAATCCAGTTTGGTGAGTATTGTGTTCTCATGAGCTGATCCTTGGGATCTGTTATACAGGCCTTCAAAGAACATGCAGTCTCTTTCTTTACCCATGTCCCCCTTTGCCTTTGTTTTCCCCTTTAAATAGGATGCTGAATAGGTGGGTAAGTCACTGCAAAGAGCACATGCCTCATTCATCATGCACCAAGAGGTTACAATGAATAATAATGTTCTTGTTAAAAAACCCACAAGCGCACATCCTGACGAAACCTGATCACAGAAAGTATGAGGCAGCTTCCACACTCAAGGACAAATAACTGATCTACAAAGCCAGGTATTTCCAGAGTCCCCTACAGCAATTTTTGACATTAATGTTTTGAAGAGCAAGTATCTGGCAATAAGCTACCTATGTTAAACAACAAAAGCTTGATCTGAAAGATAAGAGATAGCTGGTGACCTATATTGCCTGTCTGTTTGACTGTAAAAGAGCAGCTGAGGAAGCAGCCTTACAAATTTCACCATTCTGCTTCTGTATCGGTACTGGTTGGTGCAAAATGAGGCACAGAGGATCCTCAGGTTCACCAGGGCCACCTTTCCTACAGCACATCCCCACTGCAAAGCCCAGGCAAAGACCATCCCTTGCTATGGCTCAGCACGTACTATGCAGTGTCACTCACAGAGGGAGCAAAGGGCCCCAGTGCTGTACATTCACCAACAATGCACGTTTATTTACCTCACTGCTGAATCTATGATGGTGCTGAAAGACATTTTAGCAAACTACAGATTGGGTATGGTATCACACCTCTGTATGGGTCCACTGCAGCTACCACAGCTGTAGCTTTCTGGAAATCTAGACAACCTTCTCAAAATAGACCCTGTCTGAATGAGAAGACACTCAATCCAAGAGAAAAGGAAGCTGTGATTATGACTTTTACAATTTGTCAGAGATATTAGTCACACTCATACCACCTGATCTGAGCATGCTACCAGAGGCTTGGAGGTGGGGTGTTTCCATGAGGGACCTAGGCTATGTTTAATGGGTACTTTCTATCATTAACAACCCCACCTCAAACAGAGAGGTGATTAGCACAGCAAAATTCAAATCATAACAAGAACAATAAGACCTGTTGGATGCAGACACAGCAGGGCCACGAGACCCACGGCTTTTTAGGTTATAAGACAACCCTTGTATTTATGTGTGTCTTAACATGCAGTGCACAGCACAGAATGGCAAGAGGGGTCCTGGGAGACTGCCATTTCTAACAGGGAATTTCTGTAAGTTCATGAATAACTGTACTAAGTAAGTACTACCTTACGGGAGAAAAGGTGCTCCCCAAGTCTGTGCTATCACTGCATCAGCAGCACTGTAAATCCGAACACTGCAGTTCTCTCAGCCAGAGATATCATTTACTGCCACATCGCCACAGAAATGCCAACATGGTGAGACAGAGCAGCACTGGACAAAGACAAGGCACATTTATTTCATCGATTTTTTTTTTTTTAAAAAGAAAAGCATTACTGTCGTTTCTTACAGCATTTAAGTTGTATAAGGCTGTCTTCTTCATGCTGCAAATGAACACTGCTTCCTACTCATATTGTTAAGAAGGCAGCTGTCAGGTCAGAAAGCAATTTGGCATTTCAAGTTCCCCCCTCCAGCTCTACAGTTTGGACAAGTTGCTTCAAGCTAGATTTTAAAATAAACCCTGAATGAGGTGCACTTCAAGCAACCAGTTCATGAAATAACAGTGGCCAACAGGAGACCCTGCTGCATGCAGGGCCCAAGGGCTGACCCCTACCAGCTCCCCAAGGCAGCAGCATCTTCACCGCAGTGTCATTCCTGACCTCCCTGAGACACTCATGAAGCAGTGGCAGGAGGTTCTCCTTTTCACCACTATCCTTTGCCTCACCTTCAAAGACAAGCTGGGTGTGCTGGGCAGCAAGCGGCTCACCCAGTCCCTCAAGGCCAAATCAAGCTCTACCACCCCAGGTGACTCAGAAGTTTGAACACTTCAGCTGGCCATTTTTCATCAAAAGGGAGAAATGTCCTTGTGCACACAAGTGACAATCTCTTGGCCAGTAAACACCCACATATGTACTTTTTACATGACAAGCTTGCCTACCTTAACAGCTAGGTGAGACTGTGGCAATGGCTGTCAGCAAGTTTTGCTTTTTAACACTAGGAAACAGCAGGATCAATCTCGTTATGCCTTGGCTAGTACTACTTTGAGGCCTGACTCCAGACAGGAAAGAAGAGAGAAGAAGAAACTACTGGATGAGTTCAACAGTGCAAAGGTGAAAGTATTTTAACCCCCAGAAGAGACCCCTGCTCCTGCACAAAAGGCTGTGCTGAGGCTTATACCAAACGAGAAGTAGCTGAACTTGTTCTGCACATTATATTTTTTGCCACTTATGAATAGCAATGCTGCAATGAGCTTTTTAAAACCTCTTAGAGTCTCTTCTGATAGGCATGAAAAACAGGCTTCACATGGAAAGCTGCTTTCCTCACAGGAACTGTCATTTCATCCCTACATTGTAAAATATTAGCTTCCCAGGAAGGGACAGGTGGGAAGAGGCAAGATCAGTGTCTGTCTCTGCTCCGTATCACATTTGCAAGGCCGTAATTCACCCTCCAAATATGAAATACACTCTGCAGCTCATTTATTTACCCATCTCAAAGCAGGTCACGAGATCATATCTCAAGCACCACCCCAGACACTGAAGGCTATGGAATCTGTCTCTCAGTGCAGGTAGGAAACCCACAAACCAGCTCCCGAAAACTCAATTGACTTGTTGTCCTTACAGCAGGCCTGTTGAGGCCCTTACTGAAAATCAGCAGATCTACCCACTTCTGATGCCTGCCATGAGCTCTGCTGAGCCCATGCAGCCGGGAGAAGGGGAGCTGGATTCAATTCATCTGTGAGCAACATCTCTGGACTGTCTGCTTCCCAAGTCTCAATTAGTCCCAGCTGCGCAAAGCCAGGCAGGACAGCACTGTGGCACAGCTATCCCCACCCTCAGGGCCCGACCAAGCCAGGATACGAGGGGCTGGGTTGGAAATAGCCAGCAAGACACAGCCACTTCTCACACAGACATTTGCTCACTCCGTTACTGGCTGTGCCATCACTTCAGATACGTTGTCTCCCCTCCCAGAGAGGGCCCAAGCATGCAAGTTTGTTTCCCCGGCTGGCATCAGTGCTATAAATAATAATGACGACAATAATTTGGTAGTACTTAAATCAGATTTAGTACTGTCTGATTTAGTACTTAAATCAGACAGATTTCCTCTGTCAAAAATTCTCTAGCTACTCCTTAAGTGAAGGAAAACCTAAAACATGTGACAGGAAAGACTGAGCCTGAAAAAGAGCCTACAGGAATATTTAGGAGGCACAAACCTCTCCACTTCAGCAAGCTATTAATGAACATGTGCAGTAATGAACACTTAACTTTAATTACTGCAATGATTTCATTTCACAGGTAAGAAGGGGTGACAGTTTTACTACACCATACATCCCAGGCTTATGCTTAGTGGATATACCATTACCTCCCCACCTCTGAAGGAAGCAAGCAAACCCCAAGACCCCAACAGGGCTTTTGGTCACATTCAGACGTCGGGGTGGGGAATGAGAACTGTCCCTCAATATCTGTACAGCCTGCTCAGACTGAGGTCCAGTCATCAATGCCACTGAGGAGGGAAACTGGAGAGTCAACACTCCCAGACCTGACCTTCCTACCTACAGACGCCAGAGGGGTGGGTCATGATAAAAACATGGGGTTGCACCCATGCAGAAGGGAACATCTTCAGCTGTCCACCAGCAGGAAGAGAAACAACCTTGTGACTCCACCACCAGAGAAGGACACCGAACTATACAGAGCCCTTCCATTCAGCAAGCTGGATAGTAACACTCAGCACATCAAACTCAACTGGTAGCGGTTTGACCATCAAAAGAAATTGGCTTGGACTATTTTGAAGCAAATGCACTCATTTCTTAAAACTACCTCTTGGCTTGTCCCCTCAACTGCAGAAGTAACCCAAGTTAACAGAGTAGCTCTCTGTCCCCCTCTTGTGATAGGACCAAGAGGACTTAAAAACTCCTCGAGGGAGGCAATATTAAAATAGTGTGGCCTTCAGGGCACATACCACAGCTTGCGTTTGAGGACTTCTTTTTAAGCCAAAGGTTCAACCCCTGTTTCTGACAGCCAAGTCAGTGTCCCACTACATATAAAATATTTCCCCTCACCTTGCACCACGAAAGGCAAAAAAACCCACAGCATGACAATCATTTTTCCCCTTACAGCCTGTGAGCAATACTCACTCTGGGCCCCACTGACTGCTCCCTGATGCATTAGCCAGATACTGGCATAGGACTGGAGATAGGGATCGCAGCCAGGCAGGTAGTTTAAAAAGGAAGAAACTTCCCTCCTGAAAGGCATAGAACCTGGTCTTCAGATAAGCCATCCAGCCCTCACACCCCAGACCAAGATTACATTCCTTTCTCCTTTGTTGAGATGTAAAGCCTTCAACTCTTTCTCCATTAAATGCCCCTGTTTGTGTGCTTTAATTCTCTTACTGTCTGCTCTTGCCACCCAAGTCTCTCCAAGAAACCGCTGACAGCAGCTTTATAACTATCACCTTCAATTAACTCATCAGACTCCAGGGGAAAGACTTCTCAGCGGTACCATTTCAGACAGCTATGAACAGAAGAAACTGAAAACCCTTCATCTCGAAGCAGAGGAGGAGAGAAGGAGAAAGGCTAAAGAAGAGGAAAGATCTGCTCACTGGCGTACCCTCCTTCCCAGTTGCTCCCAGCTCCTTACAGAAAGCCCCACACCTCAGGCTACATTATGTATATTAATATATCATCTTTGCATAAATAAGCAATACCCTCCCCTCTAGTACAGAAGGTCTGGAGATTCTCCCGCCTGCTTGCGGCTCAGGCACAGCAAGGCGGGATCCCAAATGGGAGCCCGGGGCGAAGGAGCCACTGGCCGGGAAAAGCCACAGGAGCCGGCTGCACCCCGAGGTGGCCCTGCCATGTTAGCGTGTGCGGTGTTTCAAATTCTGCTTTATTGTTGCCCGATGAAGTGACTAAAACGGAAATGTTTCAGGGATTAGGATTCCTGAGTGATCTAATACAGGATGCTTTTGGTTTAAAGAAGGAGGGGGAAAAAAAGACCAACCCCATAACTAGAGAGCGGCGAGGCTGGAGCTCCTCCTGAGCTCCCCTCCCCACCACCACCCCTTCGCTTTCAAAAAAAAAAAAAAAAAAAAAAGGGCCGAATGTTACCATTTTTGGACATGAGCTCTGCGCAAGCCCTGCCCTAAACCACACCATTCAAACGAAAAGCCAGTCACCGTCCCGCCGCCCTGGCCGGGGCAGCAGGGAGGGGGGGGAACGGGACCCGCCGCCGCCCCCCCCCATCGGGGTCCCCCGCTCCGCCCGCCCGGGCGCACCTGCGGGCGGGGTGCGGGTGACAGAGCGGACATCTGTTGCTGCGGGGGGACCCGCCGCGGCACCTCCC
>JAOXJM010000041.1:29194371-29218624 GCA_026413425.1 Tringa solitaria | reverse complement strand
CCCCAGCCTTCCTGTAGGCCCCCCTCAGGTACTGGAAGGTTGCTATTAGGTCTCCCCGGGAGCCTCCTCTTCTCCAGGCTGAACAACCCCAGCTCCCTTAGCCTGTCCTCATAGCAGAGGTGCTCCAACCCCCTGTATTCTTTCATTTCTTGGCATAAATAGCTGTGCAGACCATAATGGACAGAGGCTCTGTATGGTCCTCTGTCTTTCTGTGTCATACGATGCTCCTTGTGTACACTTCCAGACTTCATAAACACAATTATAATTATCAGAGTTGTTCTGAACTGTTCAGAGATTTGTATTTACCCTGCCACACATTACTCGGGGTGGAAAGATTACTTAAATATGTAAGTACTGTGATATCCATGATTTTCAAAAGCAATGTGAGATTGTCACCATTTTGAGGCCATTTGGGAAACCAGGCCACTCAGGACATCCCAGGTCAGGGGAGACAAATCTGAGGAATCCAGGAATCCCAGGCACTTTGGAAATCCTCCTGGATGCACTTCATGATGAAGTGTCGGGGAACGCAATATAGTCCTGTCACTCTGGAGAGATGGTAATGGACTTGAAAGAAACTTCACTGTTTGGCACTGCAGAGAGGTGCAGATGATGATGGCTGGTTTTTTTTGACGAGTGGAAGAGTTTACATTGGGGAAATATGTAAATCATCAGGGTTTTAAGAGAAAAGGCCAATTTTTATTTCTTATAACAATCTGATGAATGCCCAGCAACAGAAGCTATGATCCAACAGCCTGATCACGTGATAGTTTAGAGACAACAAACACGTCGTCCCGAAATTTTCCTACCTTCTAGTTTCTCATATTTATCAGGGCACTTCCAATCTGAAGAATCTGGAAGAATATGGGAATCGGCAAGATCTGGGGAAACAAAGGGAGGGGGGAAGCAAACCCATTCCTTGAGAGAAGTCTTGAGGTTTGTATTTTAAGGCAGGGGGTCCTACTGTATTGCTTCCCCAGCCGTGTAGTTTAAGAGCCCATTATTGAAAGCCCCTTTTCACACCTCCACAAATGTGGTGAGAGCTCTCAGCTGCCATTCAGGGAGTGAGGATTTTCAGCATTTTCCAGGAGATGCTCAGCACCATGGAGATCCAAGCCCTAAGACTTGTGATGGGTTTCTGTGAGGCTGAATCTTCTGCATGCTGCCTTGCTGCCTCTTTGCTTCCTTGGAGTTGAGTTTCAAAGCACCTGTCCCCATAGACATAGTGTTATTCTTCTTAGCCATGTAAAATACACCTGGTGATCCCCCTTACAGAGGTTGGTGGTAGTATAAATTAAAAAATGTTATTAACTGCCAATATGAGCAATTCCATACGTTTACCTAACTCTTCTTACATGGGGCAGATGATGGATTAGCTTATTTAATGTACAACATGAATGCAATAAAATGTAATAAAGAACAACTGTGAGGTTTGTAATGTATTAGAGCCTCTCTCCCAATTGTCCCTCTCATTTGTATTTCTAACTTGATGATCCTCACTTCTCAAAATTCTTGCCTGGATTTCTGGGAAATGCCTCAATTTTTCACTCCTCACCCCTTACCAATTCTTAGCATTTCATGGACTCCCTAACAAAAGCGAGAGAGTGCTCTTGGCCAGAGTTTTGTGAACTTACGGGCAGTGCTGAGGAGGGAAAAGAAAAAGATTGTTTCTAAACTTGGGATAGTTCCCAGAACCACTTGACCCTTGCCCTTGCGAAGAATCGTACCAGCACCAGGAAGAGGAAGAGACGAGCTCGCGGTGGGAGAGGGAGGCACAGCAGCAACAGGAGCTACAGAAGCCGGTACTGCTGATGAGAGAGATGCCTGTAACCACAGCAGTACTCCGGTTTTCCTTATTTAGTCTCCTAGAGCTCTCTTCTCCTCCCTAAAAGATTGCTGCTGAATTCCTTGGGTATTATTCCAGCCTTGCTGGACCAAGGGGTGTCCAACAAGGTCTTTCCGATCCAACGAAGGGAGAGTGGCTTTTTTGTAGGGCAGCGGGTGGAGCCGCCGTGGGAATGGTTGGACATACATCCCGTTTCTACAGTCTGCAAGATGAAAAGAGGAAGGAGCCCAAGGGCATTGGGGTATTTCTAGTTACTGTTTGCTACTCTTTCTCTTTGTGCTTAGGATATTTGCTACAGGCCACAAGCTTCCCTGGGGAGATATCTGCTTTCTTGCCAAGAACATCCATAAGCTTCTGTAATGAGCACCGGCAGGTGAGCTGGGTCACTGTACAACAGTGAACAAGGCCGTGCTGAAGTGGCCCTTGACTTTTGTTTTGGGAAGTCTCACAGCCAAGTTTCAGCACTTATATTCTGCAGATACACAAAAACATTGTAGCTCTGGGATTTAGCACTTAAATTTGAACTGCATGTTGGACTCTTACGGTAAAGAATTCAACAGGTTACACTCTTTTTCATCATTTCTACTTCCCTGGTCCAGGACACATTACCAGTAAAAACCCAGCACCTCTGAAATGCAGACCTTAATTTGGTGGAGTTCAGTGGGATATTCCATGCTTCATGGGATACTAGGGAAGAGGGAGCTTGTGCCCAGAGATTAGGTAAATCGTGTGCTTTTACAAAGTGTCATGGTTATTGAGGGATAGCTAGAAACAGGGCAAAAAAAGGAAAAACCAAGGCAGGGATGCTGTGTTTGGAGGAGAGGAAAAAGGGTCCCGAGGGAAGTTCCCAATAACAAAACATTTCTCTCCTCAGGGCCTCTTCATACTTGTACTCCTCTTCTACCCTGCCTTCACCATCCTAAGTCCTCTCTCCCTTTATTTTCCTTCCCATTTACCTGAACTTCCAAAATCAGCTCCCTGCACCCTGGATCTAATGTGGCTGCTGGGATAACTCTTTCTTTAGGCACTTGTGCAATCTCCTCCCACAGACTAGGCATCAGCCGTGCTTGTTGAGAACATGGACTTTAAGGTCAAAGTGACTTAGAGAGCTGTCTTCATACAGTAAGCATTTGCTAATACTGTTTGAAGCTTGTAATTTTGTGAAAAATATTATTATTTCTTTCCTCCTGTAAGAACATTGATTTTACTTTTCTAGCAAAGTATACCCTAGATTGCTCTCTTTGCTTTCACAGTGTCACTTGAGCAACAACAGGATCAAGAATTATACACCCAGTCCCATATTCCTGTTATCATGTATCCACTATATCTACTTCCATCCTGCAAGGCAAATTGAGTACTTGACCAACATCACCCATACACTGCTTTTTGCTTCCTCCCTTCACCACTGAAGAGGAGGGTGTTTGCTACTCGGAAGTGCACAGGAGCAGCAAGCAAAACAGGCTGGACTCAGGCAGCTGCTGAGCTGGTCCTGCAAAAGGGCATAGAGGCCAAAATCAGACAATGGTACCTGACCTACAGAGTCATGTTAGATAGATACCCATGAAACACACCATGCAGCAAAATCACCTCCTCGGTGGGGTTAACATCCTTATTCTACGGTCATGGGCACAGAGACTGTACTGACGGGCAGGTCTTTGTGGGCTCCTTTGCTCAGCCCTTTTGGTTTTCTGTGTTAGTCTTGAAAGAACATCCCATTGACAGCCCTGGCATGGTACCTCTGTCTGGCCCAAATGACAAGAAGTCTGGAGAACCTGAGATGCTAAAGACAACAGCATTTTCCATGATCCTACTAGAGTCAGGGAATGGACTGAAGTGTAGAAGACAGCACATTTCCAATTGGAGACCATAGACACACAAATCCCTGACAACGGGTATATCCATGTACTAACCAAAGGCTTGATCCAGGCCACGCTCAGTGCAGTCTCTGCTGGTGGAGGCAGCTGAAGGGGGAGAGGCTGCTTGAGGTGCAGGAGGAGCTGTGGTGCAGCAGGGACCCACCTCCATGAGCAGAGCTCCGAAAGGCAGATCTAACCTCTGCCTTCCACATGTCCAAGGTAGCGAGAAAGCAGGAGAACCTGCTTACTTCTGGAGACTGCAGATGAAAGCCAGCCACCAGGCTGGCTCATTCCTGGTGCTGCCAAGGGGGAAACTCAAATTTGAGTCTCTTGTTCTCACTCTCTGGCTGAGTGGAGCTTGCCAGGTGATGTTCCCATGCCTTGCAGATGCAGGAGGCAGAATTTGTTGCTTCTCTTGCTTCCAGGCACCAAAACTGGCCACGGAGCAAGTGTGACAGGCTTTGGAGGCAAGTGTTGTGAATTCTTGCTGGAAAGGGAACATTAGCAAGATGGCAGCGGGAAGACAAACACAGGGATTACTCTCTTTCCAGCTCCACCCTTGCCCTCACAGAAAATCTTTTCTTATGAGAGAGTCACTGAACTTTCAGATCTGTCATTATTTAGCCCCAGCTTAAAAGCTTCACTCAGAATCCCTTTCCTTCACTTTGATATTCTCCATAATTGCAGGTCTGCGATTTTCTAGCACAGAGTTTGGAAAAAACAGCCCTCCCCCATCTCCAAGTATCACTTGTACAGCGGCATCCTCAGGCTGTTTTCAAGCAGAACCCCTTCCTGACCAGGGCTTGGAATGGCTTTCCTGAGAGCGAGCCAACAAACGTTTCATTTCTTTTGTGGAGGGCAGCTTCCTCATCGTACTTCAGCAACTGCACGCCGCACCAGCTGCCTCCCCGCATGGCTCTGCCCCTCGCCTACAAGCCTAACGCTGGCCAGAGGAGCGGTAGCCATCGCCCTGCCATCCACCACTGCTCTGGGATGCGCTGGGTGGGTTACGGCTGGTACAGTCAGAGCGTGCAACGGTAGGTTACGGTTGTTGCAATAGTGTGTCAGCAATCCCTGCCGGACAAAAAACACCGCTAGGCTCAGGTGTGCTTCAAGCAAAACGCTTTGGGGATGCTCGAGCGAGCTTTCACGTGCTGACTCAGTGATCTGTAGCCGGCTGGAGACCCCAGGCTCCATCCATCCATCCATCCATGGTGCAGTTTGGCACAAGAGAAGAATCCCTGGGGGGTTGGATCTGTAGGGTACGCGAAGCAGCCATGGGTCTGCTCCAGCATACACCGGGCCTGCCAAGGATAATGGCTCAGAAAGGGATTACCCGAGAGCTCAGTGCTTCGGTCACGAGGCCACCCCATCCCTGACAGGCTGCTTATGCAGTGGCTGCAGAGAGCTGCTGTAAGACCTGATCAGGTATGAAGTCCATCGGCTCACAAGTTCTGCTCCCTGCATGATGCAGGCCCGGGATGATCCCAGGGGGGGAACCACGGAGGGTGATGGTTGGTAGAAATCTGGTGCAATGCAAAATCCGACACAAACAGGCCAGGCAGCTAGTGCAGTCTCTGATTCCAGGTGGAGGAGTTCCTGCTGTGAGATGGCGTAACTTTGCGTTGCATTGCTTTGGAGGCTGTGTTAGTTGTATATGCAAAGCAAACACAGAAAAACAGATATTAACAGATGTGAAGCAGGCTGTACTGTGAGCGGCCGGGAAGCGCTGGGCAATGGCAGCAGCATGGCAAGGTATGTGTGCTATGCAGGCCAGTGTAACTCCAGAGCCGCAGCTCTCTCGGGCCTTCCATAGGAAATCCACACCCAGGAGAGCACTTACACGGCAGTGTCATTTGTAGGACATGAGAACAGAACCTTCTGTTCTCCTCAGCATTTGTAAGGCCATGGATGGAGTGCTCTGTCTGGCTCTGGGTGCCAGTTTTTAAGAACGATACACATAAGTTGGAGAGAGTCCAAAGGAAAAGTAACAAGAAGGCTCAGAGGTCTAGAAAATCTGACCTTTGAGGGGAGACTGAGAGAAGCAGGCTTGTTTAGTCTAGGGAAGAAAAAGCTGAAGTGAGACACAGTAGCAGACCTCAAATATGTAAAAGTTTACTGCAAAGTGGAAGATAATAAACCATTTGCCGTATCTGCCAGAGAATCTGTGAACAGTCAGGATAGGAAAGCACTTGAGTCCAAAGGAAGCTGCTGAATCTCCACTGCTGGAGGCTTTAAAGGACAAGTAGGACAGCTATAAGAAAGGCTAAACTTCAAGTACAACTCATTCCACCACGAGGCTGGAGGATGAACCTTGTGTCATCTTTTGGGACCCCCTCCAGCTCTGTTTCATAGCCCTGCAACGTAGTCACCTTCAGGGGGTAAGACAGTACCATGAAGCAACATGACATGATTGTAAAGAGACTAATGGTGGAAGAAAAGCACTAACAGCTGCAGGGATGTACAAATGTGAAGTCAGACATGTGGAACCTGACCTAGACAGCCCCATCAGATGCCCATGCATAAAGCACATTGCAGCATGACGGCAGCAGGAACTTGGCTCAGCTGAGAGACGTGACTAAGGTGAAAGGGGCTGGTGGGGAAAAAATGTAACCACACATTTATGTACACTTATATGGACAAACCTGCTTTAAATCCACTTGCAGCTCTCTCATAAAGGAAGTGGTAGTTCTCTTTTGTGTCGCAGCTACCAGCAGAATTCACCATCAGTACTCCAAATGCTGAGAAGAGATGCTTCACTCCTAGTTTTGACTCTCAAATGAACCTCTCATGGCCTCTCCATCTACTCATGCTTTTAGCATCAGTTGTTTATTTCAGTAGTGAGACATGTCACAGTGACATCAGACGGCAAACTATATTCACAATCCGTGCTTGGGTATGAGGCCATGATGACAGATAGTTCATAAAGGGCTAAGAAAATGCAGATCCATATGACTGAAATGAGGCCCACCTTCATCATTAGTGAACCAAAATGATATAAGTGCTCTTAAAATTAGGAGGAAGGGGGCGGGTTAATTCTTATCTGTTAGTGGTGGTCTTCAGGATGCTAATAGAGGGTCCTGTAAGATCATCTAGTGCTTCAAAGGCTGCCCTGGGAGATCAGGGGGAAAGAGCAGAGCTGCAGGTTTTTGGTGTCTTCTGTACTATGCCAAGCCACCTACCTCCACCAGCAGCAGAGGTGGCACAGCTTAGCACAGTGTGATGTGGAGGAAGAGCTGTCTCCTTTCAGAAATGTAGTTGGTACCAGCTGAAAAACACACCAACATCAGCCTTCCAGGCATGCCAGCTTTTTCTCAGCACACAGCAGCCCAGCAGTAAGTGAGGAACACGATGCTGAGACAGCGATCCAAAGTCAGACTTGTCTCAGAAGTAGAGCAGAGCCCACATGGTGAGCCTAAAGCCACCGCTCCATTACCTTACCTTCCCAAAGTACACTTGCTGGAGCCCAAAGCTGTCCATCATACAAGGAGGGATGGCTAAGGGCTTTGCTTGAAGAAGCTCCTTCATCCCACTTCTCCAGAGGGCGCAGGGAGCACCTGGTGGGTCGGCAGCCTGCTCACCTCTGCAGGATAAGCTCTTGTGCTCCGCAAACAAAAACTGCTGCATAGCAGCAGCTATGGGTTATGCATGCTTTCAGCACAGAAAATTGCCTTGTGTTCATTATGCTTTTCTCCTGAACTAGCTCATTCTCCTTGCCGTTTCTTCTCTGGACAGTGGGAGCAACTGTGTGCAGCTCCCTCAAACCAAACTGTGCCGTGCAACCTTATCACCTGCATCAGAAAGCTTCTTATCTGGAAGCAGCAGCAGCAAACCTCATACCCTTATATTTGCAGTAGTTCCTCTGTCAGGAAGGGGGACATTTGTGGAACAATATGTCCAGTGCTGCAAAAATGGAGTGGAGAAGGCACACAACAAGCGATGAAGTGCTGGTGGGCAGCAGCACACAGTAGGGACACCTGCTCAGCAAGCAAACTAGGTAAGCTGCTCTCCCCAGCTTCCTTTAATCTCTGCTCTAGTAGGATTTCCCCCTCCTCCCCGTCTTCTCACATAATGTACACCTGTGATTTTGCTCGTAACAGGAGGCTCCAAACCTGCAGTGCAAGTCCTCTGTAGTGCTTTCCCTCGCTTGGTTTTTTCTGAGACAGGACTACCTGCCTGTGCCTTCCCTCCAAGCCTACCATGAAACGAGCTTTGAAACACGGCAAGTAAAGAGGGATACGAGAAATGCAGACAGTAGCACTTTCAGACCAAGGGAAGGAGGCTCTCAGGGCAGCCCAGCCACCACCATGTTCAGTCTGGCCTGCTGACTCTATGTACATCCCACCTCTGCTGTGTGGCTGTAGCCCAGCAGTCAGAGCATGGGCTCAGAAGTCATCTTCACTGTTGAGAGAGTTTGCCCCGTCAGCAGTTCCTCCCCCCTCCCTAAGGGCTCCTCCCAGGGCACCCTGCTCTCCATTTATATATTCTGCTTTTTAATTATTTTTTTTTCCCCTTAAGAAAGCCCCAGCTATTTCCTCAATAGCAGAGAGGCAGATAAAGGGGCTGAGCAATAATAAGCAGTATGAAGTGGTGGAGCAGACTTCACATTAAGCCTGAAGTCCACCTCTCAAGGTGTTACTCTCATGTCCTCTCATGTTGGACCAACCAATTAACCCCTGTGGGTACATGTTTCTTTGCTGACCTTTAGGAGATCAGCAAAAAAAATCTAGAAAATGCTGCTTTGGCTTTCTTTTTTTTTGGCAGGGCAGGCATCAAGCAGAGGCCTTCCCTGCGGTTGCGCTCCTGTCATGGGAAGGACAGATGTGCTCCCGTGAGGGATGCCTGGGAATGAAACTGGAGGCTTTTACATGACACCATTTGAGGCTTTAACCAGAGGTTTAGTGCACTTGCTGTCCAGCCCAGCAGTCGGTGACCTGACCACGGCAGCACTCACGGGCTGGACCCACCGTGACCTCCTCGGTCTCCCCCCCCCGGCTCCAGCGGTACCCAGCACCCGCTGTGGGGACAAGAGCCGAGTGCCCCTGCTCAGCCTGGTGGGCCGTGCTACCTCACCCCCACGCCATGTTTCCCCTGCCCTGGGCTGTTCCCGGCCCCAGGGTGCCTGGCCGGGAGCCTGAAGGTTTTCAGAGCCATCTACGGTAAGGCTGGCTCGCGGGGGCTGGCCTGCCCCCCTGCTTCCCCCCGCCGGGAAGGAAAGGTGGAAACCTTCCAGCCTTGTATGGAGCACGGCCGAGCAGCAGCGGGGGCGACGCCGTCCCGCTGGCTGGGGGGTCCCAGGCCTGCTTGGTGCTGGCTTCCTGGAAGGGGGGTGGGGGTGTCTTCTCCCCCTCCTTCCCTCCCGAAACGCCCGGCTCATCCGTGGCCCCCACCGGGCTGAAGTGGGAGGCTGTTAGGACCGAAGCTGAGAAATAAATGGAGGGCCAAACTCAAGCTGGGGGCAAGAGGAAGAAATAGTGAGTGGGGAGCTGGGGGGGGGGGGGGGGTGGGCTGACTGCTCCAGACGCCTGTGCTGTTTAAATATGCTCTTTAAATAACTGTCTGTGTAGAGATGCACTGTTTTATGTTGCCCAGCACACGGGCGGAAGGCGGCGGCTCTTGCTTTCCTCTCTGGGAAGTGAAAGCTGCCCTTACAGCTCCCCTGGGTCTTCCCTTGCTGAAACACGAGGGGCACTTGTTAATAGAGTGATTTTCTCCTGTGTAATGGCCAACATCAAACTCACCATCACTACTCCTATACCTCCAGCAGGTCAGAAGTGGTTTCAGCACTTGCACTTTCAAATGACAGGGGGGCAGCCAACAGGCTCTGGGAAGCACAGAGCATGTGGGCATTCGAGAGAGAGAACAACCCTGCCATGGCCATCAGCAGACACATAGCCATTCATGCTGCTATAGATATGAAACGGAGGCTTTTAAGCGTCATAACTGGCCGCATCTCACTCAGGTTTCTGCTGCCTGTGTGCCCGAGGCCAGGGCAGCAGGTTTCTGACCCATGTATTCAGTGAGAGCAGGGCTGTAGGAGGGTTTGGCAGCGTTAGGGGTGTGGTGGGAGCCCCATCACAGGCAGAAGGGTTCCTGCCTTGGGGCTGACGCGGTGGGACCCACTCTCTCCTTGCTCCAGGTGAGGGAGAGCCGTGGGAAGAGGTTGTTGCAGCCTTGGCACATGCCTAGCACGGCTCCTCTGTCACTGAATCACCAGCCCCATCTAATCTGTTCTATGCAAGCCTGTGGCAAACATCTGCTTTTCTTCTATTTTCAGGGACAAGTTCAAATCAATTTCCATGACAAGCGTCTGGGAAAGGCTACCAGGCTCTCCGAAGCATATTCCCAGCGTCATCTCCCCATCCCCAAACAGCAGCGGGCTACCTCATTGGAGTCAGATCTTCCAGATCAACAAACCTTACAGAGGCAGAGCAAAAGGCCTTGTTCTCCCTCAGTCTTATGATGGCAGCTGCTGCCTGTCCTTTGGAGGAAGAGCCAGCCTCACCTGCAGAGATGGCCCTGTGATTGTCGTGTATCCTGATACCTGACCACAGCATTTTCCCACTCAGTCGAGGTCAGTCCTCCAGCCAAGATGCTTGTTACCATGGTCTCCTCCTGCATCTTAGCATTTTGGCAATATGCAGCCTGGTATGTCTTGCTTTTGATCCACAGCTCTGAGAAGCTGATCCCAACCAGACACCACTGTCTCAAAGTTGCTGGCCAAGAAGTGAGGACATCCCCGCCCGAGGAAGAGAGAGGTGATGAGAATGAGCCACAAGGTCAGTGACCATAAGGCCTCTTTCTCCTAATCACTCCTCTCTAGCTTTTTTTTTTTTAAAAAAAAAAGAACTCATCTCACAGGGTATTTTTAATGCAGTAATTCCTGTGACAACTGAGCTTGCAGGTATTTGGAAGCAGAGTTACAGATGGGGCCAGCAGAAAGTCTCCCATAGCTGATGGCAGCGCACAGACCCTGGGGCAGGAAAAGGCATCAAGGATTTTTCTCTTGCAGTAATCTTTGCACAGATATGTACATTGTACCCCAAGTGTTATGGCTGCAGAGGCTGAACTAATGAAGCACCATGAGCCTTGGAAAAGTTGCTTGTACTGTTGTGATAAAGAGCCACAGCCACTCTCTACCCGCTCTCCTAAGGGTGAGCTAAAAAGAGCATCTTTTAGGTGCTGCATCAGCCAGGATTTTGAAAAGTGGTGATGAAAACAGAAGCCTGGGAAGAAAGGGACCTGGTTGTATTGTAAGACTCAGCAGCTCTGGGGCTGAGGTGGGTTTGTGGCACTACCCTGTTCTTCTGAACACACCTGTGACAGCCACCACCTCTGGGACACACAGCTCACAGCGCTGCGGTCTGGCAGAGAGGAACTGGAAATGCCAAGTTACTAATATCTTGTGAAATATCCTGATTATTTCTTATGAGGGCCCATTCCAGGTCCTCTACTGTCATAGATGAATTCAGATGGTTCTTGAGATACCCCAAGGGCTGTAGCCCTAGATTATAATCTGTCTTTCTCTATAGCAACACCCACATAAAAGAAAAAGCCTTGTGGCATTGTCTGCCTGTCTGTTTATAAAGGCAGTTTACTCCGTTTTGAACAGTAAGTAGTTTCTGAAGGGGAAAATGTGAAAAAATTAAGAGGGCTGTGTAATTCATCTTGTGTAAGATGAATTGATTATATTTGTTTGCGAAATACAGTGGAATATATTATTTTCTACTGCAAATCATTACAACTACTCATAGGCACAGTTCTGTGTTTCCCAATGCTCATGGCCGTCTCAGGTCCAGAGCCAGAAATATTCTCTTGGAGAAAGAATTCTAGTTCTCTGCTGATAGACTTCCACCCATGGCCCATGGAGCATATTTTAACCCCTCTCTCTGTTTCTCTCAGATCCAAGTGCACCTAAAGTACCTGGTACCCTGAAGAATAATGGAAACAAAAAAGAGTGAATATTTGACTAAGAACCGGGGGGAACTTACATGCAAATTACACATTTGCAAACCGCTGGGAAGGCAGTGCCAATTTCTTCCATAGCACTACAGAAATGCAAAATTGGTTGATGAAGGGTTTTTGCTCAAAGTTCTGGTTAAGTTCTGTCCTGACAGCACCCTGTTAGGGTGCCCTGTGATTCTTAGCAGACAAAATTGTGAAACAATTTCCATCATAGGTCTGTGCATAGACTCTGTTCCACATACTCATAATTTCTGAAACATTCAGCTTTGGGATTAATCATGTTTCCAGGCTCTTAATTCAAGGATGATTTTCTACTAAGGCAAAAAAGTAACAAAACATCACCCCCCATCTCCCTGGATTCCTAAGTCACTATTCCTTGAATGGTGGGCAATGCAAAAAGTACACAATTGTCATGGTAGAAAATAAATATAAAAAATTCTCTATCACTTGACTCAAACAAGGCCCCATTTTGGATTTTGACAGGTACCCAGGTCTCCTTGTGCTGAGTTCAGTTTAGCACCATTGCCTGACTTGAGTGAAAGTGAAGAATGTATGAGCTCAAGGTTATTGGAATATCACTTTAAAACATGCTTAAATAGCATTTGCTAATAGTAGAGCTGAGCACAGCTCCCAGCATGGTGCCATCTACATGCACAACCCCTCCACCCAGGGGCTTAGGCTGGGGCCATAGAGCTGCTGGAACAGGCTTTGTGGGTCTGGCTGAAACACATAAATAACCTTGATCCTCTCTGATTCTGTTTTCTTAAACCAGCAAATTAGCCACAAGTTACATTGCTTTAGCTAAAAATAAAATGTAAATATCACGGGATTGTCTGCAGACATCTGGTCTCTTTGTGCATGACACCTGAGATCCCTACAAGTGAAAAACAAAGTGGAGGGCATGTTTTCTCCATGCTTTTGCGGTTTGTTGTCTCTGGACATTTGTCAGCACCGTGCAATTGCTGAGTTTCCTCTCCAGGGCCAGTTTCCTTGTTTGCCCAGACCTTTCAAATAGCTCCTGGGAGAGAAAGCCCAACCCCTTCTGCAGGACCACCAGAGAGGAGAAGCGAGTCCCAGCCCAGCTGTGCGGGTTCTTCTGGGGCATGGCCAAGGCTGATGGCGCTTGCACTTCTTTTGCCGTGCAGCCACGGCACAACGTCTTTGCTGATGCCAGCTGGTCTGGAACGAGTGCCCTGGCCCTTCTTATTTTGCAGCATGACCCACCTCTGCACAGTTGCACCCCAGCCCTCAGGCACTCTCTGGGAGTGACTCCCATTTGCATCATAGCTTTTGCACTTAAGTAATGAAAACTTTCACAAGGGAAAGAAAAAAAAAAAAAAAAGAAAAAAAAAAACACAACCCTGCACACAACAATAGTGGTAATTATGGAAAGAGCAATTAAAAAAAGAGAGGGAGAAAGAGGGTCTGGGCCCAGTCCAAATTGTGTGTGCCCAATAGCAAAAGTACCATTGCCTTGAAGAGGACTGAGTGCTGGCGTCTTCCTGATTCCCAAATAAAGCTCCAGAAGAGACACACCTTGGATTTACAGTAGCGTTTTCCCTCGTACCTGCTTATCGGCTTTGTTCATTTATCTGTGACTTAGCATTTGTATTTACAAAATTCAGCCCATCCAACAGGTTTCTAGAGCAGAGTCACAGCGTGTTGCACACATCTAGAACACCCTGAGAGAAGAAACCAGCTCTGAGAGCTACTTAAACATCAATAGAGTTCAGCTCTGCCAGAGCGTTGGTGGGAGAAATTACAGGCGGGTGCGAATGGCTGAAAAATTCCTGCCACCGTTTGTTCTCCAGGCTAGTTCAGCAGAAGCACCAACCTGCTCCCAGCAAACTCGTCCCTCCTGACAGCAGGTCTGTTTCCCTCTGGTCTCTGCCCACACAAGCGGCCCGGACACCCCCAGCCCTCCATGGCCACCCTTGATGCAGGTGATTCAAAGCAAGGGCTGTGGTGTCCCCTGAGCGCAGCCCCGTGCTGTGTGTGCTCACACCCTCTCACATTTGCACCATCATCTTTTATTCTGACCAGCCTGGTCCCAGAGTAGGTCTCTGTATTCAGATAAGCCCGGGGATGGATGCCCTGAAGAAGAAAAGGGGCCAGTATCTGCCTTTACCCTCTCCTGGAAGAGCAGAAGCGGCATTCTCGCTACACTCGGTCCCGCTGAGAAGACTTCAGGTCTTGCACTTTAATCTCTAGCTACAGACACGTCTCTCGCTCCTTCCAGCTCCAACGAGGAGGCTTGGAAAGAGCTGCCACCGCAGGGAGTTGCCCTCTGGGAGGAGGTGCACATCCATGGGCCGCCGGGTGGGAGGAACTGGCTGGGCCACCCGTCCGGGAGGGCTGGCTGCTGAGGAGCTCCACGCCAGGGGGGAGCCTGGGTGCTTCCACGTGGTTTGCTTAAAAACAAAACCAGAAAACCACATCAAGTCCTGGGGTTATAATGTAAAAAGGCATTAGGAGCTTGAATCGCATTCTGGTTTAATGTCTGTGAAAGTTCGGGACAAATTTTTCAAGTAGGACTCTTTCGTTCTTGAGTACCATCGGATAATTCTGGTTGGAAAGGACCCCCGGAGGACACCTGGTCTAACTGCTGGCTCAGAGCAGGGCCAGTTTTGTTCAGGTTTCTCAGTCCAAAAAAGCATGATCCCACTTACATTCATCCTGTCTGCTGGCTCGAGAAACTGGATTGTGTTTTTACCACATTTTAGTCACACTAGCAATGCAGAAACCACTGCAGCTCTGCTCAGCTAAGGAGTCAGGTTCTATTTTTTCCCCTGGTTTATATAAAAATGGCAATTGGTAAGAGCCCAAACTGTCCTCAGCTCCACAAGAACAATGGCCATTGTACTGGAAAAAAGCAAGTCACGCTGAGCCCCCTTATGCTACTTCTAGTGGCCACATTGTCTTTGATAAAAATAACCCAGGGCTATTCTTTAAAAAACATGCTCCGAGGTCCTCCAGAAGGACAAGGTCTTTTGATTAAAAAAAACACATCTGAAAGACAGTATCTGCCTTGGCTTGGCCTCGTAACACCACAACTAAAATAGTGCTGGTGAAATCTTCTTGTGGTACCTGGGGTTTGCCTTGGAGATCTCCTGGCCAACAGAGTGTGCTGGGTCTGCGCTGCCTGGAGACCAGGCGAGCTTGTGGTCCTTCCCTTGCAGCCCTCTGGTTTCACCAGGAGTCCTGTGACTTGTAACTGCTTTTGCTGGAGTCCATGGACTGAGTGAGGGAAGATGTGATGTCTGGGTTTCCATCGTGCAGTGCTGGGTAGGGCAAGCAGCGTTTTGGCCAAGTGCTGATACTAGGGGAAGGGAAACATGGAGAAGGAGAGGCTGTAAAGACCAGAGAAAGGGAAGGAGGAAGGATATATTGGGCTATACATCAAGTCATGTGTTCCCAACGGGAAACTCAGCGGTGTTTGGGTATGTCTGGTTTTAGGAATCAAGTCCTGCCTCCTCCACGGAAACATGGGCATGTGGGAAACTTCTGCTCTCTTCGAAAGGAAGCTTCTTGCCCTCAAAGTTAAAAGATCTGGGTCTCTCCGCTGAATGCCCAAAAGGTGGATGACATCTCCTGCTGGTGTGAGACTGGTGGCAGATTGGGCAGGGGAAGGGGCTGGTGGCAGATGGGGCTGTCCGATGCCCCTGCCCTACACCATGGAAATATGCAGAAAAAGTGGCATGAGGGGAAGATTAGCCAGGGAGTATGCAGGGAGACACTGTCTAAAGAGACACGTTGAGAGAAGCTGAGGACCACACAGGCTGCTTGCAACTGTGCAAGACATTTCTAGCCAGGCTTTGAAGAGGCTATGGAGGAAATAGCTGGAATTTAACACTTGGCATGCCTATGTTTTATACCAAGAAGTATCATTTTCCTCTTTGCTTGTAAAGGAAACAAGCCATCTTAAAACAAAGGTTTAAATGATTGAAAAATCTCTTCTGGGCAAACTTTGTGGGTGTCTGGTAAGAGGCAAATGAGCCATTTTGATATCACAGCGTCTTCCCCCACTGTATTTTAGGAGGCATAAGAGGCTGCTACTTTCAGGAAAAATTGCCTGAGGGAAATGACAAATAACTGATAGATTGAAAGGCTTATGTCAAAATCCTCCCTCACTTTCTCCCAATTCAATGTCAAAGAGAGGTCAAAAATAGGGCTGGCACACTTTGAGTGTCCCTGAAGACTTTGGATTATCTCACTTTGCCCTACAGTCAGCAGATTCAAGCTTCCAGTCAAGTGTTTCTAAAATTGATGTTGTATTGATGTCAATACAATCCTCCAAAGCACGAAATAGGACACACTCGAGCAAGCAGGCAGATTTCCAAACTGTCTGGCCCCTTTACATCATTTCCTCCTCATAACTCATCCTGCGGGCTGTACCTCTGACTTGCACATCTCCGGCTTCCTTTTAGATAAGGGAGAAATTCTTCTCGTGCCACGTGAACTTCTTCAGTTTTATCACCAATCTCTCTCAGATAAGGAGCTCAAGTGAAGCAATCCTTGCCGTGCTCACATTCCAGTCTTCTAACAGCAGAACATGGAGCTTTCCCACCTTATAAGGATGAGTTTCGCTGCTCATTCGGAAGGTGCTGCAACTGCTTTAAAAGATTTCTGAGCCTGAGTACTGCAGGAGGAAATGTACCTGGTACCTGCCCTTCTGGATTAGCCGGCAACCTGGCGTTCCTGGGACGCTGTTTTGTGCGCCTGAGCAAAAAGCACCTGGGAGGCTGTATTGAATACCTTTAGGGTTTGTACACAGATTTTTGTCCCTCTCCCAACCTAAGCCAGTGCTGGCTGCAGTTAATTCAGCCAGTCACAAAACTTCTGCAGCGAATCAGAAATTCGTTTCATAGGTGGGAATTCACTTACCCCAAATTCCGCTCTCCTCGCCGATGGTTGAACTCCAGGTTCTGAGTGAACGTCTGCTACTGCTGCCTGGAAAACAACCAAGCTAATGTGCTTCTGCCTAGAAGAATCCCAAAGTGTTCTTTTTTTTTTTACTACATGTGAGGAAAATTGGAATGTCAATGTATTAACAAAATAAGCATCGGCATTTAAAATGAAGCAGAGAAACCAGATGCTCTGTCTCCCTCTTCATGCGAAGCAAGAAGTATCCCAAGAAACACTGAATGGTCCCTGTTGTATGGAGACCAGGCTGCCTGTTCAGACACTCATACAATAAAGTGGACACTTTAAATTACACCAGTTCCGCCTTTTAATTTCTTTCTTTTTTTTTTTTTTTTTTCTGTTTTGTCTCCAGTTTTCAGGTTAGAAGTCCTTGCTCCACTCATAGAAAAAAATATCTGTTTTGGAAACCAAGGTCTAGGGAGGATGGGAAAGGATCCCTTTTGGCAGATTATTTGAACATCCGGGCTGCAATGATGAGTGACGCACTATAGACCATTTCATCACGGGCTATGCTGTTCTCACGAGGTTTATTTCTCACAAGCCTCCCTGCTCAAAGCAAGGAAAGACATGGATTTGATGCATGGACCACTCAGTGGATAGGGAACTGGCTGGATGGCCACACTCAAAGGGTTGCAGTCAACAGCTCAATGTCCAAGTGGAAACCAGTGATGAGTGGCATTCCTCAGGGGTCGGTATCGGGACTGGTGCTGTTCAACATCTCTTTCAGTGACATGGACAATGGGATTGAGTGCACCCTCAGCATGATTGCAGATGATACCAAGCTGTGTAGCACGGTCACCACACTGGAGGGAGGAGATGCCATCCAGAGGCATCTTTACTGTGAGGGTGGTGAGACACTGGAACAGGCTGCCCAGAGAAGTTGTGGACGCCCCATCCCTGGAGGTGTTCAAGGCCAGGTTGGATGGGGCTTTGAGCAACTTGGTCTAGCAGATGGCATCCCTGGCCATGGCAGGGGGGTTAGAAATCGATGATTAAGGTCCCTTCCAAACCAAACCATTCTATGATTCTATGATGCTCTGAAAGCTCAAGGGCAGAGCCATGGAGAGCATCAGGCCCCTCTTCCAGTGTTGGATGGACATAGGGCTGCGCAGTGTTGTCCTGCAAGAGCTCAGCCAGTTTTTCCTTTCCTCTCTATGGTCTCCTTCCAGACCTACCTGAGAGATGTTTCTTTGAAGGACAGGTCAGGAAGGGCCAAGGACAGACCTCAGGGGTTACACTGGGTGGTGGAGAAGCAGGAGGATTTGCTCTGGGTGGGAGTGAGAGCAGATCGGAAAGGTTGGAGGCTAGTGTCCCATGTCAACTGCTTCAGCCAAAACCAATGGCAGGAGAAGAGTAGGCTATTTTTAATTAAACCAACAACAGAGAAGGACCCATGATATTGTTCTTGAATGGGAACTATTTAAAGAAATAAACCATCGCCATGGAAACAAGGAGCTTTGCCAGAGCGAGGCAGGAAATGAAGTTCAGTGAGACATACCCGAGGAATTTTCAGCCCTGATAACAGCAGCAACTGCCCATTTTGGGGTTGCACCTTTGGGCCAGGGGACTCCAAGTTGTCTTCCTGAGCCCATGGAACACAGGAAAGTCAATCAACCCAGGCGTTTGTGGTGGGAAGCAGCACTTCTGCAAGGTTACCCTCCAGCACCACGTATGCCTGCGGTGGGAGGTGAGGAAGAACACAGCCTGTAACCGAGCCTGCAAAAGAGCTTTGGGAAGTAAAATTAACTACACAGGGATTAGACCAAAATGAATCCAGAGGTCTTGAAAGCTTTGAAATGTGTTATCAGCCTGGCTGCTTCTTTAAGTCCTGATTAGATCCAAAAGCCTGTTCTTTATCTTGAAGTCCTAAGAGGCAAGGACAAGAGCTTAGCTGAAAGGCAACAATCCCTTCACCCCATTTAGGAGTTTGTTATGTCCCCCGCACTCATCCTACTACTATAGGGAAAGTACGGACACCCCATTCTTGGCTGTTACAATTGCTCATCCAAAATAAGTCTCCTAATTGCATAGGGTGGCTTATACAGCTTATACAAACCTATCAGCATCTACCCTTCCTCCCTGTGCCGTCAGGAAGGCTGAATCCTGGGTATATCTATTCACTCAATTGGCCTTTTTTGAGCCATTTCGATGCTCAGGAATCCAACCTGGGCAACTGCCATCTCCTCCACTGCATTTGAAGCATTACAAGCAGGTGCTTTGTGTTATTCTTTGTTGGGTGCTTCTTCAATGCAATTCCAACCATGGTTGAGCGTGCAGGCAGAACCAAAGCTGAAGGCATAGAAAACCCAGAAAAGAAAAATCCAGTTGTATAAAATAAGATCGAGAAATGATAGTTGCAGGACTATCACAAGCAGTGATATGGTGGCAAGAAGGCTTAGAGAAACCTAAAGGAGCGGCACCACCAACGCGAGAGGAACCAGCAGCCCCAGTCCTCACTTGAGAGCAAGTGCATTCCTTGTCTGACCTCCTTGACACTTATCCTAATATTTCATTTTGTGACAAGCAACTCTATCGCTCTTGTAAGGAATTGAGTCTTACAGTGATGGCGCTGGCAACCTCATGAGTGACCTTGGTTTAAGTAGCAGTCATCTGCCTGCGAGTCAGCCTGGAGGCTTCCTGCCATGAACATGTGTCTGTAGGCACTTTGAAGTCCATCTTGAGAAGCAGCTCTTGGGTGTGATGCAAAAATGTTCTCTGTGGTCAACACTTTCACAGGATCTAATGCCAGTTGCAGATCCCAGGATTAGTCCTCGGTAGATTAGTCCTCCAGGTGGATCGAAGCAGAGCTGGGGAACCTGCTGCCAGTTTATTAGGTGCAGGGGGGCATCCTTGACTTCGGTGATCTCCTTGTGCATCTCCTCTCCTTTTTTGGGAGCGGCAGCCCCACACGTGCCCTGGGGACACACTGCACCACGGCGCCTGCGCTGGTCCTCAGGGCAGCTGGGCTGCAGGCGCCAGACCCAAGCCAAGAAGGCAGCAAACCAGACGGAGGCTAATATTACTCTTCCCAGAGGTTCAGTAGGTCACTGCTTCATCCTGTGAGCAACTCCAAATTTCAGGGCAGTGAGAGAATTGTTTATATTGGCTACTTGTATGAATGTGGGGAAAAAAAAAAAAAAGGGTATTATGGGACTTCTGTTCTTTAATTCCAAAAAGAAATCAAACATGTCTAGACTGTTGCATGCATGTGGCTTTCTTCCAGGCTTCTCCCACCTGGAGCAATAAGCAGGCTGGAAATTCTCCACAAAAGAGTTTTCAACACCCATTTAAGAACGCTCTCACCCCATGCACACTAACCAGCATTCACCAGCCAAATCCTATTAGGAAGCAACGTCAGAACGGGAAAGAGCTTTCAGGCGCAGGTCGCCGAAAGCCTCTGTGGTTTCCTCACCCCCTTTCAACAGAAGGAGACCGAGAACCTTGCTGGCAGGTCGCCCACGGCCGGGGCAGGGGGTGTGCAGGGGGGACATGGCCACCTGCCCTCCTGGAGGGAGGTGCAGGAGCAGCCACCACCCACCCCACGGGGACACGCACTGCCCTCCTCCGGGTCCATCCCCAGGGACCCAGCCCTGCATCGGAGCACGTCAAGCAGGGCTGCAGTTCAGGCGTGGTTTTGGTTTTTTGTTGTTATCTGGTGAACTTGAAATTGCTGCTGACAAGAGATGTCAGAGCTGGCTGCGGAGAAAGATGCTTTCCCTTTAGCTAGGAAGCAGCCTGAGTTCAGACTTCATTCTCATCAGCTCACCAAGGAGACATGATGGCAGAGGTGGAGGAGGACCAGCAACTGGGGAACGGGTGCGTTCTGCCCTTGCAGCCCATCCAGCCTGTCCCCTTTGATAAAGCTGACAGCCGGGGAGGTAGGAGGGCTGTGGGAAATAATTAGCAGAAGGCACAAGGGAGTCGCTGTGCTGATTGAAGCCCGGGGTCTACCTCGTCTGGCAGCAGCCCCAGCAAGGCTGTTCAGAGGGACGTGGAGAACCGTGTGGTCAGGCACATGTGAGACTGCCATATACCTTGGCTTTTTGAGAGGTTTTCTGAATCTCATAAACACTGAAGCTCAAGCTATCACAACCTATATTGTGTTCAATCTTCTTCCAAGACTACCAGTCCCAAAATTTTCATTCTTTCCCTCCATATAGAAAGGAGGTTCCTTCTTAACCCATCACCGTAGACATTTGCCCAGCAAAGGCAGAGGTGACACACCAAAGTACCTGCATAACCAGTCAGAGGTGGAAACCACCATAGGAGCTGGCTTCTGAAAGTCCCAGCACCCCATTCCCTCCCTTTTCTTAGCAGATCTACAGAGCTACCTTCAACTGGTTTCTCTCCTGCATGTCCTGACGCACAAACTCCCAACACTTTGCCATCCACCAAGTCTTTCCAGAGCTGCCAGGGACACGGGTAGAAGGTTTAACCCTACGAGGAGAAGAGGGCCAAGGAAACAGGCAGTGGTTTTCACACTTCTCTCATCCAAAAAGGTCCAGACCATGTAATTTTCTGTACACGATGCAAAAGACAAGGATTTGAGAGAGGGTTTGAGAAATCTGCTCCTACAACAGTGAAGAGCTTCTGAACTCAGACAGCAAGTTTGGTCCCAGTATGAAATATTGCTTAGTGCTGGTGGAATGTTGCTACACAGCAGTAGGGTGTAGAGTAGGCCTAGATCATCAGACAGGAATCTTTCTAAAGCTATAAAACTTGAAATAAACAGAGAGCCGGGGTCAGACTGGGTCAGTTCCCCAGGGCTGGGGACTATTAAGAAGAGCCCCCTGCTCGGGAAGGGGGTGCTCAGCCCGTCTGCTGGCAACATGCTTTGACTGACCACACGTGGAGCTGGGGTTGGTCTGGATGGCTGAGGGCAACCCTGCTGCTCTGGGGGTGCCGGCTGCCCCCAGGGCTAGCGTGTTACTAAACACGGGGGGAGGCTGGCCAGTCAGGAGAGAGGAATGGAAGCCCTTTCACGCAATGTGGGCCACTCATACCTGAGCTTTTCCTTCTCCTACAGCAGGGCCAGCTCCTCGGCTGGGACAGAGGCCACACCAGTTTGGCAGCAAGCGGGATCTCTGACAGAGGAGGAAGGCAGGGGCCGCAGATGGGCTGTGCGGGAGCAGACGTTTCCCATCTGGCGGAGCCAACAGCTCTTAAGCGGATGGGTAACACTGTGGTTACACAGATGCGCTATGTCCAATCAGCTATTCATATATAATTCAAGATGTATGTGGTGACATGCTTTAAGCCCTACAGAAGAATCCAAGATATGTATGAGATTACCAAGCACTTACTTTGAGGGGTTGTCGCAGCCCACTGCCTTGGTGGCATCCTCATGCTCAGCACCAGCCATATCCCCCCATCCAGCATCCCTCCTCCGACGCTGTGATTTTCCATGGCCAGGAGCAACCTGGACAGAGCAAGGCAAGGAGCGGGTAATTATCACCATCATCTGAAAATGATTTCTTTGGGAAGCCAAGTAATTTGATCAGATACCTCCATCTTCTTCTACTGACTGCCCAGGGCCAAGCACACTGCTTTCTTCACCAGCAGGACATTGTCTTGTTAATATTACATGAGTTATAAAAGGATGAATGAACGATACCTATAATTTGATTCCATTTCCTGCATGTAAAAAAAAAAATTAGATTTATTTAAGAAAAGAAGAACAACTGAGTTATTATTCATCATGGAGTGCTCCACTGGGAAATTGTACAGAGCTACAGAGAAAAACCCAGGCTCCAGTCACCTCTTTGAGTTTAAAGTAATAAAATTTCTCTGGGAACATTCATAGATCTTTCACTAACACTAATTCAGCTTCTTCCTCTGTTTGTGCAATGATGAATTCTCTGACTGATTAAATCAGCTCCCCCATCATACTTTTCATAAGAAGGGGACTTAAATCAGTTTGGTTTGTTGAGGGTAGTCAAGCACAACCAAAAAGGTTTTGGAGAATGATCCTCAAGCTGCTACTTTTCAGAGAGGAACCGGTAACCAAGTGAATAATAAACCTGGTGAACATCACCAGGACTGTTCAGTGAATTCGTTTACTCTGTCTCAAAGAGCGTGGATACTACCATGCAAGTATAACACAGAAGGGATTCTGTAGTCAAAATATCTGTAGATCCCGTCTTTCCTCAGTCTGTTGCCATATGGAACCAGACACCCCACGGGTTATTCTCCAGAGAGCTGTCTGCATTCACAGATTTGAAAACATCAGTTGGAGTCCGGAGTAACAAGAAATGGCACGGCCTCAGTGCAGTGCTCTGAGGAGCCCCTCCAAGGCAGGATTCAACGAAGCTACGATCAGATTTGCACTATTATCGGTCCTTTTCCCATCTCCTCATCTGATCATCCTTTAGCAGCAGTGGAACTCCTGTCGCCACCTGGCTGGGTGCTGCCGGCATGGCTGGCTCCAGCACAGCCTGGGCAGCAGCACACGGGGTGGGGGAACAGCAGAAAGAAACTGCAAAAGAGAAGAATCACAACCTGCCTGAGTGAGAAAATGGGCCGAAAGGGGCTTTCGTCTTTGTAACACAAGGCAAACATGGCTTTCACGTTCACCTAACAAGCGGGCAACCGGACAGGCAGCTGCAGTACCTTAGGAATGGCTCACGTGGGCTTAACGTAGCTTCTGGTGGATGGATGCACGCAGCCTCCTTACCTGAAATGACATTGGAAATGCTTTTTCCTCTCTCTGCTTGCCTCCTCCAGTACCTCAGGCAGGTGCATGTTCACCTCCGCAGAGCACTACGCACCTCGCCATTAAGTTCCAGCAGGAAATTGTGCTGTTTAATACAAGATTCACAGGGTTGAACCTCCGTGCTGCCAACGTTTCCGTGGCAGAGCCGCAGAAGGTGTGGAAGAGTCAGCATGGCGCAGCCACCAGCCGCAGCGCTGCAAGCAAACCCTTCCCTTCCTGAGAAACCCCCGGGGTTGACTCCTGCTGCAGCAGCCACTGCGACCGACAGCACGGCAACTCCATGCAGGCATCCTTGAAACTGCTCCGACTTCTGGTTTCGTTTAGTTTTCCTAAAAGATGTTAGGAAAGGGTAACATCGAGTCACCCATTTTATACCCCTCAAACATACAAATTCCTGCTTTTCTGGCCGTGCCTCTCCCATACCCGAGACCCCCAGCTCTGTTTGCCTTTCCCGTGCTTACTCCAGCCCTGACACGAGGTCCACGTTTTAGGTTCTCCTCTTACTTGCCAGCTTCCCACAGCAGCTCGTCCCCAGCCCCGCACCGCTTTGCCGAGGGGAGGAGACCCCCCGTGGGCTGTCCCCATGGCGAGATGGAGTGGGAAGATGGGGTGAAGCGAGGCGTAGCGTTCCCATGTCCCGCTCCCAGCAGCAGGGGCCGTCTTGGGACTCGCATCTTTTCTCTCCCGGGAGCCTGTTAAGAAGCCAGCACAAGCAGTAGGTGAGCACAAAGAGAAAAGGCCTCGTGATTTCTCTTTTGTCTAACAGCTAGTCTTTTTCCTCAAGGAATCGGCCCAGGTTTGGCTTAAATGAAAACTTATTTGGTCTCTGGTAGAATCATAGAATCACACGGGGTTGGAAGGGACCTCTGGAGATCATCTAGTCCAACATCCCTGCCAGAGCAGGTCGCACAGGAACTTGTCCAGGCGGGTTTTGAATGTCTCCAGAGAAGG
>JAOXJM010000041.1:29111089-29194271 GCA_026413425.1 Tringa solitaria | reverse complement strand
ATTGCTGGCTCATGGTCATCCTGTTGTCCACAAGAACTCCCAGGTCTTTTTCCTCGGAGCTGCACGTGGTAATGAGCAATGTGCAGGTCCTTCAGCATCAAAGCTGCTTTCCTTTGCCAGCATCAGCTCTATTTTCCCTTCGTCCGTCCTGCCCAACCCCCCGAGAGGCTGCTCCCAACTGAGCTGCCTTGTGAGTCACAGAATCACATGGGGATGGAAGGGACCTCTGGAGATCATCTAGTCCAACCCTCCCTGCCAAAGCAGGTGCACCTAGAGTCACCATGTTGTACAAATTGAATCTTTGACAGGCCAACCTCTCCGAATACCGGATCCTTTTATCGCATCTAGGATGTGACAGAGAGGTGCTCCTGCAGCCCGCAGGCTGGTCCGTAAGCGCAGTGGTAACGTTTTTCCATACACTCCTTGTCAGGGCGTGATGGTGGCTCTGATCTCCTGGCTCCTCCTCACTGTGAGGAGGCAGTGGCTCCGGGGTGTGACCGGTGCTGCCACAGCAGCCCAGCTTAAACAGCATGGCGTGTGTGTGTGTAAACCTTCAGCTATACGTTTTCATAGAACATAAACAAGTAAAGGCAATTGAAAACAATCCAGATCAGCTGAAGCCTGCGCCACGTTCAGTTCCCTCTCATTAGGCTCAGTCCCAGGGGGTCTCAGCAAGGACACAAGCCCAGGTGCACCCTCAAGCGTGGTGGGTCCCTCCACCCTGCTCTTGGCGCCCAGCACCCTGGTGAGATGTCAGGGGATCTACCTGCAGTGGTGGCCATCACTTGAGGGTCGGGGCTAATGAGACCAAACCTTTGGGAGGTCGAGCCTGGCTGCTGATGGCACCTCTGGACCATCAGCATTGATTCACTGCCCCGGTGGTGCTTTCTTGGGTGATGCTCTTGGGCTGTTAAACATCTGTATCTAAGCAGTGTGTAGAAACACTCAAGTCTTTTGCTTGGTTCTCGTATAGACCTGCAGGTGCTGAGATGGTCTGGGGTGTCCCAGGCAACAGAGCCTGATCTGCAGAGCCCTGTCCTTCTCACAGCCTGCCTTTCCTGGCTGTAACACCGGCTGCAAAGGACACAGCTACGCGTGTGTGCATTGCCCAACTACCAGTAAAAGTATTAATAGATATATCAGCACCCATTTCAGGCTCTGCAGTCCACTAAATGTGTTTCTAACGATTCCCTGCTTGAGCTTAACGTTGTTTAATGCCCAACGCACTGAACGTACGGTGCTCTGGTTCAATAGACAATGCTTGGACCTTTCAACACCGAAAACACCTCTCCAGGAGCCTAAGCATTATCACAACTTCTACGTTTACCAGCCAAACTTAAAATCTCATAAAATATTACCTCAACAGAGTCCATTTTCTATGCCATTCCCTATCAGTTTGCACTATTAGTTACCCACTATAATATTTTTTTTTGCTTCTTTTTTTAGCTCTTGTCCCATATCAAGCCTTTCATTGTTCCACCAGCGTTGAAATCAAGCTGACAGGACTGAAATTAGGTCATCCCATTTCCATAGCTGCTTCCCAGTCCCCCAGAGCTCCCCTAAACTCCAAGGCTTATTAATAAAACCCCCGTTATGCTAGCGGTTCAGAGACTTCTCCGTGCAGTTGATTGAAAACTCCTGAGTGCAAATTAATCCACTCCCGGTTGTTTGAAGATACACAGCAAGAGCAGCAGCGGCTTCCCGGCTCCCCTAGGGATGCTGCCCACCCTGCCTTACTGCAGACAAACTGCACTTCTAGCTAGTTCTGGGCAAACAAGAGATTCCTTCTGATCTAGATTTAACTGAACACTCCTCCTTGCCCTTTATTCCATGTTTTTCCCTTAGGGTCTTTGTTTCCCTCATTATTTGCCCACATTTCTAATTCATAGCAGTGAACTTCCCCTTTTCACTGTTTGCTAATTATAAATACATATTTTATTACTGCATTTACTGCCCCTGCACCCAACTTCATTTGCAAACCACCCGCACCCAGGTGTCTTGGTGTGGCTTTTGGACTTTCTAGGAAAATGTCCTAAAACTGTTTTAAGTCAGGGCTGGTGGGGAAGAAGCCACCGCTACCTTATATCCTGCTACTGGCAGCAGTGAAATAGGGGTTTTGCACCCTGAAACGAAAAGGAAGGGTCTCGTATAGAATGGTGTCAGTGAGAGAGGGAAACAGAGCTCTAGGGACTCCCCTCCCTCCCCAGTAAATTGCTCCTCAACAGGGCAAGACCTCACTTCCCACTGAGGCGGGAGGCAGAGCACCCCTCTTCCAGCCCGGCTCCCACCAAACGCTCCTCCTGCTCCTGCTGGGGTTTTCCTTCCCAGGGAACAAGCAGGAGGAACCTGTCAGCTTTCATCCAGCTTTGGAAGCTGAACCCGTTCCCATGGGAAGCTCAGGAGAGCAGGACGGCCCCTGTCCCGGAGAAGAGGATTCCCTCTGGCAGCGGTTCCATGCCAGCAGATCTCAGCTGCTCATGAAACCATCAGCCTCCTCCTCACTCAGAGTTTGCAGTTTAAATGTTGGTTTGTTTTTTTTTTTCCCCCACACAGCTGCACACAGATTAAATCCTTTCTTTTAGGCAGTATAATTGGTGTATGGTATGATCAGCTGAGGATTCCCTTTGGTTTAAACTTCACAAATGCAATCAGCTAAGCAACGCACTCGCTTCAAGTTCTGTAATAATTTTCATCTGGCAAGAGTAAGACTCAAGTAGACTTGCCCTTTGGCTGGAAACAAACACTGCCTTTGGAAACTACAGGATAACCCTGTAGAAACATCAAAGGTATTCCAGGCCCAGCAGCAGGAGACCTCAAGATGTGCCACTCGGACTGAAACCTTCCGATGTTTGTGCAGATTTTCAACTTAAGAGCACAGCAAAGTGATTAATGGGCCATTACTCCTGCCGTCTGCTGCAATTTGTGTATCCCTACCAAGGGGACCTACCATCCCAACGTGTTCATTAACTGCTGGGAAGTTGGGCCACAAAAGATCTGTATCTTTTACATCTATATTATTAGCGGAGGGAATGAGAAAATATGCCCTTCCTGGCCAAATAGGTGAAGAGCCCTCGTGTTGGGTGGCAAACTGCAAAAGTTTTGACTTTAAAAGTATGTGTAAGTAAGGAAAAATCTCCATCTAAGGCTCTAAATCGCTTCCCCTGTTGCTCAGACAGATTATCCTCGTTGGTCAGCCATTTAGGAATTCAAAACATTGCTACAGACTTTCCCAGCTTAAAAATAAGTCTTCCACATCATCAGAAACATGTAGGAGCTAAAAAAAGCTTCTTCAGGGAAAGCCTAGAGACCTGCCCCACAGGACGCACTGGATCAGTCCTTGGTTCCCAGGTGGCACGGACAGGCAACGGGGGACGGGGGCTGCTGTCGTCCCTGTGCCCAGGTGAGCCCATCCCACAGCAGAGTCGGCGCACGGGAAAGGCAAAACACTAAGAATATTTGGGAATACTTGGGAACTTGGGAGTACTGAGTGTGTAGAGAGGGCTCATAATCGGCTGGAAGCACATTGCTTCCTTTCATGCCAAGACTGTTAAAGCCTAGATCGTCTTTGCTTTCTCTCCCTCCGAAGCTCAGAGAGGCGGGCAGCAGACTTTTCTCATGCTTCGGAGAAAATTGTATTCAAGGATATAATTCCAAGCCAGGAAATGCCAGATCTGGCCGTAATATACTGGAAATGTTACTGAAGCAAAGAGCATTGCCACACCCTGAACTGGGGACAGTTTCATTTTTGCTTTCTAGGCACCCAGCGCTGCAAGCCTCTCTAGATCCTAGAGGGAAGAAAAAGGTATAAGGCTCCTTGAGGAGATGTAGAAACCTCAGGAAGGGGAGGAGTGAGTTAGAGGAGGCTCTTGCCTTGGAGTTCTTGTTCCTCTTGCAAGAATGCATTAGTTTTCTTTCTTCATTTTAACAGGCTGCATAAAGATCACCCTGAAATAAAGCCCCAAAACTTCCTTCCCAAGGTCCAAGGGCAAACATCAACCAAAAATGAGGTGCTTTCCTCCAAAGATCTTCCTTCCACAAGACCCAGGCGACATGAAGCTAAACCAGACAGCTGTACAATGGAAGAGACAGAATCAGGTGGCCAAAATCGGGGACAACCTTGCTGCTAAGAACCATTTGTTGGGAAGAGGCGATCCCCGCTGGGTGATGTATCAGTGGCCGCAAGGCTCGGCTGTGGCTTCCCAGTCAGTGATCCAAGTTGTCCAAGCTCAAGTGCGAGAAGTCACTTCTGTTAACATATTGCTCAGGCTTTTCGCAGCTAGAATTAGAAGCAGGTGATGAACTTTTATGCAGAACCTAATGGGTATATAGTATACGGAGGGTTTATTTTTTTTGTTTGCTTATGTTTATATACATTTCAACTCCTTTCCCAGTCCCTGACAGAACTCAGTTCTGAAGCTCACGCTGCTTCTTTCTGCTCTACATCTACATTTTAAAAAGTTCAAAATGAATTTCATCAGTTTTTAACCTTACATGCTGAGGTAGAGCCAAAGCTCTTTAAAAAGATGCATCAGGATTTCCTTGAAGCAAGTTTTGTTTCAGGGAAACAGAACTTGACCCTTTTGGTCATTGTTCTGGAAGAAGGACACTTACACCCAAGACTTTCGCAGAGGGTGTATGGTTTGACCATTTTGAAATGACCAGAATGCAAACCCTGTAAATAGGTAGGAGCTGGTGTTTTCAGCTGTTGATGCTGCTACAGGCAGCCATGCTTTGTGAAGTAAAATGCTGCAGACCACTGGCTCATGGGAGTGTGGTCCCAGAGGTAGATTCTATCTAGAAACGACCAACTTCTGTAGCATCTGATCACAAAAGCGCTCGGTGTATAGCCAGAGGCATCGTCTGGCTGTGAAGGACCCGGACCCCCATCAAAAGTTCAAATTCAGGAAGGTTTTTTTGCTTATTTATAGGAACAGTGAAAACATTTTTTTGCTCATTCGTGCCACCTACTTCCAAACAGCCAAGGTGCCAATGGCAGCTTCAGCAGAGGGGAAACTCCCATCAGCTCCAAAAGCAGCGACGATGCCAACCCACATCCGCGCAGCAGCTCCGGAGGTGCCGGCCGATAATCCGGACTAGGACTGAACAGAGAATTACTCCTGAGAGGGAAAAGCTGAGCCTGGCAGCCATACCCCAGAACAAACAGCTCACTGGCTTGGGCGCTCATTTAGGAGGTTGGTATTAGGTGTCTACAGGAAAATAATAAATAAACCCAACCACACACATGCCAGCTCATTTGGAAAGGACAGTTCTTCTCAGGTCTGAGAGAAACGGGGGGCGTACACGGCTGGGTCAGCACCTCCCTCGTGCTCCCTGTGCCAAAGAAGATCACAGGAGGTGGAGAAGGGAGAAAGAGAATTCTCCGGCATTTTCTCAGCAAACTGTAAATCGGCAGAGCTGGGGTCAGGACCCCGCTTTAGTATTTGGGGAGCTGTTTTCCATTTCCTTTCCTCTTTGCATTTCAGCCAAAGAAGAACAAAGCCCACTCCTGAGTGACGCAACAGCCTGATGCTCGCGTCGTTTAGGACACTCAAGTGAAGGCAGGAGACCCAGCTTCCAGTCCTTGACCAGAATCAGGCAGAGCACAAGCATCAAATCCAGATTGCTTATTTCCTACAGCAACACAACACTCTGACACCTCTTCTGAGGCTTCACTGCTGCTGAAACCCACAACCACCAAGGAAAACTTTAGCAAACTTACCACCCGCCACAACAGGGTGTGTGTGTGTGTGTGTTTCTGGGGGGCTTTTGTTTTGGTTTGTTTCCCCTGCCCCTCAAATAACTTCCACTTTTTCAGTAGGTGTTTGAAACAAAGTTCTCGTTCCCGTTCGTATAGCATTAGCTGGGTTAAGCATTAGCTGCACCCTGACCCAGCAGTGCACTGATGTGTTTCATAAATTATGTACATGCTATAATCAGCTTATTAGAGAATTCCTGAAGAACTAGGTGCCTATGCTCATGGTAACTCAGTTGTGGCAGTGATTTGCACGACTCTCTGGTACCCTGCAGACCCTGCAGCAGAGCACTGAGCTTCCCAGGTCAGGCAAAAACGTTCCCAGAACCTGGGTGGGAGAAAATGAGAGAAAGCATCAGGTGCCAAGGGCCCCTCTCTCCATAGTACTGCCTGGAAACAGATGAAAACTCACCAACACGGATCATTTTAACTCAATGACAACATAATAAAAATCCTGTCTTGCTCTTGTGTGCAAACAGCAAAATAAATAACCACAAATGAAAGCATCCCAAGACCTCGGCAATACTGAGCCACATCAGCTTCTGATGCCACAGTGAGCAAGAAACCCCTCTCTGTTCACTGGGAGGTGGCAGTGCAGGCACGTACAGGACCTCAGAAGTAGACCTGACCGCATTTATCTTTTAAATATTTGAGGAAGAATGCTTTTCTAGCTACCAAGTGACATGGCTTAAAGCAGAGACTAGGACCAGGTTACAATCACTTATTCTATTATGAAACTTAAGGAGAAAAAAAAAATCCACTGCAATTTTTGAAGAGAAAAAGTTCTGAAATTAGTTGTCCCTTCCCAATTATTCCTCCAACAGAGGATGAGCTGCATTTCAGAACATACTGCAATCAACCAGTATGTCCATGGTCAACCCCCTGTGCTCTTCCCTTCTCCAGGCAGCTGTGTCTCTCTGCATGTGCTTTGCCTGCGAGAAAGCGCTGCTCCTCCACACGAAAGTGTCATCTCCATTGAGCCACCCACCTTGGAGAAAGACCCCCCAGCTCTGGCAAGAGGATTATTTGGGAGCTGGGAAAACCTAGTAGAACTTTGGTTGGCAGATCTCTTATCCTCCTGCATCTTTGAAAGCAGTGAATACCCCAGCCCAGAAAAGCCTCGTGGCTGCCTGCTTCACAGGAAGAGTCAGCTTTGACTCTCTCACAAACAGGTTGGTTTGACATTCATTCATTTAACAGAGAAAGCTGAAATAAGCTTGTAGGTATACATAAATATATAAGAGCTTCTTTAAAGATCAATCTTTCTCTGCCCAGAGTGTTAGGAAGAGATGTTAAGGGAGTTTCCTTTCCCACTGATAAGGTTTTTCTGGAGATGAACTGTACACCCTGGCCCAGCAAATGTCCTGCCATAACCAGCTGCGTGACAAGCAAACAGTGGGTGGCCAACAAGGTAGTTCAATATTTATACAACCTTTTCATTTAAGTCCATGGCACAGATTTTTAGAAAAGGTGAAATCAGTTCAGACAAACTTGTAAGATTTTCCACAGAACAGCTTCCTCTCTGTCCCCAGAAGCGGGGAGCAGCAAGCCCAAACACCCAGCACCGCTCTCATCCCAGGACTGGCCAGTGCACAGCAGGGCTAGTGACCCAGCAGGGCTAGTGGCCCAGCGTAGGGAGAGCCCACAGCATCAAGGACAAAGCAAAGCACCCTACAAAGAGCGGCTCTTGCCACTGCTGGCTCCCTGCAGCAGGCACGCTGCCGCTGCTTGCTTGATTTTATTTGGTCTTTTCCAGACAGGGCAGCTGCCTGGCCCTGGTAACAGGTCTCGGTGTCGGAAGGTGAACCCACTGACTGGGAAGTCACAGTTCTTGTCTGCACTGAAATTTCCTGCCAACAAAAGGTTAAGACTGCAGCCTGCCTTCCTCCTCCTGCCTGCCAGGGACTAGAACCAAGAAGCTGCAGAGGGGATGGGGGGCTGTCTTTGGGGAAACCACAGCACACCTTTATGCCCAGAGCCTGTCCAGGAGCCTTAACACCAAACCCGGGAGCTTTTATTCTGCTTTTGAAAACAAACAAAAGAACCAGAAAGCGAGAGCAGCAAGGCATTTGAGATAACACTAAAAAAAAGATGACCATGTCAAAGGAGAGCAGAGATGCTCATTCACCAGCAATCTGGGCATTCTTCAGAGGAGAGCCGAGCCCAAGAAGTGGCAGGTCAGAAAATTTTCCGATGTAAAAGACTTTTAAAAAATAAAATAATAATAATAAAAAAATTCACTCAGCAACCTCAAGATTTTGGCTAAACCCCAGCATTTACAGCAAGGTGTTTATACAACCAAGGAGAGCACTCCCATAGTGATCTTGATTGCAGCAGTCTAAAATAGAATCAGTCCAAAACAATTTTTTCAACAAGGCGACAATGTATCAGCTTGTCCTTATCGTCACTTTCACTCCTGTTTGAAAACACCCCTTTCTTTCCACCTTCTTCCCCCCTTCTTAAATACAACATCATATCTTATTCCAAGTTCTCACTTAGCAAAGCTGACCAAGGGCAGGCAAACAGCCCACGGCACACAGTAGCCGTAAGACAATTTTCCAACTTGTGTTCTTCACTCTCTGCCCCACACCGTTCCCCCCCCAGCACCCCTTCTCAAGTGCTCCCTTACTTCCACCAGGTTTTAACAGGGCATCTTCCTTCTTTCCCCAGGTAGCCGTGCGTATGAAATAATTATTCTGAGACCAGAGCAATTAGTGTACTGCTAGAGTCATACCGAAAGCAAAAATCTCCTAATTCCTTAAAATAATCTGACCCTTCCTCAGTACTGGGTTGAAAGCCCGTGACAATTACTGGAGTCAAAAGAAGCCTCTTTTTCTGTTGTGGTTTTCCTGTCCCTTACAGGTAGCTTCTTTTCCCTTCACACTCTGACTCCTCTTACCTTGTGGCTGGGGAAGCAAGTGCAATTCCACCAATTCCAGCACGCCAGGACTGAGAGGACTCACAAGATACTCCATCAAAAACAGGTCCCAGGCAAGAAAGGACTCCGACCACCTGAACGTTACACCAGTTCCTGGCAGACAGAGCTACACTCTCGCTCCAGTTCCAATTGCCAGACTTGGAGTCCCCGAGTCCTCACATGTGGGGACGTTTCTCTGAAGCTCTCCTTTACACACACAGCTCTGCTGAACCCACCCACCGATCTGCAGCGGTGGGAAACCGACCCTGATCTCCAAAATGCCAACCTGTTTTGAGCTTTGGGCTAAGAAAACTGCTAAAAAAAGCCATTTTCAGAAGTTAGCAAGTGTTGCTGTTAACGTGCACCAGTGACATTATCCATTCTTCTGCTATTTTCTCTTTGGCCCGCTACCTCCCAAAAGTAAGCACACGGGGGTAGGGGAGGGCACAGTCAAAACACATCCCAACACTGACAATCACATTCTTAATATAATAATAATAATAATAATAATAATGAATCTCTATGTATTAAACTCACGGAAGGGCACGTTTCAATGCCTGATTTTTAATAGCCCTTGGTTAGAGTGAGGCCTACGACATAATGCTTTCCTCTTGGCAAATAATCACATTTTAGTATAGTGATGACACTGTGTTATTCAATTCTTTTCTTTTAAAAAACCCACAAAATTGAATGTCACCATGGGAACAGTCTAAAGTTGATTTTGGAAAGAGGCTCATTTCCTACAGCTTTTCTGTTGGCATAAAAATAATGTCACTGAACTGTATCAGAAGCAAGTGTTTTATGAAGTTTCATCTCTAAAGATACCAGTCAGTTCTGAAAATATCCTCCCTAATGGATGCATTTCTTTGGTTTCTGAAGCAGAATAAAGGGCTCAGAAAGGCTTCTTTCCTGTTTTCCTCAACAAGAAACACACCCCAACCTACTAGCAATGTGATCTAATTCAATCATTCTTCAGCCTGTAGTGTGTAATAAGTGTCAGTATGGAAAAATTCCTCCTCAGAAGAACAATTAAAACTTAAAGCAGTCATCCTGGTTGGCTGGCTGAACAAACGACACATGTTCACACAAGAATAATTCAGTCAACCGTCTTAATAAGGATTTACTTTAAACAGAACCTTGTATGGGTACACTAGACTCAGTCTCATTAAGGAGTAAGTTGGATTTTTATACAGCATGAACCATTGGCAATCTAAAACAGACCCACTGAAGAATGGAATGGAGAATCAAACGCAATGTTTCAGACCCAAGCTCTATGTGCCTTTAATACTTTCTTTTTCCTTTTTTTTTGAGAGAGAGTGCACACTACGACAGACATTTGCATTTATCATGTTTTTAACTTCTTTTCTAAGGATGAACTCTCTGAATCTGCATCTTCCAACTCCGCTCTGTGTCTTTTCAGTCCTCCGAGAGACTGAGGGCTCTCACTGCCCGCAGGATGCAGGTCAGCAGTATCCTCCCTTGTGCTCACGCTGTAGCTGTTGGAGTCCAGCTCAGACAGGCAGCAGTCTTTGTGCAAGGTCACACCCGTCTGTACAAGGTTGCCGCGATCAGCATTTGAGCGCACCTGTAGTCCCTGCGTCACAGCCTCCTGCTCTCCAAAACTCTGTCCGTTGTTGAAGCAGGAAGGGCGAAGATGCAAGTGGCCGTTGTTGTGGTTAACGCAGGAGGTGTCGAGGTTCCTCTCCTCACTGTCATCAGTCTGGTTTCTGGAGCAGTGACCCGACATGCTGCAGATGGCCACAGCGGAGAATGGAGGGACCAGTGAGTGATGGCTTGATGCTGGTTGACAGTTCTGGCTATTTTTCTGTTCCACAAGTCCTGCTGTCTGAATGCAAGGTTCTTCAGTACAACTAATTAGCCCTTTACGGTTAGCTTTTCCATTGAGCTTTTTAGTCTCAAAAGGATGCTCTATACCTCCACTGCTAACATCTTCAGATGTGTTTTCTTGACCCTCCATCCGCCGCTGATTGTCACATTCATGAGCTTGACCATTACTAGAATTTTCTGTCAAGCCACGTTCTTTTAAAGTTTCTTTGTTGTGGCTTTCAGTAGAAAGAGCTGGGGAACCTTGAGGACCTACTGAACTCAAGTTCCTAGCATCTTCCTTATTTAGTGAGTGGGAGGTACTGTGCCTTCCACTAGTTCCTGGTTTCCCTTCATCATTCTCTCCATCTCCTCTGGAGGATTCACCATCTTTACTAGCTGAATACGATATGTAAGAATAATGAAGCCATTTGTAAGCTTTGTAAATCTTTCTCTCCACTGATTCGCTGTCTGAACAAGGAGAAGTCCTTTCTTTGAGAACTTCTTTGTTGGCTGAACTCCTTTCTGGTGAAGAAGCTGGAGAAGAAGATAGATCATCTACTTTGATCTGGGGGTAATCATAGATGTCCTCACCTACGTAGGGGGTCACATTCTCTGTATTAGTGCTAGTCCTTTCCTCCTTTTGCACCTTCTGCCGGCGCCTCAAGGCATTGCGTTGCCTCATAGATGTGCGTCGTTCATTCAGTTCCTCTTCATCTTCTGTGCTGCTGCTGCTGCTGGAGCTGCTGGATTCGTTCTCCTCAGGGCTTGGGGACCGCGGTCGTGGGAAAAGGTCTGTATCCAGCTCCGCCTCACAGGTATTGTCATCAGAGTCAGACTCATTGGAAAGAGCCAGGAGACGTTTATCCTGATACTTTCTCAGTGCGGAAAGCCTCTGCTGACGGGAAGCCACGTCTTCTCTGGCTGAGGGGGATTCAGTTGATCTTAAGGCCCTTAAGTTATAGGCAGTTTCATCAGACTCTTCAGCCACGTGTGGTGGGGAGTGATGCAAAGAGGCAGAGGACTCCGACTCGCTGTAAGCAGAGCGCTCGCTTACTCCTGCATGGAGCTGCAGGATTGTGCTCTCACTGAGGTCACTGTCCGAGTCAGAGCTCCAGCCCTCAATCTCCCGGCGCACCAGGGAGTCGAAAAAGGCCATCATCCTTGGATCCTCCTGGACCGACTGGTTGGCGTAATCATGGGACAAACCACTACCACTGTTCAACACCAGGCTGATGTACTCTTCGTGAGTGTAGAGGCAACGCGAATCATCCTCAATTCTACCATCGAGATCCCCCGTGCAGTCAGGCTGCTTGTAAGGACTCCAGATCTGTAGCAGAAAACAAAAAAAACCAAACGTATGTCTTTGAATTCATAAGCTATTATAAGCATTTGAAATAAAACAGTAGCGCAAATACCCAGAACAATTGCAAGTTGCAGATTGTTTTTATTAAATTTTACCCATCAGACCCATACTTACAAGTATTCCAGAGATGTGGGGGTTTTTTCCCCTCTCGCCTTTTACAAATGTGTTTTTCCCGCAACTACTTTCACCCATCCAGAATTTAAAAGCTTTCACGCTGCAGATTATCCATCATTTCAATATTTCATTGTGTAATAATTTCTCCCAAATTGCAGGGCTCTATTTTTATGTAACAGGGGATGCTTACTCACTAACGGTAAGAATAGTTTGTTGCCTGTAACACAGTCTTAGCACTAATGAAGGCACTTGTTTCCCAGGAAACTAGAGTTGCTCGTGCCAGTGATGTAGAGTACATTTCACCCAGCTGCATAGTCCGTCACACCTGATCAGCAGGCGGGGAGCTCAGTGTGTGGAGGTGAAAAGCAGAGCTGCACTATTCCCTCCAGGCAACAGTCGCGAAGGAAAGAAAGCATCCAACATCCTCTCAGGACACAGCAGCAGTTTTAGTTAGTAGGGAAAGGTGAAGGAGAAGAGTTTTACTCAAAGCTACTTCTGAAGTGGAGAGAACAACATTGTGAAGGGTAATGATTTCACCAATAGCAACAGCCTTGACTGTGCTGTATGTACATCCAGCCTTCCCTCAGTTTCCTGGTGTGGAGGGGAAAATAAAAATTAAAAAAAAAAAACAGAGAAAATCCACCAATATCCCTAAGAAACTGGTAATCCATACCAACATAGTAATAGTAATCCATAGCAAACATAGTAGTTGGATCCCCTTACCTTTCTTGGTTTTACTCATGGATTTGGGGACAAGTTGTTTAAGGCACACATTGGACAACCCTATCACCTTATTCTACATCGACTGTTAACGTGATGGACAACACTTACGGTAAGCAGAGTGAGTATGTAGCTTATCCACAATACTGCCTCAAAGTTCTGCTTATAAAACACCTGATTTTAGTCATGCTTTGCTTTTAGCCCACTAACAAGCCCAGGGAAAAAAATCCTATACCAGGTTGGCCTTTTGAGATAGACTTGCATAAAACATCTAACTCTTTTCCTCAACAGAAATCAGTCAAGTTTTGTTCCAAAGAGACAAAACCACAAAAAAGAAGAGTATTTTGCCTGTATAAATGAGATAATCAGCACTCATCCCATAGATGTGTAGTTAACACATGCAACATAATCTGATACTACCATGACAAGCACTATAAAAAAAAGCCCACGAGAATGCCAGTAATTTGGCATTCACAAAGATTTTCAACAGTGTACAGTAAAACCACACACCTTTAATATTGGAAATAAAACAAGCTAAATTACCTTGCAGCTACTTGTTCCACACAGCCACATTTTAGATGTACAGGTAACCTATATTCTGGAATTCTCCTGAAATTGAATGCCTTTACTTTGCATCCCCTGTAATTTATGGTTAACAGAGCTTCCGCATATGATCTGGCTATAGATCATATAAAAGAGACACTATTCCAAAATTAAAGTGGGCTGCAGATACACCTTCTTCTGTATGGCAACCATCAAGCTGCTTTCAGAACAAAGGCAGAGGAATTGCATTACATTGGCCTGTTTCTAGGAACGTGCCTCGGTATCAAGGAATATTCATTATTTCTACTTCATTGCTATTTTTATTATTTGCAGTACGTAAGGAAATTCTCTTCCAGTACAGTTCATTAATATAATACTTGAAACCAGAATGAAGACAGTTTCCACTGGTTCAAGCACTGCACTTACTAGACACCTATGTCAAGGGACAAGCATCAGGTTTGGATAAAGATAACAAAACCCAACATAAGCCCACTATGTATAGACTTCCATCAACCATAGTTAACCTTTTTGAATTATTTAAGAGAACAGAAAGAATCTGCTTCGCCTCCTAAATACAACATGAGAAAGAGTCTTCTCTCAGTGGGTGCACGACAGAGACTGTTGATTCAGGAATACACCGAGTTTTTTAACAGAAAAATAGAACTCGGCTTGCTCAAAGGACCATTCTGATTTGCTGCCTTCTTGATGATTTAACTAGCGCACGTTCAGTACCTTCTCTCACAATTTATCAGATCTTTTCCCCTCTTTGTCCCACTACCGAGCATTTCAGCAAGTAGATCAAATCTTTTCGCATTTAAGAAGCATATAGCTTCTTGTAAGTCACAGATATAAATGCTTCATACTGTATGCCTGGACAAGCAAGCTGGCATGCCCCTTCCTCAAATAGCCTTAGTAGAGCTAGATTGATCACTAGTTTTCTAAAACTTTTTTTTTTTCTTTGTTTTAAGCAAAAGAATTAGAAAACTCTTAAGATTCTGTATGAACCAATATAAATGTAGAAAAGGTAGTCTGCTCTGAAGTCTTTCTGGGAAAGGTCTGTTTTATAATGAAAAGTCATCTAAAAAGGTACATAATGTGTGCATAGGGAGATTCCACATCCTTATTAGTGCTACCAGGTATTTCTGCAAGCACCAGAGAAAATACAGCAGTGTTAAATATTGAAGAGATAGCTACACTACAAAGAGTCCATAGTGAGGCTTTCCCATTCCAAGACAGATTTATTCAGAGAGAAGGAGTAAATAACAAAGAGAAGCCAAGGGAATTCAGGATGAATACCTGTTTGTACAGGATCAGATGTCTCTGGAGATTGATACCCTTACTCTTTAGACATTTTGCCATGAGGGAGTGCAAGGGCCTGCCAGAGTCCCAGAAAGAAATCAGACTAAGAATCTATCCTTGGCAGAACCGAGAGGTCTTTAAAATGGCAGCAACTGGTCCAATGCCCTCTGTGGCATCCGAAATAGGCTTCTCTGTAAACGGAATGCCTTTGGCTTTTTCTCATCCCCTGACTGATGCCATATGAAGGAAGAATGTGAGCAAATTGGAGAAAATAAGTCGGCAAATCATCCCACTGAAGCAGCAATCTATCATGAAGTTCTTTCTCTGTGAGAGGATTAAGGAGCTGAATATTAGTCACTGATGCCCCGAGTATGGATATAAAAATAGGAACAACAAAAAAAACAGGGAGTACAAAACTGGTTCTCTACTTCAGCAGAGATGCTATAGAGAGCGTCTTTGAATTGCTTGTATTCCATGGTGGCAAACCCCCAAATTTGAAAACAAAAAAAGTAGTTATGCCCGTAGTGTGAGAATAATTAAAACCAGTCATATTAGATTATCTGATTAGGCAAAGGCAGCTAGCCACAATGACATTAATCTGTCACCATAGCAACATAGGCAAATAGACTTTGCTATCTTTGATATACTGATTATTTTTAAACAAATGGGACCTACAATAGTTGTGCTCAGTTGCACAGTATTACATTTCCAATACAAAACAGTATTTCTTTCTGAAAATCTTTTTGCACTTTATCTATTTTATCTTTTCCGGAACTGTCTTCTAACTGCGTAATTCTCCATGGCCCTCCTCTAAGCCCCACACATCAGAGGGAAAGCCTCATTTATTTCTCCTGCAATGCAATTTGTTTTCCAGCCAGCACATCCTAATGTCTCACACACTTAACTGAGGGAAAAGCGCTATTTTTTGGTTTTATGTTGCTTTAGCCTTTGTGGCAAATGCTTGCTGCAAATAATAATTTTAGTTCCTAACTGTGCTTTTCCATACAATTTTACTGAGGTTCAGGTTTTTGAAATGGAGGGCAATGAACGTTTCAGTTGGGTTGATGTGTCCAGCACACATTGCCTGGAGTCAAGGCTTCTAGTATTCTTTACTGATGAGCTTGTTGAGTCTTATTTTAGGTTTCTGAAACCTCCTCACTTAAATATTCACACACCCCCTGCCCCTCATCTTATCTATTGTATTCTCAGCCTGAGCAGAATTCAAACCCTAAACCACTGAGTTACTGAATTACATTCTTGCAGGTGCTTTACAACAAAATATAACTAAAGCAAAAAGCCCATAACCACAAAGGTCAAAATCATTCTTGTGAATACTATTCATTTCAGCAAGGCTAAGCCCGAGATGAATTTGTATCTCATTTGCAATCAGCATTAAAATAGCAAGTGTGTTGGCAGAAGCACGTGGAACTACTGAATGGCTCGTCTGTATCACGCCTTGATGCTGGTGCTATCAGCTCCTCACTTCTAGAAGTACTAAATTTAGGGCAGCTAGTCTAAAAATTAAGAGCTCAGACAAACAATTACTTGCATCCACATTTTTAATTCATCACAGTTTCTACAATTGAGGGAATGGAATACCAGCCAACCACAGCAAAGTTATCTTCTGTAATTTCATTCCAGAAAGATTTTTAGAAGACACTTGAAGGACAGTTAAAGGAAGGACACTTTGTAAGGAACTGACGAACAAATAAATAAAACCAACAAAACAAGAAAACATAAAAAACCCTATCATTTTTATTTATGGCTCTTCCTCTTCTCAACTTCTCCGAGCAAGCACATCAAGTATTTGTATGGGGGAAAGACAGCCATGCAAGGGAAGGACTTGTGTTCCCAGCTGTTTTTAATGCAGTAAATAGCCCCTCAGAACTGCTGGTGGTGCTTTTCCCGGCTTGCCCTTGTGCTAGTGGCAGTTACCAACCTCCAGCCTATCTGTAGAACCAGCTGGAACAAAGAAGAAACCACCATTGTATGGTCACCCACAAGCTGCTGTTCACCAAGACAGTACCTTTCAAGAGCAAAGTCATGAAGATCAGACAAGATACGAGCCTTAAAACAACCTGATCCCCAAAAGAGGCACACTACAAACCGAGACAAAATGACATACAACAAGAAGGTAAGAAGTTCTGGCTCACTAATAAACTTAATACATGAAACACCCTTCCCTTAATTTGTTTCTAGCTTGCAGTGTTTGGGGAATTCAGCTCCTTCAAAGCAGCTACACGAGTTCCATTGCACACACTGCGACACAACAGGCGTTCTCTTCTGAGGAGGCAGTCAAGCAGAGGTGTCTTTGAAAGAGTTACACAACCTGTGACTGGAGCCTTAATCAAACTAACCTTTTAATCACTAGGTAAAAAAACAAAAAACCCCGCCGAAGCCCTAGCAGAAGTACACAAAAGCAACACAGGGGATGTTTATACCAATGCTAATCCAACAGTCTAAGAACACTCATGCAGGAAGGATTCATCGGGTGAAGGGTCAGCAGATCAAAAATCCAAAAGAGAGAATTCAGGCTGTGAATCAAGTTCCCAAAAGAAAAAAAAAAAAGAAAAAAAAAGCCTCTGGCAAAACTGTTGTTAAACAGCGGCAGTTTGACTGCCTGGAAATTGAAAACTCAGTGAGCTGCTAAGACTGTTTGATGCACTTTTGTTCGAAGCCTGGACTCGACAGTTTTGTGATCAAACCTGTTAGAGGACACAGCTGAAGAAAAAGTAGAAAAGCAAATTAAAGGATCAGTGGAAAGCAGAAGAGAAGAAAAGCTGAACCACAATCAGAACCCTGTAATGCAAGTGATGCAGCTGGACATTGGGCCATGGTCCCAGGGTTTTGGGCCAGTTCTGGTCCCTAAGTTGCAGACCACTAACACTCTCCTTTGCGGGACATGTTCACCTGTAGCTGACTAAAGCATTTACTAATATTCAAACAACCTCATCTATAGCCACATCCAGGTAAGACTTTTATAAAGTCTTTCAACAAATAGAAGCAGCATCATTTCTCATTATCCTACTTAAAATTTCAATCGTTCTGCTTTCTTTCATCTTGTTGGTAGACCGAAATTATAGCAAAATTTCTATGGCAGCAGAACGCAAAGTGCATTAGTGTAGCATAATCCTCCTCCTCCCCACCCTCAACCTCTGCTCTTAGAAATGACAAAGTTTCTACCTTGCTCCCACAATATTGACTGTCTTTCCTTAAGGAAAGAAAGTTTCAGAACCTAACTAAGTTTGTTATCTCTTTAACATTCCACATAAAAAAAGAATACAAACTTTCTAAAAATACTGTATGTTGCTGGGGGATTCAGAAAAGACATATTGTAGAAGGTACTAAGAGTCCTGTTTCCTCTGGAAGTGACAGAAAGGTATGTTGAATTGACTCAATGCAGAAGCAGGCTCAAAAATTATAGAAGGGCTCCTGAGGCAGTATTTGGCCCAAATTCAGGTAGGTCAGGCTAAGCCAAGGCTCAACGATACTCTTTGGAAAGACTGTTATTACATTTTAGAACAAAATACCGGAAGTCTTAGAAGATGACATGTTAAAGCTGTAATCAAACTCTCCAGAAAAGGACTGTTTCCATGATACTTCAGTTATGTACAGAAAGAAACTGGAAAAAAAAATTTCCTTTTTCAAGCTACAAATCCAGGAAATTCTGATCTTATCCCTTGTATCTCAAATGTTTAAAATTGAAATGGAGTTTACGGTTGAAATGCCCAATTAAAAATTTGCATCAGTTTAGCCAGGAAATGAGGCATCCCACTTCACAAATGAGTAAGATGAAAAGAGAGGACGGGTGTGAAAAAGAATGATGCTGAGCTAAACAAAGCATTTGTCCTGAAATACTAAAAGAACACATTTTCTGATAATTAATCTTACCTTTATAATCTTTTCAACGCCTGAAGAACAGATCATGTAAGTGTGAGGATTAAACCGGACTTGGTTTACAATTGACCGATGACCTTTCAATACCATAAAAGCACCATTGACGACCCTGCCAATGCCACCTAGGGGAAAAACAAGCACACACTGAATGAATAATTAAATCTTCATATTGCTTTCATTCATAACCATTTAAAGTTGTATTATATTTGACAATGCACTTCAGCTTTATTTTGCAGTATTTTAATGCCTGCGTTGGCTGCAGAATTCCAATTTTATGAGCAATGCCCCTATGAAAAGCTGCAAGTTTGATGAAAAGCATCCTTCTTGCAAATTAGGACTTAGAGGCTAGCTTTAGTTCAACTATCTAAATAAACAATGAAGGTTTTTGACCTAATACGGCAAGTATGTGAATAAGAACAACATACATAGTTGAAATCACCAGAGAAACCATTGTGCCTAAGCCATGACACTACTCACAGTTTGTAAATTTGAAGCAGAGGCAAATAAAGAGGTTGACTTAATTAAAAGCTATACTCCGTTCTTTTAATTTACTTTTTAAATCAGCAATTCATTATTGTCACAGTTTACTCCAGTCTGATGGGAAGGACTCTAAAAGAGGCAATCTTCAAGGCTACAAAGCTGAGTTACTACATTACAGCTGGACTTAGTATAGCCTTCCCTAGACCAGGATCTATAATAACACATACTTCTGTTAATCAAGCTTAGAGAGGGACCTGAAATACCATATCTGACCAGTGGGTTATATCACTCTTTGTCACAAGGCAGCAAATCGACTGAAGTGGAATGCTTTTGTGCTTATCGTAAAACTCAGAACAGAAGCCAGACAACTTTTCCGCTTGGTCATTGACTCTTACAAGGTCTATATAACCAAAGCAAGAAACTCACACAGTAATTTTTTATATTAATAGTTTTACACAATTGAAACCATATGTTTGTTAGAAAGCACACCTGCGTAAACATACATAATAAATCAATATAATAATAAACAAGTGTCAATCAACATGCTATGATTAACATTTTCAGTGAGAGAAACCAAAACACTTAAAAGAGGGGAAGTAAAAACTGAAAACCACTTCAGAGGAAAACAATCTTGCTATTTGCAACTTCAAAAGTTGTAAGCACACTTTACAGGAAGTTAAAATAATTTCATTAGCTTCTCTGCTACTTATAGTCATCTCAACACTAAATGAATAAACTTTATGTTTTTCTTGCTGAATATGTTTGCTATCCTCCTGTGTCCTCAATGGCAGCTCTTTCAGCTGAAATAGCTGCTGGTTTAAGCCCTAACCCCAATGTTGAACAACTTGTGTTCTAAAACAGAGAGTTGGAGTTCTCCTGCAATGCACATTTCCTAAAGAAAAACTTAAGCATTAACACTGAAGAGTGGCAAGATAGAAGGGTCATGGAATAAAAAAAAAGAAAAGAGGCATTCCTATATCACCTTCAATTTGGTAGTGTACATAAATGACAAAGACCTGCAGCCAATGAGGTTGTGTTTAGCCTCTTTCCTCATAGAAATAAGTACTCTATCCCTTCCACTCATTACAACTACACTCTGAAGGCCAGACTGATGCATACATGGTGTACAGACCATGATAAGGATTTAGAAGTAAGGAGTCATCCAACTCCTAAAAAACCAGAAACAGATCTTTTTTACTGCTTTTGGAAAGTCTTCTGTTTGCACAAATCAGTTTTTGCAGACCAAACTGCAGCCTCATGGAACTTTGGGATAGAAAGATAATGTGCCTGAAGAAGGGAAAAGAGATGGCAAGTAACTCCAAGGACCAAATCGCATGGCCATTTTAAAGACTTTGTATATAGAATGAAAGCTCATTTAGAATTAAGAAAACTTGAAAGGGAGACCATCGCTCCAGTTAAATCCTAAATATGTTCATCGAAACTGCACTGAGACTGAGCTACGTGAACGGTTTCTACAAGTTCTGCCTTCAGCCACCAGAGTAAGATTTCACCAGTGTAAGCAGAGTTGACTCAGAAGTAACTGATTGAAGAGCAAGTTCATTAAATGCCAAATGGGGCTTTTTTGATTTTCTTTTCCATTTTATGAGATTCCTCATGTTCTTTCATTCTGCTCACCCTGCTAGACACTCATAACCACATTTATGGCTGATGGCAAGTTGCCCTACTCCCACAGCATTCCTTCCAGCCAAATCACAGTTGTCAATCCAATTGCATCTATCAAGCCAACGGTAGATGGTTACATCAAGTCCAGTTCTCAGTGCATATATCTTGACCTACCAGACAAGTGTTCCAGGAAAGAGGGCCTCGGGAATGAACAATTTGCTTAGGAAATGCTTCCAAGTCTCTAAGTAATGCCTTAAACAAGTTTTAACTATCCATGGACTCTAGCTGCCTGAATTCAGGACAAACCAAGAAATATGCCCTATGAAACACTCACAAAAGACTCAGAATTTAAAGAGACAATGGGCAAAGAAAGAAGTACAATGGAGATGAAATACAAATTTAGGGCACCAATATTTTGGGCTGCATTTCCAAGTCAGTTGTTGGCCTTCTGTGGTACTGTGTGAATTAACACATGGTTATTTTCCTAGTAAAACAGTGAGAACAGTTATTTAATGCCAGAAACATCTTCTGGCATTAAACTTCCAATGTTTACCAATACACTAAAAGCACTAGATGAAAAGTGGTCAGCATACCATGTCTAGAGCACAGCTCTCCCTAGGCTGTTATCAAATTCAGACAGGGTCTGAAGCCCAGAAAGCCAACCGAATCCTGGGCTTCATCACAAGATGCATGGCCAGCAGGTCGATGGAGGTGATTCTGGCCCTCTAACTCCACCTGGTGAGATCCCACCTGGGGTACTGCGCCCAGCTCTGGGGTCCCCAGCACAAGAAAGACATAGACCTGTTGGAGCAGGTCCAGTGGAGGGCCACAAAAAGGATCAGAGGGGTGGAACACCTCTCTTATGAGGACAGGCTGAGACAGTTGTAGTTGTTCAGTCTGGAGAAAAGGGCTCTGAGGAGACATACCAGCTTTTCAATAAAGGGGGCTTATAAGACAGACAGACTTTTTACCAAGGCCTGTAGTGAGAGAAGGGGCAACAGTTTTAAGCTGAAAGGAAGTAGATTTGTATTGGATATAAAGAAGAATTTTTTACAATGAGGGCAGTGAGACACTGGAAGAGGTTGCTCAGGGAAGTAGTGGATGCCCCTTCCCTGGAAGTGTTCAAGGTCAGGGTGGATGGAACTTTGAGCAACCAGATCTAGTGGGAGGTGTCCCTGCCCTTAACAGAAGTCCCTTTCAACCCAAACCATTCTGTGATTCTATGAAGGAACTCCAAAGCTTTCTGCTTTAATATTGAAGTTCCCCAAAATTCCTTCTAAGCCACTAACAGTAAAATCAGAGGAAGCACAGTACTAGAATGTCCTTCACTCCTTTTAGAGGGAAGGTGAACTTCCCTACAAAGCCTCTTAAAACAACTAACTACCCAATTTACATTAAAGTCCTGTAGGAGCAGATTACTGCAATCACAAATCTTAGCAGTCAGCTTCTTGCAGTAGCATGAGAGGTTTTAATAACTTAAACCAGGAAGTATTGATTCCAGTAACACTCTGATAATCTTTGTGTCAAATATAATAGACTGCCCCAGAACCTCATTTTTGGACAATCCTTTGCCAATGCAATTTTAGTCTACCAACTCCTATGTGCTTAAGTGAAATCTCTAAGTGCTTAATGCAGAGCCTTCTACATCCTTATCCTGACAGCAGTCTCTTCATTTTATAGAGGCTCAGCAAAGTTGTTATGGAATTACGCGTGTATCTGTGTGGCAGACAGATGCCTGTGTCCAGACTTGTCTGGAACCCCCCTGGTCTCCCAGCAGAGGCTTAGCTGCAGCCATAGAGCTTCCAGCCATCTCACAGTTTGAGTAAAGTTTGCTCATGTCTGCTGGCAAAAATAACATGCATCTGTACATTAAGTGGAAGTCGGCCATAAACGGCTCAAATTCCTGAGGCCATCTTCCTTTTTTGCATGTAATAATTTCTATTTCTTTTTGCTGTCTTCACTTGAACTGGTATTTCTATTTGTATTGTTTCAGCAGAATTGGCCTCTGCTATCCCAACAACGCTCAAATTTTGCTTTGGGGGTTTTTAGGGTTTTTTAAGGGATAGGAGTGTTGTTTGTTTGCTTTTGAATTTAGTGGCATGCACAGGTCCTGCAACTGGTATAGCACGGCAGCTTTTATAGTCTTAGGTAGTTACCACGTGTATAAGCAGTGCTTATACAGAAACCATTAGCTTACATATATGTTGTTCATAATATTACAAAAAAAAAAAGTCTTAAAGTCTTCAAAGGCCAATTACACTGATATTAGAAGGTTTGTAACTTTCTAATCTCTAACTACTGGAAAGAAGAGATGGAGATATACTAGCTGGTTTTGCAATACCTTCCAAAAATTGCTATGCTTAAATATAGTTGTGAGTAGTGGTTTAGTGTTCTAGCTGTGCTCGTTGTTATTTCTTTGGTCTACTTTTATTTGATACACAAAGTGAAATGTCAAGAAAATCTCTCTTGCTCTGTACCTTGCAAATAAGTGCTCCAATGAGGAGCAATACAAAGTCTCAAAAAATTCTTTACATAATATCCTACTATGATATCTAACCAGCTGGAAGAAATAACTTATAAAAGGCTAAATCTGAGGTGTACATTTTAAAACAGATTTCCCCTACACAGATTTGATAAGAATACCATGGCAACACAAGGAATATCTATCTAAAGGCTCTGATATAAACAGAAGGAATAATACGATGCTTTGAAGTAGTAGATGTCTACTAAGTTGCCAAAGTGATTACTTCTTGGCTTGCTTTATTATTTTATGTTTTATATATTATGCTCATTAAATTGTCATTAATTATGCAGCTTTGTAACTATTTATGCAAATAAGATGACATTTCACATATTGAGAACATGCTGGATGGTACATACCAACTATCTTAAAAAACACTACTAAATCATAATGAAGGTGAGTGAAAGATTTGGTCAGCAACTTGACTGCTGATGCACAAGTTCTACCACATGTAGCAGTGTTTAAAAATACAAACCAGAAGAATGAATTACTTGAAGGATAAGGAAAAAAAAGGAAATGATAGATTATTAGGAAAAGTGCCCTAGTGCAGAAATCCTGTAAGAATGTAGAACAGCCTCTAAACTAATGGAAGCTGTATTATTCCAAACATTAAAAAAACCCAACTGTCAAAGTGCCGGAGAACTTGCTGGGCTAAGGAACAATCCTCCACTGGCTCTGTAACAGAGGAATTAAATGACCTCATTAAGAAGAAGTCCTTTCTATCTGCTCTATCTAGGACACTGAAAAAGAAGTCCCACTGGTTGTTCATATAAGGTAGAAAGACGTTCCACAGACTAAAGCATAACTTCATACAAGCCTTGTGAATTATTCGAAGTGCTGAAAACTCCTGAGAAGAACCAGATATTTGCAGTCGCTGCCAGTGTGCCACAGCATACCATTCCACTGTAGTACTTGGCACTACAGTAAAAAGCTCGTTTAAAATTAATTTAGTTTTCATTAATAATATTCTGGGACACATTCAGACCGTAGGCCACAGCCCTGCATTTGAATCCTATGAGGTCATGATGTGCTAACGGAAGAGACATACCGTAGTTTGGAAAGTAAATGCACAGCACAATGTGAGCAAATATACACAGCATATAGGGCCTCTGCCTGCAGTGAAGCAGATTATGTTTAGATTCTTTAAAAAAGCCTCTCTCTGGTCACTCCACACCGGCACTTGCTTTGTACAGTGGATCCTTTCCCCTCCCAGCATGGTAAGAGGAGACAGTTTCAGGAGGTACCAGGGGATGCTGGCTTATTACTTCTGCTACTACAAGAGACAGCGAAAGGGAGTGACTCCCCATGAGAAAGCAGCTCCAACTCTATCTGCAGACTGCCTCCTTTGTCACCTTCAAATCCACCCTCCACCTCCCAGGCCAGGTGAAAGGATCACCATGGCCTTGCAAAGATTTGCCATAAGCACAGGGAGCAGCGGCCTGGCACCAGCACCTGCCTCAGGCAACCTACTCTTCCAGGCAATCACCCCCTTTGCCCAGCCTATGCCTAGAACCAGCCCCGTGGTGGTCTTGTACCTCTGCAGAGGTTCTGAAAGCTTTGGTACAATCAGATGGCCAGCTGCTGGGGAAGAAGGCTTCTCCAGCCTCTCCCAGTGCTCAGTTTCATCTCCAGCTTTCTGGTGCTAAATTAGATATTAAACATGCCAAGGCCTGTGAGAGAAACACTTACAGATGCTGTATCTTTTTCCACCTGGCTACAGTGCTACAAAGCACCACCTTGTTTTCTGATAGATGCCATCTAGCCAGGACATTTCCACAGGTTCTTGGTATTAAAATCCAAATGACATGAAAACCAGTCTAAATCCCACTAAATTCTTCTACACTGCCCCACCACTTTCTTGCTGTGATAAACAAGTGTTCCATTGCACACCATAGTCAACACTGACCTAAAGGGAGAGATCCTAAAAGTAAAACAGTTCAGATCCCAAGACCACGCTTCAGAAAAATCCATTTTTTAAAAATACGAACTTTCCAGAGCGTGCTCCCCATTGGGCCAGACAGCTTCCCCCTGCCCCAACCCAACTGGTATGTATATATGCCTGGGTGCACATATACAGAAATCTCAAAAATAGCTAAAGACATTAAGAAACACTTAATCATCTATTATTCATCTGCACTTATCAGCCTGGAACTTCAAGAACTTAAACCACGAGCTGTCTCCAATAAGATAGCCCTGTTCAAATGTTGTGAAAAGATCTGTTGCTGAATTCTTCAAGCCTAAAGAGGTGTCTGCATTTACAATGACCAACAAGGAGAAAAAGAGGGAAGAAAAATTGCATCAGTTCTGCTGAAAATTGGTGCAATTGGTTTAGTAACTGGACCACAATGACAGGCTCTTTCTTGCTAGCAGTTACAGTCAAAGGCAGAATTAAAAAGAGGTTTTGAAATGCAGTTCGCAGTTCTGATTTGGTGAAGTTTTTGAGAAGTCTGGTGGCAGCCTGCTCACGTAAACTGAAGGATCCCCAACTATCTTCTCAGTCACAAATAAATATCCCTCACATAGCATCTTTGAGCAGTATTTCAAAAGCAAGAGACAAGCTCTGAGTTGCAAAAATGATTCACAATAGTGAGTGAGGAATGTAAATTCCATTTAGCAAAATATTTGGTCTACTAAGCCCTCTATTACCCCACAAGACATGTCAGGTTCTGTCTTGAACAGGGATTCTTTACCAGCTAAGAGACCATGTTAATAGCAGTTAGGTTTACATACTGCCTTAAGTGCTTATACCTTAACAGTCTTCCTGGGCAGATCATGCAGGGCCGATGTCTCTTCTCACTTCTAACTTGCCTTGGAGTAAAGTAAAATCTGTGGAAACTCAGAAACATTTTTCTTCTGCCAGACTAGTGTATTAATTTTGCTAGAAACTGCCTTTGAAGAAAACTGGAATATATACTTTAAAGAGGAAATTGGCTAACAAGTTCACCAAGTAATCAGCAATTACTCCTGAAGCACAGTGGAAAGCTGGGTAGTACTTGGATGGAGAAGAAAGTGGAAAAATGAGCAAACTACTCCATCTTCAAGAAAAGAAAAAAGGTGGTAAAAAAAGCAACAAACCTTCTGGCATAGGAAATCCTGGCCTATTCAGAAAAATCTAAGACTGTGGAGTGAGACAGCCAATAAAACTCTTTAACAGAACAGCTTCCTAAGCAATTTAGGAAATATCTTTATGCACAGGCTCCCCCAGCCTGGAGTAAATCCTAATAACTGGACCGAACAAAACTTCTGGCAGAGCTTCCAGCTGAGGGGGAATGACTTAATGCAGCCTACTGGCAGGACACCTTGAAATTATGATTATTTGCAAAAAAACCAGCAGAATTTATTCCGTTTTCCTGGCAAAATACCAGCACAGGTAACTGTATTCCTCCAACTTCAAATATGTTGGCAATTGTCTGACTGATGTGCTCCTTCCCACTCTTCTTCACCTCTTGTGTAGCAATGTTGCTAATCATTAGCTTGCTAGTACTTGCTGCACCTGTACTTAAGCAAAATCATCTATTTCAGAGTTGTTATTAAGGATACAACTCTGTAAAAAGATCTATGCTTGAAAAAAACTTGCTATTTACAAATAGCTGACATAATTTAAGGGAGCTGTATCACAAATATTTATAGGAACACAATGTCTGAATTCAACCGGAAGGTACAAATCAGTTAGAGAGACATTTTTATTTAAAATACCAACCAACAGTACAGGACATTGCATCATCCTGTCTAGTTTGTACAATATTGTAAATGAAAGACCACATTCCACACCCCCAGATCACAGACCCAAAGACACTCCTATTTTAAGCTATAACATGAGGAGTTTTCCACTGAAGCAGAATCTTTCCACATCCCTACAGCAAGACTCCTTCTCCAAGAAGCAGCGCAGCAAATTCTCTAGCTGAACAATTATTCTGAACCACAGGATGAGATTTAAGAAAGGATGTTTCATCACATTCAAAACAGGCACAACCCTTCAAGAAGAGATGAATGAAGAAAAGCAGCACTTCAATAAGCCTGTCACAGGTGATTTGGATGGCCAATTAATTACTTGCCACAGAAGCCCAATCTTTATGTCTAACAAAGCTCATGAGTTTTGCTAAATCGATAAGAGAACTGCTCAAGTTACAAGAGACTGAGACACATAGCTCCTAGTACAGGATATTCGGATCCCATTAAGCAACCACTGAGGGAAATTGACATTAAGTAATTAATTTTGTAACTGAAATGTTGCAAGTTTACTGACACCCTTTCTCAAGTTACAAGAGCCAGAAACCCCACCAAAATATGGGTGGCTTGTTTTGCAGTAATTTTAGCTATCACTCTTTGTGAAAAAGTCCCAGATAAAAAGTCTCATCTGCAGCTGCCTGGCAAAAAACGTTTTCAAGACCATCACAGCCAGATAAACACAAAATCCCAAATCTAGAATTTACAAATGGGGTCAGGACAACTATAGTAACTTATGCATAAAAGGTATATCCACACATACGTACAGTCCACACATAAAAACTGACAGATAAAGAACTAATAAAAAAGTATGTAACCTTTGTTTTAACTAAGGGAAAATTCTGTAAGCGGCAGTAACACAGTGTCAAATGTAAAAGGAAATCATACAAATTAAAAGGAAAGCGGGGAGAAGCCTCTATAAACCCTACACAAAAACAGAAGGCTAAGGTACTGGTATCTTTAGCAAGACCACCTTCAGGACTTCTGGACTGCAACATCAAATGTTGTTTAAATAAGCAAACCAAAGTTAGAATGGCATTTTCCTCAAAACCCAACCTTTAACCAAGCCTTTTAGAGGCCAGTTATCCTCTCAGCAGTGATTAACAGCCTTTGAAAATGAAACAAAATATTTTCACTGTACCTCTAATGCAGCTTGTAATTTGCTCTCGCTATTTCTAAAGCACCTGAGACCACGGGAGAGCACTCAGTTGTACTTAATACCACTAAGCTATGCAGTTTAAACTGTCAGAGCCATTAAAAATAGAAATGGCAGAACATTTTTGTAAAGTCTTGAGTCTTTCAGTCAGGATTCACACCCTTCTAAAAGAACCCAGTGATTTCTTTCAACAGAAGAGATATGCTGATGTCGTACGACTTAGAGAGAGCAGCGGATGATGTCATATTGCCAAACCCTACGCAATACCAGATGACACCGAATTAGGCACTGACCAACTGTGGCATCTACAATACTACTATTACATCCCCCTACACTGCTGCTTTTCTTCACTCTGCTGCTTTTCTTCACTCTTAACACCCCTCTCCTCTACTTTCACGCAGAGCTGAGGTAGTGCTACTTGCTTAGCGCGTCTGCCCCAGCATGGGGAAGGGTCAGAGAAGAGTCAGAAGCGTTCATTTCCAGCAGCTGATAGTGCTTCTCCACCCAGAAAGTAGAAAAGCATAACTGCTCTGCACTGGGAATCAGTGGGAGGGTTTTGGTGCAAGAGGAAAGAAAAAGGGGAAGAGAGGCCAGCGCACTGGAGCTGTAAGGAGCAGCAGCCTGTGAACCCAGCGCCATTTTATGTTGCAAGCTTCATTATGAGATGAAATTTCTTAATAACAGGTCGTAAATTCTTCAGTGAACTCAGATCAGCTTAGAAGTAGCAGAGTTAATAGACAAGAGGAAGACACACCCTGCTCCACCCACAGCTCTTTCTCTCCATCAGCTCATCTAAAAGATTCAAATGATCATTATATGAGAAGAAAAACAAAATCAGTACGATAAAAGATTCAAAGGACATTGGCTATTGTTATCCAGAGACTGAGTTAGGCATTTGTAAATTCTCCCCATCCAGCTTTCATCAGAATCACTCCAGATTCACTGGCTGAATAAGAACAGTAATTTTTCAAAAAACAAACTAGTATTCGTCAGACACCTGCTCCCTTCTCCCCCAAATTCCAAAACAACAAAACTTACCTGCTTCTGGATCTGGAGGAATCCTCCACATATACAAATTGAAGTCATCAGAACCCGAAAGGATGTACTGTTAGGAATAAAAATAAAAGCAGTTTACCACAAAGTATTACCTGAATTATGTTATTTTATTGTTCATCTAGTTTCTCCAAACCAAAAATGAGAAAAAAAACAGATAAATTGTGCCACTCGTTGCACCTCACCAATCAACTTACCCTTAAACGGGGGTGAAGTACCAGCACAAAAAAGTTGCATACATATAAATGAACTGGAATTCAAAAGCATGTTTCATGTATCTAACGTGTACGCCCAAAGCGTATGTCATCTTTGCTAAATAAGGGTATAGATTTTGGTTGGCTTTAATACAAGTGTATCTAGATCAAACTCTCGTATCTTGCAGCCTGCAACTCTGCTCTGGTTTTAATGTCAAAGACTTTCATCCTTTTTTTCTCATCTTCTGAACTACTGAGGAAAACTCCATCAAACACATACCTGGGAATAGAGCTAGCATGTCCTCTACACATAAGCACAACACATCTGGCTCATCAGTCTACTAAGACCATCAAAAGTCAGTCAATGAGGATAATCTTTAACACAGAACAAAACCAAAGCTAAACACTCACTGTCAGCAAGTCTCAAGTAGTTTAAAAAAACCCACATTTATCACACTGTTCACTTTTTTTCCTGGTTATAGTTACTCCATAGAGATGGAAGGCCGCCCTCTTTCAACAGTGCATGAATGATAAGCAATCTCTTTATCGTACAGAAGTTTAGGCAATATGCAATTTGAAGTAGCTTAATATACTACAAAACATGCCGTGGAATGACAGGTGACATCTGACATGGTAAAAAGCTTATGCCTCTCAGTTATGAGAAGCCACCAACAGCGCCTTGTCCAATAAGCTGTATTCCATGTCATTTCTCTCTCTCTCACATTAGAGACGAGATGACATTTCGTCTATAGGGCAGACTCCAATTTCAGTTATACTGGTGTAGACAGTGTAAATCTCTAGCCCTCAACTGACTTAAGGTTTCTGTTTAATCAGTACAGTCCAGAAAACCATTTTTTAATTATTATTACGGTAGAAGCAAGGGAGAAAAAGAAAGAAAAGGAGCGAGTTTGTCCCTTTTCTAACCTTTCATAGGAGAAAAATTCTGTTTTGTTTGGCTCACATATAACTGGTTTCTGTCTTTCCTTCTCCAGGAATACATAAACTCATCAGGCAAAGTACATCAAGCAGTGAGAAGACGAGTTCTGGAATAACACAGGACTGAGAAGCAAATAAACAAAAAATATACACTAACATGGAGAAGACGGCTATAAATTTGCATATATTCTGTTTGCAATGCTAATTAAGTTTGTGAAGCGTTTGGATGTTTCCAGGCACAAAAATGAAATAACCAACCACTACAATCCCTTCTATGGTTGCCTCCTATGACAATCCAACCATTCTTTTTTCTCTTAGTTTTAAGGATGTAGGATGTGAGTAAGCACTTATGAATGCAATTCTGCTTGTTTTCTGACAGATAAGAAGCACTGATCAAACAAAAGTTCCTTTAAAAACTTGTGCACACTAGTTCTGTATCACTCATAGACCCATCCTTTCCAAGCCAGAGAAGTTATTTCTAAAAGCCAACATGTTCAAGCCCTTAGGCAGCTCACCTCTGCCAGACTGACCTGACGGTGCCAGGAATATGTGCTTCCCTTTCATTTGACTGCTCGTAAATGTTAGCTCACAGCAGGCTGAGCCACTGCGCCAAAACTACAAAGATTAGGGCTCATATAAGCAACCTCCCAGCACCTCTAATATGTTTTGTTACACGAGAAATGCTACATGGAAAAAAAAAAAAAAGTCTTGTTTAAAGTTATGAAGATGTTGCCAATTGTTAGTATTTATTACCAAACTGTGTGGCTGAAGCAGCAACTGGTTTGCCCAGGACACGTGGGGGAAAATGGAGACTTCTAGAACAGCTAGAAAGCTCAATATCTTGAATTTATGACCGTAACACTTTTTTTTTTTTCCTTTCTCTAAAACAAACAAGTTCTAACAATTCCTCAGTATAAGAGTCATTTAGCACTTTATGTCATAAATCAAAGCAAGCTACCAACAGTGACAGGCCCCAAAGTGACAGATTTCAGCTATCCTGCACCAGGGACACAACACAGAAAAAATGTGCAGGGAACGAAGTGTCTGTGAGACTCTTCAAGTCAGCTTCTGAACTGATTTGCAGAGGAACACACTGTGTATCCTGCAAGACTCAAGGGTCAATCATGTGGGAAATCATTGCCCAACGAACAAGAACATAGTACCTGCAAAGACCACTCATCTGAGTATACTCTGTCTTGCTTTGGAGACAGCAAAATTTAGAGTGCCCTTGCTGCGCTGTGGACTAACGGCAACTTGACTGTACTATCAGAACTGTAACCAGGAGGTCAAGACAAGTGATTATTCCCCTTACATGGCACTTTTGTGACCACTCCTGGATTATTGTGTCTGGTTTGTGTCCCTCAATACAAGAGTGACACTAATGACTCGGACAAGGAGTGGAGAAGGGCCACTGGGGCTGAAGGCACACATCCTGCAAGGAAAAGCTAAGGGAACTGGCCTTATTAAGCCAGAAGAAGTAGTGAAGGGACAGAGTGGACCCCAACAGTCTCTCACTGTCTGAAGTGATATGGAGCAGCTGGGGCCAGGCTCTTCTCAGAGGAATGCCGTGGACGCTCAGGAAGTGACCATCACAAGTCACAGCAAGGGAAATTCCAGCTGAGCACAAAGGAACAGCACGTTCAGGAGGAGCATAACAAACACTGCAGCTCGGGCCCAGAAAGGTGCCGGAATCTCCACCCTTGCAAATCCAAAATTTACCTCTACAATTCCCTGAGCAACCTGATCTGACTTTGAAGATGCTCTGCTGTGAGAAGCAGCTTAAGTCAGATGACCTTAAGTCAGAGCAGTCTTCTGATTCATTTTTTCAAAGATTACTGAAGTAAAAAGGGAAATAATTATTTTTGTGGATTAGGGCTGGGTTTTGGGTTGGGGAGTTGGAAGGGGAGATGGTGAGAGAGGTGGGCAGTGTCAGGAAAATGCCCACCTGAAACCTTTAAGCTCCATCACACATCACAGCTTCATGAAAACTCCAATGGGAAGACAAATTTTGGCCACATCAAGGCATAAGCTGCAGTTCAGCACATGGACTTGCATAAATTCAGGTGGTCAAAATTTGGAGAATTTATAAGAAAATTGTCAAAGCATCTTAAAGGAGTTCAGAGAATCACAGAATGACTGAGGCTAGAAGGGACCTCCAGAAGCCATCTGGTCCAACCACCCTGCTCAAGCAGGGTCACCTAGAGCTGACTGCCCAGGACCATGTCCAGAAGGCTTTTGAATATCGCCAATGGCAGAGATACTCAATCCAACTATCTCCAACTGAGATAGTTCCTACCTACTCAAAAGCATCACGAAATCCTTCACGTCATTACCGTTTTCTAGCCTTTATGACATTTGCACCAATCAAATACACTTGGCCAAAGTATTCTGGAGTGAATGAACAGAAAATAAGTAGGAATGGATACAGCATCTGCATTGCAATTTATGTTTAGTCACAGAACAAAGCTCAGCTCAGGATCTGCGCTGTTCTGAAGTGTTTACAGGTTTAATCTTGTAACTGAGACAGCCATCAGTAAGTGCCAAAATCATAAACTGACAAAGTCATCAACACAAGTTTGATGTTGTAAGCAACAGGCTGTGAGTTCCAAACTTTTTATATAAATTGAAATTTTATTTTGATAGTTAGCTCTGCCATTTATTATCAGAAATAGATCATATTCCACAAAATATCTAACTATTTGGTACCTCTGCCATTCCACTGCTACCACTGTAGCAACCAGCATTGTTTTCCGCTCTCTTTCCCTGTTAGGATACATGTTTTCCTGCTGTTCTCACAATATAGAGTGGAATTCCCAAATGCATTCCTTTTGTCCTTTTCTGCAAGACCAGGTGATAGAGACCTCAGAAGTGGAACATGGTTTTTCAGAGAGACCAAGAGACTGCCAGAAGCACAACTTCATGACTGCAGCTATTGCGAGAAAGATGTGCCAGCTGAAGCTTCAAGAATAGACACCCAAGCTGCTAAAGCCAGAAACACGCCTCTTCCATGACATTTCAAAAAGAAACTCAATTCCAACTAGTACTCTCTGCACAAGACAATGGGAACCCAAGGCCTCTGGAGAGCACAGCTGGACTGATGTTACTAGGACATCTACATGATCATCTGTGAAAATTTTTCTTTGATGTATTCATTGTAACAATAAGCCAATAGTTTTCCACACTAGTTGAAAGTTAGAGAATAAAGATTGAGAAAACGCAAGTCAATCCATACTACTAGAAAATTCAAAGCAATAATTGCTATGAAGTGCACCAAGCCCTAGGTAATAACGCTGAAATCCCGAGGGAACAGAGTAGACTTTTATAAAGGAAGAAACAGAAAGAAAAGAAAGGGCTTGGGGTGGGGTAGATGAAAGAATGTCACGCTGCATATGCTTAGATTCCACTTTAATTGTGGCCAAGGATTTTTGGTCCTGAGGGGATGTGCAAAGTACCTTCTGTTCACTCACTTTAAGAACAAAAGCCCAGATAATCAAATCACAGAGGTAAGCCAGTGAGAGGCAAAACCAGGCGTTTCAGAGAGACAGTAAATGGCTCTCTCCCTCCTCCCACACTCCCTCCCCAAAAGGCAAACTGGAAGCAGAGCATAACCTCAAGAACCAGTGCTGAATTCTGAATCAGACCAGACACTGCACGAGAAGCTCAGATGCTCAGATGTCTGGGGGGAGAGACCAATATTAAAACCACCTGTTTCATTGTCTGCATTTTTGCTGCCGTATCTGACCAGGACTTAGGAAATCAACATTCACAATATTCACATGAACATGAGATTAGACAGAAAAACAGTTGCTAATAATTAATATTGGATTTTTTTTAGAAGGGAAGAATCAGCTTCTATGTCTAGCTGTTAGCAACAATGACAGGAAAAGGCTTCCAGATGACTACAAGCTGCTGATTCAGAAGTTTGCCTTAGAAGGAAGAAAACTCTCAGGCGTGGTTAGTCTGCTGCTGGAGAAAACACAAATTCAGTCTGAGCTTCAAGTACGCATAAAATGCTTAAAATGAACTACCATCAGGAATCTGGCAGAACTACTTCGGACTAGCACTCCCCACACTGCAACTCTTCTCATTTTCTCTCTCCCCAAGGAAATTACAGCAGTTGATATAAATAAATGGAGATCTAATCTGCTGCTGCTATAGTCTCGTAACAGTAGCATTAAGATTGCGTTTTGCAGAGTACTACCACTCTAGGGGATTTATTTTTGTTCTTACCACTGCCAGTTTGAAAGCTTTCAAAATCCCACAAGCTACATTTCCTCAGGTGCTACTGAATATGGAGTATTTCAATAAAATTGTATCTAAATCTAACCTTATTCTACAGTTTCAAACATCCAGGTTTCCTGTTTTCATAAAATTTCCTCTTACTTAAGACCTGTATCAGAGACATTTTTAAGCTTTTGTCCCCAGACAAGGGATCAGCCAACATGGATCATTTTCCCAAAAGTATCAGCCAGTCTTTTGAATGGCCCTACTAGTGTAGGGGAGAACAAAAAGAATGCAGGGGAATTTGTCTTAAAGACAAACCAAAAAGCACCACCACTATATAATTATAAATGGATGAATGCGACCATGGGTAATGGTACAGAGATGAAACCATTTGAAAAGTGATTGCTTCTAAGTTATTAACAGGAGAAAGCTTGTTAAGAGAGACTCAGATTCCACAATGCTGCTTTCAGCATTTACTAACATATCAGCTCTGAAAGAGACTAAACTTCTTAAATCTACTCACTTGACCATGTCTGTCCTTTCCTCAGAGGGGCCAATGAAACTTGGGGCAGAAAAGATCAGAGTAAACAGAATTTCTCTCAACCTTTTAACAAGCTGTCCCTTAGCTTCTTGAAGTAATGCAAAAGCCATACACTGGGGAAGCAGCACAGAGGCATCCAAATTTGAAACAGTTCTGATAGTGCTTTGCACATCTTTAAGAGACAGGATGTACAGTCCCTCTATATGTGAGGGTGGTGAGGCACTGGAACAGGTTGCCCAGAGAAGCTGTGGACGCCCCATCCCTGGAGGTGTTCAAGGCCAGGCTGGAACTCGATGAACTTTAAGGTCCCTTCCAACTTGAACCAATCTATGATTCTATGATATTGCCTATAACTCGTGGGTGAGTCACTTTGCTTTTTTCCCTATGACAAGAGATAAAGAATCTGGATTGGTGGCAGTCTGCTAGGCTGAAGTCTTAACTTCCCTTGAGCATATTAAAAGATCTGCCTTGCATATCTTCTCTGTGGTGAGATATGCACTGGGGAAACCACAGTTTGACATGAACCATCACTGAAGTCTGAAAAACATTATTTGTCCAAAAGAGATTGAAATTCATAGCATCAGCACTTTGGAGAAGGAATCCATTTACATGAAGAACATAAAAACTGTATTTTTCCAAGGAAGAAAGGTTTCCTAAGGAAACAGAGCTTATGCTCTTTTGTTCTTTGTGGCATCTCTCCGACTCAAAAAACTTTTAAGCCTAATGGCCAATTTCAAATTTGATAGAGGACCTGAGGGTTCCAGAATTATGGACTGCCTAGAAATATTCTTTTACAAACAGGCAGCCACACAGAAGATAGAGAGCGCCTTTAAGTAGCCACTGAGAGCAAAGCAGTACCATAATTACACCCCACTACTAAACATCAGGAAACCCAAATGGGAATTCATCCTGGAACCCAACACAATCCCAATGATTCACCACGATCTGCTTGTCATGAACTATTTAAAAAGGAATTAGAAAGCAAGCCGTAAATAAAAGTAAGAAAGATCACCTCATATACACATAAACATACATGTGTGCTTGCAAGTATATACAAAACATTGCAACCATGAACAGAGGTCTTGCTATATATTACACATTTTGCATGAAAAAAGTTTGACAGAAGGCAACAATTTTTTTTTTTGATAGCTGCTTCTGGGCCTTTTGTGATGCCAAGACTGCTCTACACATATTCCTTATAAATGAGACTTCCTCTGCTATTTTCTCCATTTAAAAAAAATGACGGATACCTAATTTACTATTTGATCAGAATTTGTTGTTAAGTCTGCATTTCCTGCAAGTAGGAAGTCTACAGATTTGTTTTCAAATCATGTCTTTGTTGTTAGAGTACCTATTGACCAGAGAGGAAACAAGGTAAGGACACATCTATGGAGGAAGAAAAGACTTTTTCCTATTCAAAAAGCGAAAAGAGGCAAACAAACAAGGAATCAGCAACATAATACAGCTTGTTTGAGATGATCGATACGAGAGGAAGGAAAGAAAAAACCACGGTCTCCCACAGAGCAGAGCACTCTTTTCCTTTCCTTAAATAATTAAGAAATAAACAGTATATTGGTCAAGTATTTCCATCTCTCTGCAATTTCTGATCTTTCTGTCAGGCTGTAACCTTTATGCTGATGAATCTAAGCTTTTAGTATAGAACTCCCACTGAGTACAGCTTGAAAGCCTGCTCTAATGATCATCTACTGACCTCCTCAGTAGGTATGTTCCCACCTACATTCCCTTACGTCAACATCAGCGGTTGTAACACAGCAGCAGTCTGGTTTGGTAGCTAGAACAGTAAAATCCCATACAAATGACAGTCATTCAACACTATTTCTTCTCATTTATGCATTTCAACCAGCTCCTATAGGGGTCAGGTGGGTGCCAGTACAGGCCAAGTAAAGCACAGGACCTCCCCTCCCAAGGGCATACCATTTTTTGGTACCCTCAGACTGCAACCCCAGTCAGAGTGGCTGCCTCTTCTCCCTTTAGAAGCTCTCACTGTCACCAACTAAGAATTTCCTCCCTCCAAGGCAGTTAAACCAGGGTGTAGGGTAAGAGCAGTCACCTCTGCAGGCTATTAACCTCTTCTTGTTGTCTCTCATTGACAAAGCCTAAAGTAAAGAGGGACGTAAGTGGGAAAGTGATTTCTGAAATGTGTTATGGAAAAAGTATGGTTAAGAAAATAATTTACCCACAAGAAAGGAAACCTATACATTCTTTTATCTTCTGTTTTGTAATAAATTCTGGGGCACAAATCATATCCTTTATGCAATATTTAACAAATTTAAAGAGTAATCTACAACTAGTGCTCACAGCACTGTGGTATTAAGAAACACATTTGCTTTGAAAAGAGCTGTCTTTTTCATACTGGCCAGAACAGCAGCTTACAACCTGTACCATTTCAGATTGTTTTTCAGGAAGGTTGAAACTGGCACAAAAAAAAGAGCTTAAAAGTTTTCCATCTCAGCCTAAGAATCAAACAGGTATGTCCAAAGGATTTTTACAACAGAAACTTTGTTCTTTAGTAAAAAGCATGCCTATCTCATGAACTGGAAAGAGAAAAGCTGTGACACAGCAGACTGGAGAAACACAAATTGCTCCTAGTACATAAAATTCAAAGCCAAAAATTTGAATTCCTACTCCGTAAATCCCTAATCTTATAAGCAGCCAACTCCATGTGGGGCAGTTTTAAATGCTTACAGAAGCATCATCAAGAACAATCCATCAACATTTTTACAGCTGCCTTTTTGCCATAAAGGCCATAACAGTAATTTTATTCATGAACAAAAGCAACTTAGAAATTCACAGTAAGGGTTTCTATGGCAGGGAAAATGTTCCTATTACATTGCAAAGAAAGCACCACCACGTTTATCTGAGCGTATGAAGGGGACTCTTCTATACATGGCTGAAACCACATGTACCCCAATTGCTCTCTTCCATTTTCTTCAGCCATCTGTTACTTTACTTTTTCAAATACACATTAATTCAAATATTCTACTAGTCAAAATCCTCCTCCAGAATTCATAGTTGCTTTTTCAGTATCTAGACAAGGCCTAGCTTTAACAGCTAGGTAAGAAACACTGCCAGTGCAGCACCCATTGTGTGTCACTTTTCACTCCCTTCCCTCTCACCAGCCCGACCAGGGATGGTACTGAACTGTGGATGTCCTGTGATGCCCCTGCGAGGAACATGAAGCCTGTAAACCTCCCTCTCCTGATTCAGGGTTCTACTCCACCAGAATACATCTTCAGCATGGGTCCCTTTGGGCTAATACATCACTGCCCAGAGGTCTTCCAGGATGCAGAAGAGAAGGGAGGCAGGAAATGGAGCAGGGAGGATGCCCCAGGGAACTGGGAAGAGGTGTTCAGCATAAGAAGGGTTAAAGAAAATGCCCAGCCCCTTCTGTCAAGGTCCTGACTCTGAAATGTCATTTTCAGTATGACTCTCCCATGTCAGTTACCAAAAGTCATGGGAAATAAATAATTTCATAGCCAGATAAAATACTCATGTATGTATATGTATGCAATGTTATACATATAGCTGTGATTTAAAATGCCATTTAAATAAAGTAAAAAACAAAATACAACCTCATCAGTAATTCCTAAAAGAAGCCAAGTTAAGGCAGAGTAAGACATTGATTTTCTTTTCATCCAAGCACAACAACATATTTGCACACTGAGCGCTTTTCATATATTAAGAAATACTGACTGCAGCAAGCTACTATTCATTAAGAAGTCTTCTATGCACAGGAAACTCACAATGTATTCTTTAGAAGAATGATTCCCTTTCTTCTTTAAAGCTAGACATTGATAAATACTATTTCCTGAGATAAACGGCCTTTAAGTTAGATGACACAGAGAAGAAAAGTTCTATTTCTTTACAAAGGCAATGCACAAGCTCAGGCACCTATACAGCTAATCCTGCTCTGGGGTGGGTTATGGTCATGTAGTAATTCTGTCCCGTTAAAAACTGGGTTGTCCCTCATCGGGGCTTTTTAACACAGAGACTTCAACATAATGAAGGCTGTAACTTTATAGGGAGTTGGAGCAGCCTGCAGGACCGTGAGCGGTGCATTCCTGAAACTCTCCTATACCAAAGTAATGTCAACAGAGAAGGCTGAGCGGTGACGTAATGTCTGAGGGCATGCCAGAGTCAAGACACTTTTTGTTTGATTCACAGGGTATAAGTTATTTCTCCCCACCCCCGCCTTTTTAAAAATGGGGCAATAAGCAGTTGATTTTACAGCTACAAGCGTTATAGAGCCTCACATTATCTGCAGAGTGAGAAAATGAATGAGCTGATAGCATTCATCACTGTGACACAGGCAACAATTCTCGAGCAAGAAAAGCTTTTGGTCTATTTTAGTTTGGAGGGTTTTTTGTGGTTTGTGGGGTTTTGCGGGGCTTTTTTTGCTGCTGCCCATCACCATGGCTGCTGAGGCTCCTACACTTAAAAATGCATTAAATCTGAAGTCCTTTAATATTTCTCATATCCTCAGATCCAAGAAGATATTTTTCAAAGTAGTCTAGCAACTAAAAATCCTCAGTATTTAAAACAACATTTCCCAAATTTTAATGCTGACAAGAATGGAAACTCCCCCAGCACCCTGACATGACTTGAGATTCTCACATATTTTATTATTTGCATGTAAACAAAACACTTGTGCACACCAGGGTAAAGCCAGTGGGAGTAGGTGTATAAACAAACTGCCTTTAAAATTCTGGGCCTGGATGCCTGTCCCCAAAAGATGGATAGATTATGCTCTCACATAAATTTCTACAGCCGACAGAGGGAGCAGGAAGCTGAGAGTCACGCTTGATCCATCCAGTCTCTCTCATCCTTCTCCCTTCCACAGCTGTATGACTCAAGCGAGCTCCCGGATAACACAAATGGCAGACAATTTTGAACCCATTTATCTACCAACATCAGAGCTCGCCTACAAAGAAAAGAAAAAATCAGTGGCATGTGAATGAGGTCATTACACTCATGACATGGACAAAAGACAGAGTTCAGAGATGAGCAAATAAAGGCAATTATAAATGGGTACAAATAAACCACCAGCTAAATATTGCCTCTCAAGCTTTGGTAATTGTAAGAAAAAAGAAAAGTCTGACTACGGCGTTTTTTAGGAAAAACGCTTGCGTATATTGTTTGCTGATTTTCAAATCAGATTCACGAGGGCAATAATGCTTTTGGAGGAAAACAACAGTTTGCAAGGACACAAAAAGAAGCTAAGCTGTTCATCCTCCAAGATCTCTGTCACTTAGCTTGTGCTACAACCCACACACCCAAAATACATGCAACGACTCAAAACTATCTAAGCACTTCAGAACGTGTTCTCTCAAACTTAAAAAAAATCATTAGGGTTAATAGGTGAATTTTTCCAAGTTTTGTTCCTTAAAGCATTCATGGTATTTCATTCTTTGTTACGAGGTTTCACCCTGCTTGCATCACAGATGCTCCAATAAAACGAGCTGGTACGCAGATCACTGCACACCCGCTGGGAGCAGGCTCCCCTCTAGAGCGACAGCTCAGAAGTTCTGGATGCAAGTCCTGTTGAGTACCTGTCACAATCCTTGGCTGCTAAAAAGACAATACTGAGGAAAGATTAGTCTACAGAGCTTAACTACCATCAAGAGACAAGCCAATCAAACCATTCTACAAACAGTAGCATGTGTTTTATTTGTGCAAAGAAGTTGAATTAACACACATGCCTTGCCAAAGTAAGAATAACGAATCTGATCATTATGGAAACCCAATTATTTAGTTTCTTAAAATATAAGGGTGATCTCCAAGAGAGCTTCCAAGCTGTGGGCTTGCAGCTCGGATCTGTTCAGTTTTGCCATACTAGAATCCAACAGCTCCGTACAGAACAAGGTGTTATTTACCTTCTCTGTAGATTTTCACCACTGTGTTGCAGCAGACTTCCAAAGGCAAGTACTAAGATACTAACAGTTGTGGGTTTTTAAACACTGGTGGTCATGATTTACAGGAAAACTTCCTGTGAGGAAACCATTTTCCATGTACAAACACCATAGGAAGATTAGCAAAGGCTGTACTTCTGTGAGGTGCTGAGTCTCGAAGTGCCAAAAGGCCACCTCTCCATCTCTCACCCACCCTTTAATCCCTTCCTTATACACCACCAAACACTTGTCTGAGCTCTCTGAGTATTAATACAAGTCATTAACCACAAAAAAGCAGTCAATGCTGCTGCCAGGTTGGAAAGTTGAATCAGTGATAGGTCATGCATCACCTCTGCTGGGTAAGAAAGGCCTCCCCCTTTCAGCACTTTTTTCCCCAATGCAACTGCATTTAAGCATTGAGGAGTTAAGTTTATCCCTTTCTTGTTAGGGTTAAACTATAGAATTGAAATGCAACCTTATCAGATGAACTAACTGTGCAGCAGACAACACATAATACTTTTTGAACACAGGAGAGTCACATTTTTATATTACTAGGCTCTCTATGAAGTACTAAAACCGAACTATTTAAGACAGCTTAAAAGAGGAAAAAAGATTGAGTCATCAGTTTAATAAAGATGAAAAGAAAAATCGAAGACAGAGAAAAACAAGAGGTGCAATGAGAGAAAATTTATGAAGAAGCCTTCCTACCACAAATGCCACTCACAATTTGAGCACAACTTTCTTATCTTTAGATCCCTCCAAAGGAGCCATAGCCCACACAAACTTTTGATCCTACAAGGAAATACAAACAAGGAATTCTATAAAGCTCACTTTGCATGGATCTTGACTGAAAGACATTCTTTATTAAGACAAAGGACAGCAATATTAAATGAGAGACGGGGCTGGAACCAGATTAAATTGGAAACAGCTTTATTTCTTTTTTTGATGAATTCTGATTTGCGGGTGAAGTCTTGTATACATTATTTCATACTCACAAAACTCACCAGAAAGCAGAAGCATACTAGTTGTACAGAAAGGTAAAAGTAAAAAAAAATTGTATTTTTTTTTTAAATTTGTATTTTACAGTAGGTTCCAACTCTAACCTTCTTCTCTTGATACACCTGGAACTGGGTTCTCTGTAAAAGGCAGTCCCTAAGGACTATCTATAGTGTTGACAATCCTAGTCAGCTGAATTTGAGGATTACTGGACAGTGTCAGACATACACAGCTGGACCACATGTTGGCATTTTCTGTGTGTTCTTTTTTCCTTCCAGTTGGAGGATGGGTACAAGCAGGTATCTAAATGTCAAATTCCACATCTCTCTAATACTGCATATTTAACGTCATCTTCCTTATTAGTTTCTTAGAGCATTTGTAACAGAATAACATGTCTTCTGCTCTGAATTCCAACTGGTTAACAGCATTATGTTCTGCTACTTACCTGAACAGAAGGTCCATCAAACCAAAAGAATATAATTTTTTTTAAAATGCAGAATTCTGAAGTACCATATCAACTGTACACAGAACAACCATATTCTTCCCATTAAAATAACACCACACCCATAAAATGGCTTAGAAAGCACAACAACAGACAATAAGGCTTTTATCTAGATCTTCAGTAGCAGATGAGAAGCTTAACTGTATGTCAGAGTGTACACAGGTCTTCTCTGACTTCCAGAGGAGAAACGAGTGTCATCTTTAGGCTGACTAAACAGACCACAAATCATAAGCAGTTTTCTTCTTAAACAATAAAGTGTTTGCCCATTCTTTATAGTAAAGCACTCTCTTTTTTTTTTTTGAGATTGTTTCATTATTGCATTTTAACACTTCTGCCAAAAACTATGTAAAACTGAGGAACACTGCTCAACTTCAGTGATGCAAATGTATTTCCTACTTACAGTCTGAAAGAAGCTCAACTCTGCCTCCTGCAGCAGCAGCAATAGAATTAATGACCAAATTCTGACTGCAGGAATTTTATTGATGACAGCAAAGAATTTTCAGATCTTAGCTATCATGGCTTGAAAATACATTTTTTTGTCCTTACACAGTGTTAGTGGTTATTAAATACAGCTGTCCAGAGACAATATCCAGCTCCAGAGTTACACAAGTGTTAGTCACTTTATGTGTGACTTATTTCTTTGTGATTTAGTAGTAGGGACAGAGTCCCGCCTCAGTGAAGTAACAAACTATTCCCTCCTAACCACCCCCCATTACCACTTAGAGAATTACTAAACTATAAAGACCTATAATAGGATCTATTAGTATAGTATTAAAGGAGAAACACTATAATTTGAAGTAAGAATCAGTAACTCTATAAATCTACACTATTTATGTTTTGGATTGCCTCTACTGGACTCAGTACCAATACTGAAATGAAAGGAAGATGCTTCCTTAGCATACGGAGATAATATTGTCTACTCATGGTTCTAAAATCATATTAATTGGGCCTAAAAAGCCTCTGCAAATGTTTTTCTTGTGAGTATCACCTTCCAAGTAAAATTTATCTCATGCTTTGGTATACACTTTTCCTTTTTCAGAGCCTACGTTGCAAAACAGTTCTGAGGTAAGCCTACATGTGTCTTGCCTCCTGTTTTAATTCCTGAATTGTGGAAAAAAAAACCAAAACACCCTTGCAGAGGGTTGCATGGAAACTCTGGAGACTTGGGACATCAATGCTTGCTTATTACCTGATCACGATCACCTGCAAAACAGCAGCTCTTCATGGTACATGAGTTGAAATACCCTTGGTTGTCAAACTGGAAGACAGGCAGCCGGCAGTGGATATCATAGAGAACTGGGGGAAGGCGCCGCCGCAACGCCAGCAGCTGGGTTCCATTGCTGTTGAACCGGACACTCATGGCACTCTGAAGGGATAGGTTTCCACCATAGCGGAGCAGTGAACTGGGAAAAGACAGAGGAGACACGTTTGGTGGGCTGTGCATAGGAATTTAACTACTTAAAGACAGAACTCTCTCTTTAAACTTACTGAGTCATTTCAAACAAACAAGCCCAGTAAACCATAATCTTACTTAGTTTCTGCTTCAAATCATCAGTTCCTGAACAAACTTGATTCAAAACCTGAATAACAAACTATCAAAATGCTAAGACTATAAAGTGTTCAGAAGATCGAGTAGTTTTGTTAATACATTTCCTGCGCAGGAGCAGAGTCTCAGAGAGTAGCCTTAGCCTTAAAAAAGTTGTTCTTGCACTTCTGGAATGTCTGCGTTTGGGACTGACCCTACCAGTGCTTAGCAATTTTTGTTTGGCTGGTGCCTGAATCCAGCCAGCCCAAACTTTTTTTTCCCCCCTCTGCTCTGGCATTTGGTGGCATTTTCTCCAATTGTAGACACCCTGACCACTATTTCACTTCTGCTTCTATTTACATTTCTACAGGGCATCATAGAATATTTGAACTCTAAAATCAGTTCCAGCTGTCTTAAATAAAAGGCCATCTTACTAATAAGTTATTACAAGAAATGCTAAAATAAGTCACTTAGCTAATCTCAAACCTGCTTCATCTAAAAATACGGACAAGTAGGCAAGACAATTATATTACCACATGACTATTACCTAAAACTTTCACAGGTTGAATTAGCTGGTTTCCTTGTCCCATATAAGGCTGTATGATCACAGCTGGAGTATTTGTATCAGTTCTTATTGATATATACAAGACAAGAACAAAGGGTCGCAAGTTTCCCAGCTTTCTCTTTAAAACAGTAAGAGAATATGGAATTTGTTCCATCCAGGAACCTAAAGATAATCAAAGCATAGCAGAAATTCAACTTGCATTGTATGAGCTTTCTGATTTTTTCAAAGACTTAATTCAATCCCTGCACTTGAAAAGATTGTGCATATGGGAAGGGAGACAAAGATGGAAGACATTTTATCCCTTTTTTGTTCACTGAACATTGAAACCTCCTTAAGCAGTACCAGAGCTTGACCTTTTGTTAACATGTTTTGAACAATCCCCATCAAATCTTGTTAAGAGCTGTGACTTTTATGCACCCTCTGGACCAGCCAAGGCACATCAGCACAGAATTAGGAGATTCTAGAGGTAAGTTTAATCATAGATTTTAATACATTTTACTTTCTGATTTAGCCCTCTGCCCCAACATTTGTGAAAAATGAGTCACTCCACATGGATGGGAAGCTACACATTCCATGCAGGTTGAAGCATGCATTGTTACATGAGATACTGCAAAGTTAAAGAAACTATTGTTCCTAAGCCAGAGTTAAACAAAAGCAAAACCAGAAGATTCCACTTAATGAATGCACTGGAAATATGCTGCGCTCACACACACTCACTTTGTGAACCAAAAGCCAGAGTGCCACTGAGAAACCAGAAGTCATATTTTCAAAGTCAACTAGTAAGAGCTTCAAGCTGAGCACCAAAAATTGTGAACGCTGTATCAGCATTAAGAGTCCTGCTCTCTCACATGTGTGTGTGTGAACTCTCCTCCTACCAGGCAAAGGCACTGTACTTCTCTTAACAGCGGTTACGGCTTTTAATAAAAACATGAGAAAACTTAATACTAGAGACTGTAATCTTAGAAACGAGGATTTAGGATCCCCCTCATCAGCCCTAGTTTTTGTTCGAGATCAATAAAGTACTCAGCCAGCTCAAAGTACTCAGTCAGGCATTAAAAAAAACAAAACCCCAAAACACACACAACTTTTTTTTTTCCCCTCCCCCTTTCCCAATAGGTTTGTGTAAGCCATTTTTTTTTCTACGGAAGTTTCCACTTCCTTAAAAAAAACAAAAAACAAAATCACACCACAAAAATTAAACAAAAAAACCCCAACAAAACCAACACCAAAACCCAACCAAAACCCCAGCCCAAAAAAAAGGCAGAAGAAATAAATCCAGACTTTTTTGGCCACAAAAGTTCCATTTTCCTATAAAAATATACGAAGTCTCCACCATGACACATATGTATCAACCAGATTTAATTTTAAGGGGCAGGCACTGCTACTCCAAGGCTAAGCCCCTCTCCTCACTACCAGTTCTCCTCAATCTAAACTGCAACCCGGAATTCTCTCCTGCCTAAAAGAAAGAGAGCCTACCAGATGTCCCCTCCTTTCAAATCTTCAAGCAAAGTTTCCATGGTTACTATTATTATGCCCTGTCTGAAATATTTTGGAATTGTATTTTATAGTAATAGTAGTCTAGTATTAAACTAGCTTCCATTCTGCTTACAAATGTTTTCATTAAGCTCCTATAGCAGTCAAAGCTATCAAAGAAAACGCCTCTTGGAGCTGAATTCTGTATTGTGGCTCAGCAACCTTAGTGTAACAGATCTCTGAAAGAATATTTTACTTCAGAAATTAAGTGAAATAAGAAAGGCTAGAACTTCAGCAATTAGGATCGTATGCACACGTAAGAAGTCTAGTATTAAGGAGCTGCACAGGTCACACCTCTCAAAAGATCCACAGCTCTGCCTACCTCATACCCTCAACTCCACACGATTCAGCCACACGTGTAATGGAAATACAGTTTGTGCTGCAGTTCCTTGACCATTTGGCTCAAAAGAAAAAACAAACAAACAAACAAAAAACCCCACAAAACACCACCACCACCCCCCAGCCCAAACCCCATGCTAATAAAAAAGGCAGTGGGCTAACTTTGGCTGATATGCTGATGACTTTCCCCTCCTCTCAATTCTGCCCACATAAACCAGATTCCGGAGCTCCCAGTGCAGCATTTCGCAGCACTAGATCACAAGACAGTGGTCTTCTGTTTTCCCCACCCTGCTGTGTCCTGCTTGCTTCCTCTCTGCCTCTTTGAAAGGGTTTGTTAAATTAACTGCCCAGCATTTTCCTTTAACAAGATGCGAAAAGAGGTAGCAGGTAGGTAGGTGGGGATGAAGAGAGACAAACTGACACCAAAAACCCCCAAGCATCCGTTTCCTGACCCAAACAGAGGAGAAATATTTGCACTCACTCTACTCCTACAAGAGAAGCTTTGAGAGATATGGTCAGAAATACGATGGGGAGGGGGCTGCCAAGAGGATGCAGCTCATGGCTCCATCTTGGTGGAAAAGCTAGGAACCTAGCTCACAAATAGAGGAGATGAAGGATTTGAGAAAACTCTCTCCCTCTGCCTCCTGCTGCAGGCAGTGCACATGGTAGCAGTATTTAGAACTAAGCATTTAGACTTCAGTAATTTCCATTATAAAATTTAGTTGATTATAGATCAACCATGCTGGTTTGGGGAAAAAAGTAATAATTGACCAAAATATCTTCCACAGCATTCCATCTCCATAAAAATTGCAGGAAAAAAAGCAGTTGGTCATCTCCAAGAAAGATGTTGGGAGAAGTTATCTTATTTTTTATAGTATTAAGCCAGTACTAGTACTCATTATTACTAAAGAGGATGTCTGAATCAAGAAGCTCTAAAGGATCTTCAAACTAGTCAGGAACCAGAACTTTTGCTCTTTTTCTTTTATTGGGCTGCTCTGTACCTTTAGTCAGTTGCTATTTTGGATTTTTTCACACAGGATTACGTGGGGCAGCATAGACATGCTTGGATAAGTTGCTCATGTTAGAACTGCCACTTCTGCCTGCTCCTTATTACATGCTCCAGCAAAGGAATTTCAGAGGCAACACCTTCTTGCAGTTACTAGAAGTCTACTGATGCATAAGACTAATCGCAATACTCCCCTCTCGAAGGCATGGGCCATGAAAGCCAGTGAGATATCTGAAGACAAACCTAAAAGGGCATCTCTGAACAAGATGGGGGCCCTTTCTGCTTTATCGTTACAAATAGACCCAGACTACTCTGGGATTTAGTCTGCTTCCAAATTTGGTTCACCCAGCCAGCTGTGGAATGCTGATGTCGCCCACCAGCTCTGGAAGCAATAGAGAGAGACGTGTGCACTTCTGAGTTTTTAAAAAAAGTCATCTTGTATGATTAAGGGAAATATTTAGTCCACAGATGGAACGTTGCAATCCTAACACACACGCTGGAGCTAGAGGGAGGCTGAGGAGGGAGAGAATGGACAGTTATGTGCAATATGGTCATTTCCGTAGTTGGATGTGCTGCACACAGGCAGCACTCAAGTGTTAACTAAATACCAGCTCAGGCAAACAATGGAAGGCTTTCAATCCAAGAGCAGCACCACTAAAGTAAATAAATCCCCTTCTACTGGCAGCCAGTGGGTGAGGGAAGAAGTAGTCTCGCTGCGCTCAGAATTTGCAGGAAAAGTCTATACCTGAAACAAGCGTTTCCCTCTCCCTCCTCTCTCCCCTTTTCTAAACAAAGAAGTTGTTTCATCCCTTTTCGAAAAGTCAGCTGCCTGAGTGGTAACATAAGCTTAGCCCAGGCTATTCAAAAGTTAGCTTGGCAACAGACAGTGGCCATTAAAACCGAGAGAAGATCAGCATCTTGGTAGAAATAAAATAAAAACAGGATGCATGACAGCATTAAATAGAACCACTGAATAAAACCATTGAATAGCTTCTCTTGATAAGCTACAAATCTGACAACGAACCGCAGTACAGACACTGTCCTTGGCAAACGAGTGTCATTTAAAAGGGAGAAGGAAGGAAGGAAGGGAGAAAGTGTTGATACCATAAACAGCAGTGTGTGAAACTAACTTAATGAGAGAATGACCTTAAAAGGAAAAAATGAATTGAATGCTTGTAACTAATACACACTATTACACACAACTGTGTTTGTCAGCATTTCTGTAACCACAAAATTGAGGAACTTCTAACTGTGCAAAAAGAACTGGAATAAAACTCGGCAAACAGAATCTTGGCCTGGAAAACTCCAGAAAGATTTGGGGTTTTATTTGGAAGAAAGTTATTCTGTGTGTGTAAACACACACAATTCTTATTTAGTTTGGAGCAAACACTTAGAAAGTGCCAAATTAACGAAAAATAGAAAAGCAAGCACAAGATCAATTAGCATGCATATTGTATGCATTCTTTTTTTTGAGTAGATTACAAATATCACAGAAATCTCAAGATAGTTTCTTTGAAAGGCAGGTAAGTCATGTCAAAGTGTATGGAGTTTGTATGTATTCAGAAGTGTTAAACGTGGAGACAGTCCATCAGCGTTTTAAGATTTAAAAGGTACACAAGCCATGCTCAAGATTTTATTATTTCTCAGTAACATGCTCATTTTTCTAAATTCTGTCATCACTATCTCTGATTATCTCACTACCTTTATAAGAACTCTCTTCAAGAACTACTTCCCCTGGAATCCTTAACAGGAAGTAAGAGGTATTTGCATGGACTTTAGAGAATAACAAAATAAAAGAAAGGCTGTGCATTGTTAGCAAAACTAAACATCTTTGGTTTCCTACAAAAAGAACGTACAAGTAAAATCAACTACATCCACCAAGACTGATAAAGTAGGGAGCTCAGGGTGAAGATTCTGCACGTTCAAGAACATGTCATTCCTTCTGCTCCTTACTTAGGAGCAGGGGTCCTAAGTTAGGGTCAGGAACATGTAAATTCGTATAAAAAGGAAGCCCCCATCATTAATAAACTTTCATGCATGGCAAACTGGAAGGTGATGCTTCACCCTTACCCCTAAATCCATCACGGCAAGAATTTATTTTTTAAAAAATAATTTATTAGTTTTTAAAATAAGGGAGATTCTTATCCAGTAACTTCAGAATAACTTATCTGACTTCAGAATTCTGGAGCCTTAGGATCATCAAACATCACCAGATTTATGTACCCAGAGCACCCAGACCTTGTTAACAGCAAAGGTTTGCATGGTTTGGCCCTTATGATCTAATTGAATCACTGAAAGCTAATGTTGCTTCACCGGAGTTCTCACGCAGCTCTCCGGAAAGCATGATGTTTTCCTTTATTCTGCCTTCATTCACAGGAAAAAAACTACAGATTTTCAGTGTTTTGAGGAAGATGACAAGAGCAGAGTCATAAAGCATACTAAACTCTCCCCCTCATTTGTATTACTTTTATCCTTTTAGGACTTAAGGCTTACCTCTGCCATTACAGTGATTAAACATTAGCAAATGGCAACAACAACAACAACAACAACAAAACAACCCTTTTTGTTTGAATGTTTCACATCCTCCTCCAGCTCAACACAAGGTTTGTTTTGGTCTTATTACAGACTTGTTCCCAAACATTCTCACTGTCCTAGGCTTGCCCCCACTACGGATTTGAGTCAGCAGGCACAGTAGTATCCTATTCTCACTCTCTGCTTGAATCATCTAGGTGCTACTGTAATGTAAGTAATAAATGAGATATAGCAAATAGTAAAAAAAAAAAGAAAAAGAAAAAGAAAAAAAACATTTAGCCAGATTAAAAATAGAAAAGAAAGCAGAGAATACAAAGTAAAGAACAACTGCCCAACAACCACAAGATAAACTAGCTAAATCACCTGATTATTTTTCTCCTTTTCTAATGCCTAAATTCTACAGTCAGGGTCCATTACTCAGCCTGTTCAGAAATAGCATCTTGTAGGATGGAGTACAGACTGTGAGAGAGAACACCGCTCAGCTAAATCCAGCAAAACACAAAGAAGTAGCTTCCATCAGATAACAAGACAGAGAATATGCAAATACAGTGAGTCGTGGCATGGGAAGATGACCTTTAGGCCAAATGAAGGAACAGGAGCTGTTTCCAAAATGAAGAATACACTGATGTCAGTGTAACACAAAGAACACGGACACCAGAGAACATTACCTCAGTAAAATAATCTGAGTGTAAAAGTTGGTAATTCTTCCTGAAGAGTAAATCCATTTTCACACTTTAGTGTCTCTGCAACATTAGTCATGTATCAATACTGCAGTCCTCTGAAGCGTTTGTTCCTATGCATGTTTCTGTGCTGCAATTTTTGTATTGCATTAGAAAAGTTGAGTAACACCAGCCACAGATTTCTTCTCTCATCCAATATTATAAATACACTCACTCCCTTTCTTTTCTCTAGCAAAACTGCATGAATTTTTAATTTAACAAAGCTATAAAAGCTGAAACTAAAGAAAAGAGCAGCAACAAGAAAGTAAGCCTTTCTTTAAACAGAGTAAGTGGCAAGATCCAAGATGCTCCTGCAGCAGCACAGTCCAGTCTTGAATCAGTACAGCTTTTGCCTATAATAGGCAGAAGATAAATAGAAATTATCATGTAAAGCTAACTGAATACAACTGCACACACAACTTTAGTCTCATCAAATTGGTTCCACCACAATTTCCCATCGACTGACCCTTCAAAGACTAATTCCCTTGTTTTACAATAGAGTTGAACTAACATTTTCGATGTTCTCCCAGTAACTGCACGAAGAAGGTCTCTCCCTTGTTTTCAGTTACCAATGTATTTTTTTTTTAATTTCCTTTCTTAAACAAAAAATGGTATCTCTTAATTCCTTTCCTTATTTTAATTCCCTCCTGATTGGAAAGAGGCATAAAGGTGATTAGGGGAAGGCTTATATGATCACAGACCTATTTTCTTAAAAAAAGGACTCTACCAAAAACATATTAAATCAGAGCTCCTTTTGAACAAGAGATTATTATGTTATACTTTTAAATTTACATTGCAAGGACAATACACTTTTAATTCTTGTTTTAGAGAGACCTGTGTGTTAGAGAATTTCAAAGCTAACAAAAAGATGAAGCAACATTTAGCTTTTGAAGCAGGCAGTATTCCTGTTCCTTGATATAGGAAAAACTGAGGGCAAGGAAGGTCAATCAACAGACCTACCTAATGCTGTGAAACAAAACCAGGTTTCCTGACTTCTTGTTTACTGCTGTTTACGAAGCTACTTACGTTCTTGAAAATTATAAACCTGAATACCACCGCCACTTCTGGGAGCACTCTGGATCCCCCAGAGCAAAGGAACAGTACCTGGCTTAAAGTGCCTGGCCAGAACCAAACCAGGGCTAGAGCGGGGATGCTGGTAAGTGTGAAAAAGTTTAATCTTCAACTCAGAAAATCCCCATGCATATGATGGGAGGGCTAATTATCTGCAACAGATAGTATGATTTTAGCTCATGAAGGTTTGAGAAAACTACTAAACCAAGACAGCAAAAGCTGAACAGAAGAGTCACCATAGCCCTAAGAAAAACAAAGAATTAAAAGCTGAAGTACTAACAGTATTTATTTTTGTTATACAATTTGAACCTCAGTACTCCAAAACTCAGTTGCGTGATCAACAAATCTGGGGATGCTAGAAGAAACACAAAAATCTTTCATTCTGTCATTAAAAGAAAACTTCAAAGATCTTCACTTTGCACATCAGTGGACTAACCTGAATACACTCCACTACAGGAAAGATAACAGCCTGTAACATATCAAAAGCTAAGCTAAACCTGCCATTCCAAGAGAGGCTGAATGAGAGGACCTTTCCTATACTACCATCCTAGTTAATTCCACAATAAGGACTATATATAAAGGTGGGGAAAAGAGACTGCAGCACCTGCTTCACCCACTTGAATACCAGGCAGTAATTAGCAGACTTGCACACTTACTTGAGTATTTCTAGACTCTCTATTAGTTGGTGCTCACACCAGCAACAGAAAACACCACCTGCTTCAGACTAAAAAATACTTATCTACAAATTCACTGATTTGCATCTTTTGCACAGCACTTCTGTTTTTAAAAGGGAAAAAGAAAGAAGAAAAAAATAACAAACAAGGAAAAAAGCATTAAATGGCTGAATGTGGCAGCCACAGAAAAGGAGTACATATACAGGAAAGAGCTCTTCCCAGCAGAAACACCACTTAAGCCATCAGCATGACTAAAGCCTTAATGACTGTCACCATCTCTGTTTGCCCAAAGTCAAAAAGGCTTATTTGCAAGTACTCCCTTTTTAATTCAGTGGCCCCCTACAAGAAAGACAGAGGAGACTACCTTAGATGTTTCTAACATGAAAGAAGTCATTTGATTCTGGCTAAACTTGTGGCAAACAGTTTGGAGATTTATTTATGGTTACAATGAAGAAAACCCCCACCCCAATGCCATTACCATTGAAAAGTTCCTTCAACACCTCTGAAAGATTTCCAGAAAGAAATAAGAAATAAGATTTCCAGAAAGAGTAAGTCAATCCCCATGAACTTAAGTGGCAACCATCTCACTTTCTATGACATTAAAAGGAACTTTTAAGAAATTATAGAAAACACGTAGGGGAAAAAAAATATTACATTCTATGTCACTTGGGGCAAACGTGTCAAGATGGACCTGGTCTGGAGAGGTTCAAATTCTAGGTTGAGACACACAGATCAGTTGGGCTGCCTTGGTAGCACAGAAGCAAACAGATGATGATGGTACCTGTGTGGGATGAGTTCTATTTCCTGAACTAGGAGAGAAGACAAATAGTTATTTGAACTATTTGAGGTGGTGTGGTTGACCCATACTGGTGGGTGCCTAAATAGCACTCAAAATTTGTCATGCTGTAACCTAGCCAAATGAACTACTTTAAGCAGCAGTAAAGTTATTCAAAGTTCACAATAAATGGTCCAACTGGGAAGGGAAAAAAATGAACCGGTAAGTTTGACAGTGGAAAAAATGGTTGCCAAGATACACACGTTTTTCCTGAACTCAATACAGTGCTCTGCTCAGAGCAGGACTGACAAAGGTCTCCAAACCGAAATATGCAGCACACTTCTACTGCACCGAAATAATTTCAACAGGTAGTTGACGATTCAATGATGTAAAGGGACACGCCCATCTTCAGGGGCTTTGGCAGTGTCAAAGCACGTGCTTTAGAAGTGATTAGAATCACAAACTTCTTTCCTTTAAATGGAGGGTGAAAATGCAAAACATTCAAAGAAAAAACTTAAAGTTCCACAAACTATTCCTGCCATCCCACTCCTGTAGCCATCACGTAACATCTTATTAAAAACGTGTAAGGAAAACAAATGTTACAAACAAAGATGTTACTTTGAGAAAATTCCCAGTCCACCAGTTCTAGTCTCTAAAGAGCCTTGAGCCTCACTAAACTCAACTGTCAGAAGCAAAAACTGTGTTTACCCCCAAGATTAGTATCCCCTTCAACACAACTGTCAAGAAGACTGGATCCCACACTTGCACTTCCAGAAGCATAGTATTTCAGCCAACATACCAGACATCTTGCTAACACAGATAAAACTAGGCAACAGCTACTTTTTAGAGTGAGCTCAGGAAAGTAAGCCAGAAAGAATAAAACACAGCATGTGCACAAGCATTTCTTAGAAAATAATTGCTGTCTCTTCTTCTGGTATGATCTTTAAGGATCACATACCTCAAAGATATGTGCCTGGAAACTAAAATTGGCAACCACTGAAGACCTAAAGCTATGACTTGGACTCAGTTATGATGCTGGTTTTATGACCCTACAATACCTTCTGCATCACCACACAGGTTTTTCTAAAGTCCTCTCTATTCAACAGGCTATAAATATCACCTGTGAGGCAGACAGAGCTGCAAACACCCATCATCCTTTCCTCCCTTTGCCTTGCACTCCCACCCATCAGCAAAAAAACCCTAACAAAATAAACCATGCTTCTATTCAGAGGTAAGACTTAGCCCTCTCTTGCAAAGAAAGTCTATTTGACATGCATCTAACCAAATTCTGAAGAACCGTTCTCAAATTGCCTGTGGTTCTGGTAGCTACCACTTCTATTTCAAAACTGACAAAGGACTTGTGAACCCAAAACCTAGCTTTTCCAACTACATGTCAGCACGTCAAGCTAACATAAACCACCTGAAAGACTTCTACATCCTTAGATTATCATGAGTAGATAAATACTCCATACCCCTCTGTAGAAAAAAAGTCATGTAGTACACACGTTTTTTTCTTGCCAGAGACCATTACACTGATCCAGAAACAAGAAGGTAATACCCATCAGGTCTTTAAAAGGCGGTGAACTAAATGAAACAAGTAAAATTGTAAGGCAAAGCAATCAGGATCTAAGAACTGGATTTTCAGAAGTACAGAGTACCTGTGTTAAAGTTATGCAAATGGTACATTTACTGTTGTAAGGGTTGGATTGTGTTTTCCTGCAGCACAACACCTAAGCTGAACACCCAGAATGGGGTAACCAAGTAGACCTCTGCCCCAGTGGGAATTATGGTTACTTCCTCCCTATCAATAGGCCTCACCAACCTATTGGTAGTATTTCCAAAGGTGAAACAAATTTGGCAATATGATCCCTGTATCATTGCTTTGGGCCTCAGCCCATGGGTGGAAAGATGGGCACAGCTGGGTTAGCTCTTGAGGGTGGGCTACCTGACTTTTATGTGTAGACTGTGACATTAAGGGCTCGGTGATGTAAGGGGGTGGCCCCTTATCAAGAGCCACAGTCGCTGCTAATGTCTACGGTGGTGAACAGAAAAGATCCTCCAGCCATCAGCCACTGATGGAAAAGATCCTGGATGTCTATCCTACAGGAGCTGGAGATGAGGACCGTTGGAGGAGCTAGAACATCTAAAGACAGTAATTCTATGTTTTGTACTTCGAATTGCACACAGATGTTACCATTGTAATAACCTGATTGTGACTGTTAATAAACTAAGCATGAAGTAAGAGACATGGGACTCGTAATGATTATTAATCATGATGCATCACATGCTGATAATGACCTCTTACTGGCTATGACCAGGTGGATGGGCCACCTTCACTTAACCCAAAAAGTGAACATGTATTCTATATACATTCAATAAATAGCACTTGGCAGAAAAAGCTCTGTTCAAGACAAAGACTTAGAGAACACACTCTCAGTTGGAGACCAGCAGCACAGTACAGCCACATCCTTCGAAGTCCTCCACACTGGCAAGGTCAACATACCCTGACATTCTTAAACATGCTAAGAAGAGTCCCCCCTCAAGATCCCCCTGAATCTAATTAGTCTATTACAGGGAAAAAATTTCCATCTCTATATTTTGCTTACTATTTAATGAACTAATCACTAGGTGATTCACTAATATCTAGCAAGTATTCCTTATCCAGAGCTTGGGAGTTTGCTTCCTCAGAATTCTCAGTGCAGGAAGCAAATTTGATGATAGTCTGAAGCCCTCTTGACTGGTCTATTTTGAGACACAAATATTCATTTAATGTGGCCTAAAACCAGTTTGCTTAAAAAGGCTCTGAAATGCAGTAGCTCCTCAGCCAAGAAAAAGACAGAAATCAAAGTTGAATTAATGTTCCTGTTTGGCTTTGTAAAGCATTGACAGAAACAGTGAAACTGACAGTCTTTTAACTTGGCCTTATTATGACTTGTATGATCAAATTAGCTTTTAAAATATGCCATAAGGTTTACAGTCACCAAGGGATACCAGGTTTGCCCCGGTGGTCAAGAATTTTTTATTTTTTTTTAACTCATCATTGGGCTTTTTGAGTACACTGACTTATAACTACATATACAGCACGGGCCTCCTGAACTTTCAGAATAATCTTAAAAAGGTCTATCACACGTAAGTGTTTCTACCTCACTCAGAGCTTGAATCCAGTACTTGAGTTCTAGGGACAAAAGTGTTCCCAGAACTCAACACTCAAAGACCAGTGTCCTGGAACACTATGTTGTACTGCAGGAACATAAGAAGTCAAGTGTCAAGCAGACATAGTCTCTGCTTATAGTTTATTCTCATGAAATGGGCAGCCTTGGAAGGTAAATCATCCCCAACTTTGGTTATGTTTCACCTCTCCTACTTTGTAAAAAGCCACCATGAATTCTTGTAAGGAACGTACAGATGAGACAAAAAAGGGAAAGGTTAGTGTAGCAAAAGAAACTGAAGCAAGCAAAATCGTAATGCCACAAACAGCTGAACATATCTAGTAGTTCACTGCTTCCTTCTTATCTCCTATTCTCATCCCTACAGGTCTCCCTTTCTCTTCTCCATCATCTATGGTATTCACTAGGCCCTCCTTCAACCCAGATCAACTTGCTAGGACTCACAAATGCATCCCACTGTGTAAAAAGCACAGGCTCTACACTCCCATCACAACCAGAAAACACTTCTGTGACCAGCATTTTTGTAGTATAAAGACGAGTTTAAAAGTATGGGATGGTCATTAATAGGACAGACCAATAATCATTTTGATCTCAAAACCTTCCAGATTAGTTGATGTAAGTAGGGGGTAGGTGGTGTGAACAAAGGAAAAGAGGTAATTAAAGGGGATAATTACCATATTTTTCTCAGGGAAAAAAAAAAGCCTTTTGATTTCAGTAAAAGAAGGAGATGGGCATGGGGCTGCATGGAAAAGGGGAAGGGAGAACTGGAGTACCTAAAAATAACTGGAATTACATAGTCGTTCCTTGAAATATGTATGTAAACTGACTTGTTGAATTACCCCCAGCAATCCCATAACAATACATATTTGCAATACATATTTTATTGTAACGAGTTTAAGATACACAGACTTGCCTTTTTTATTTTCTTAAAAAAGGCACAGCTTCCAGACCCCATCTAGTGGTGTGAGTGCCTTACAACAGCCTCATTAATCAAGACCACAGTTAAGCTTTTCAGTGCACTGTTTTTAAAAATGAAACAATACAGTTGGTTTCAGTATAACATCCACCTGAAAGAATGGCAATATTCACACACTCTAAAAATAGAAAAATAAAATTTCCAGAATCACTAGTCAACTTGCAATCATGCTGGATTTATATTAGTTCTATTTTAAAAGTGCTTCATATGGTAGTTTTGAGGATCCATTCCACATTGAGATCTTATTAGTATACGGGGGGAGAAGGGGGGAATCTCAGTTGCTGCACTAAATCCGAGACAGAAGAGATATCAAGCTGTGAATGAACTTTGAAAGAAACAAAATGAATCCGCCTCTGTATCCTGACTCAGTCAGGAAGACTAATCAAATTACAACTATTTGAAGTGAGCTAAACTTTTCACAATTCAGAGCTGTCCCTAAATTTCCCCACGCGTGCCAAGAAATGCAGGATTTTCAATTACCTTCTCCACTGTAGTAGTCAAGCATAAAGCACCCCCAGCTTCCCATCAGAAAGCTAACCAATTTCACAGTGTATGAGTAAAATCTACTCATAATCAAGACTTTTTTCTAACCCTAAAAATATTTTTTTTTTTAGTTTCTAGAGGTGTTTAGTGTTGCCTGTCCAAAGAAGCAGAAAAAAACAACTCTCCTGGCTGGAGGCATGTAACAGCAAGCTAGAAGACAAATTCTCCTGTAACCCAATTGGAGATGAGTTGTCTATTTTAGAAAAATATACTCTGGTGTAAAAATCCACAGATTTTTCCAAATAAATAAGGAGATGCAGCTCATTTGTTTTTGACAAGCAGTGGAATCTGTATCTGAATTCTCTAACCTACTAATATATCACTACTCCATTCAAGATACTGAAAATTCAGAGCTATTAATTTAAAACTGCACAATTAGCCATATTCCACTGAGTGCCATACAAGTTTAGAAGTTAACAGCAAATCACCCCTTTTCTGACAGTGCATCATCAAGCTGAACAAAGTAGAACTATACCTCAACCTGAGGAGTCTCTGTTGATTAAAACCAGAAGTTCAGCATTAAACCTGATCCCCTTCAAATAAGTGAAGGCCAGCTGAATGCTGTGAGCTTATCAGACCCCACCTGTGTCTGTAAAGAGTATTACTGCTAGGTATTGCTAGCTACAGCACTGCTATTTGCCACAAACAGCTAGTCTTCAGAATAGCAGGCTTTCCACTTGTCTTCTGGATTTTGCAGGGGAGCAGCTGGATTCCCCAGAACAGTCTCCAGCTATGGAGCAAACCAAGTAGCGGCTGCGTCAGTTTAATTCTGCTCTTACTGACAGAGAACAGGACAGTAGTTGCGGTAAATGAGTTTTACATGAAGTGTTATACTAGCAGCAAATTATTAACTACATATCACCATTTCACCTTCCCCATGTTGGAAGAGTGCCGCAGCCCTGCTTAACCCACTGGAAGGTATGATTTTGGCAATGCTCAGCAAACATCTAAAAGCACCGACACTTCTTCCCCTTCTTTCTACCCATTCAACTGCTAATCAAAACCCCACTACCACACATCATGACAAAACAAGACATTACCTGATCTAGCCATTTCTGCTAGCACCATGGGAAGAACAACAGGACTGGAAAACCTCCCACGATGGACACAATATTATGAAGAATAATATCAACACTGAAGGAAAGGAGGAATTTCCCTTGACAGCTTACAGCATAAAATAAAGTCCCTCACAAGTGAGCTTCATGCACAGCAAAGTAAATAAAAAGGTAGGCTAGGGAAGGAATAGACTATAGTTATACTATAGTTATATATTGTGCTATTCAACAATCCCAGCAAATTAATCCTTCTACATCACGTCCCCCAAAAGTCTCTATTCCCTCAACCCTCCTATACCTCAGGAAGTGTCACGTTTTCTTGGATACTGACAACAGTATAAAATAGAGCTACAAACCTGTAGAGAAGCAAAGATTTCCACCATTAGCAGACTTTTTGGCAATGAGAAAAGCAGCTGATGCAGTAGTGCTTCTTTGCTGTGCTAGTGTTCTGGCACGCAAGTTACACAGGCAGCTTCCTGTTTATCCCTAGATTACAGAGAACTTCAGGGCTGTTTAATCCATTCTGCCTATAAAATTCATCAGCCAAAATGCTTTTGGCATACACCCTACCTGAAACTACACTTTGTGTCATTTATTACTAATTAGGATACAGAAAATATACACAAACTTCCTCACATACCAACTTCAGTTCTACGTCAAGTCTACCACAAGTGTTTACAGCATTATGTGGATTACTTCATCCTTAACAAACTTATTTTTTTCCTGACAATTAACTTCACAGTGTATCTTCCCCAGAAGAGACTGTAACAAACTAAAATCCACAGATGAAAATCTAAATTCTGGCTTCTACTTCCTTAGTGCAGCAAGGATCCTATATTAACTGATCCACAATTTAATAAAATGGTTTCCTTATAAGACAAAGTGAATTAGCTCCAAACACGTTAAAAACCAAGTTCCGTATTTCTAGATTAACAAACTAGATCTACAGATAACCAGAGGGAGTTTCTGCAAATGCTCTGTTACTTTGCTAAAGACTAAAATTCCTGTTTTAATTTATTTAAACCTGAGGGACTCTGGCTTTGGCAGCCCGCTTGCAGGACAGAGCTCAGCGCGAAGAGCCCTCTGCCCTGAGAGTTCCCTGGGAGAGAACTGCAGTGGCAGCAAAGCGTTTTGGGCCATTTTCTTTCCCTCAGCCCAAGCACACCCTTCTGCACCACCTTTGGGCACACCTCTGATCAAGCAAAGGAGGAAAGCTGATGGCTGTCCCAGGAGAGCAGCAGCTGAGAGCAGACTTATCACCTGCAATCATTTAAGATACAGCTTGCTCAGCCCAAGGCAGGAGGCATGTGCCTATTTCACACGATGCAACACACCCAGTTTGTGCAAATGCTTTAAATTCAGTGCTTAAGGGAACAACTACATGGTATACGCAGTGTGTCCAGCTGTACAATAAGGGTGTTTTCCCTAAGCATGGAAAAAGTCATGTGACCTATACACCTAAGAATTTCAGCACTGTAGTTGCAGGGTATGATGTTTAACCATCACCATGTAGTTTTTTAATTGGAAAAAATTACGTTCATCAGATCAGGATCAGAGATAGGGTAGCTCTTGGCCATCAGATATAAGCATACAAGCTTCCACCAAATTAAATTGTGCAAGGCCTTCAAGATGTCACAGAGGTTGTAACGTAAGGCACCCCTCCCCTCACACCAGTCAAAAAATGACTGTAGAATTCAGATTTGTCGAAGGTTATTAAGTCTTTCATACTGGTACTAAAATATGAATTACTTGCCAAGAAGCAGTACCAATTTAATTTTGTTATAGCTACTTTATACTTGGGATTAGGAAGAACAATGCCACAATACAGCTAAAAATGTGTCCTTAGATGTGTGAGCATGGACTATTATCCCATACACACACAGTAGCCCCTAACAAGCTCACATCAAGCACTTTGCCTTGTGATTTAAGACTGAGGCAGAAGGCAGGACAGCATCTAGACTGCAGATATTCTGAGTTTCCATGACCTTATAGCTGCTACCACCCCAAGAAATAGCTCACCAACACTTTTATATATAAACCAAGAAACTCTTGGAGATCAAAGTCTTTCTATCTAAACAAAAAGGCACTATTGCTGTTATTAGAAAGCAGCTGTTAAAATTTGTAAGAAGAGAATTCCTTATTCAAGTAATGTGCTCCTGCATTTATCAGGGTCAGTGCTTGTATCCTGAGTGACACTCACTTCCTCTCTCTACTCTTGTTAGCCTTGTACAACCTTTCCAGGGGTGATCCCATTTCAATTTGCTACCCAAGTGAAAGACCTCATCTAAATTTTGCATCCATATAGGATTTCTATTGACATAAGCTATTGTATTCCACCAACATAATTCCTTTTATATTCACACTCTGAGGAAAAAATGTCTGAAAAGAGAAATGTTTGGTGTAACTACCTTTCAAAAACAAGACCAATACAATCTGCAGAAGTTCTTAAACTACAAAATAGAGGTAGAAGCTGAAAAACAAAGAATACTGCAAAACCAGTATGAGGCCAGCTGGCTTGGCAAGAAACAGCCAACATTGTCCATATTAGTTCACAAGAAAAAAACAGACATGAACTGAAGTTAAAATGCCAGACATTTTACGGGGGAAAAAAAAAACCAACAAGAAATATATTTTGTAAAAGCAAAATAATGCTAATTTCACGTATTTCTCTCCCTCTATCCAGTAAATGCTGACATTAGTTTGATGTTAGAAAGTCACTCACTAAGACCCAGACATAAGGAGTTTGACAAGGATAAGAGCATATAGCTTAGGCAACTTCCTAACTCCTTTCCAGTTAAGTTTTATCAAACCTAAATTTAATAGCAGACTGTAGAAGAGCTGCCAACAAGGGCTCTGGCAAACTTTACAAATGTGAGCTCTAGAGACACCAGTATGGGTGTGCACATTCTGATTTAAGCTTAAAAACAAAAATCCATTCAAATCATTAATGTTTACAATGTAAGAATAATAAATCCTCCCAAAACCGTAATTTGGTTGCTATTGTAATGGATGTCTAAACATTTTAGTTTTTTTTTTAAGCCAGTTATAATTATCTCCGTATGAGATTGCTTTTAGCGTCTGTACAGCACAAACCCAAGAAGAAGATTTAGTGATATGTGCTTCTAGGTATTCCAAGAAATTCACCAATAAGGGGAGAGTCAAGTGTACACTATGAAAGATTTTAAATAGCTGAGGCTACTGCACTGTAAAAGTACCACCCGTTTTCTTCTCTTTTTACTTTTTTTGAAATTATCGTTTCTACACTTACACTTGTAACTGGAAACATGTAAACATGAAAGTCGGGGGGGTGGGAGAAACATTTAATTGAGGTGCTCAATTTTTTTTCTGATTATTATGATAAAAAATGGAAATTACTTTCAAAATCTGAAGGATTGAAAAAGACTTCAACAGAAACTTAATCTCTCATGCATGCGAAACTCTGGTATCAGATGTTGCATACATCCACTTTAAAACCCAGTCTGACCACACTTCATGCTGCAAACTTATTCTCTTTTCATTTGTCTAAAGACCTATGCAAATCTCGAAGCACATTACGCAGCCAAACTGATTATCCAGGTGTTTAGGAAGTCATATAAAACTCTTAAGCATTGAGTAAAAAGCTCCCTTGACCATAATCTCTGGTCAGCCACTGAAAACTTAGCCAGGCAGAATAAACAAACTGTAAAGCAGGCAGTGTCCACCATGGCTTCTGCCAGTGTTAGCAAGCTAGTGCTAAATATAATGATGCAAACTTGACACAACAATACGAGTTAATCTGCAGTGGTAAGGCCAGAGAGGCTTCCAAAAAAATCACTTACCTTAACGTTGAAGACCTAGCCCCCTTTTAAATCAAATTAGATTGTACGTATGAAGAAGAATGTTAATTTTGCAAAATAATTGAATTCAGCATTACTAACATTGCTGTTAACTTTGTTCTGCATCTTTTCTTACCATTGTATGTTCTAACTTTAAAAAAGAAATAATAGTGGCATGCCATCACCTCTCAAGGGAAAGAGATAGCACAGCATAAAACAAGGCTAACAAGGACAGCCGAATCTTACCTCTGAGGTTTACGAATATCCCAGAGTCCCACACCCTCCTTAGAGTTGGCAGTAGCCAGTAATCTGGGTTCTACTGGATTAAACATCACACTGTGAAAGGCTGATGGGTAGTGTGCCAAGCAGAAGGGCTCTGGGGAAAAAATTAAGATTTCAGACATAAGAACAAACAATATACATACAACTGTTCGATGCAATGAGTTTGGCAGCTTAATATGGTAACAGCATAACAAGATCTGAAGATATGGAGACATGTTCAAACCATTTCTCAAGCTGACACATCCAAAGTGATATAAAAAGTGAGGTTTTAAAATCCACCCACGTGTACATTAACTTTGCCTAAATATGGAAAAGGACACATACTGGATTTCAAGACACTATTTTGCTTATGGAAGGTTATCAGAGTTTAAAACTAGTCACTTAAAGATCAAGTATATGAATCTTCTTAAGGTTCATGACCAAGTGATCACCTAATAAGGACTACATACAAGGGGGCTTCTGAAAGTTTCCAAACAATATATACCTGGAAGCTTTTACAGCCATTGATGATCACCCAAACTGTAAATGTAGCAGTGACTGCTTACACGGGAGAATAATACTACAGAAAGTGAAATAACTCTGTATGGAACTCAGCTCAAAGCAAGCTGCCTACCCTGGGTAGAGAAGCCTGCCACTTCTTAAGAATTGCACAGTAGACAAGAAGGGTGTTCTTCTTGCATAAAAATGTTAACAGTTGGATTTTGCTGCTCACACAGAGTTAAAAACTCTCTCCCTCTCATCTTGACTAGTGTAACAAGACTGTGTTCGGCTGCTTCTCTGCCCTATTCACACCGTCAAAATGCTGCCTCCACGAAGAGTGGGAAAAAGCCTGGATTATCACCCTTCTCTGTACATTTCTGCTAGCTTTATGGCTTTAGGTATAGTCTAATTCTTTTTGTTGTCTGTATCTTTTGTGGCATGCTGCCACTCTTTCACTCAACTAAGAAACCAGAATAAATGCCTACTTTGAGCCAGGGATTATGCCAGGCTTTTCCATTCACTGATTGCTTTCACGCAACCACTGTGTTACTCATGTGCTTGGGAGACTCTCTTACTGCCCTTATTTGAGCCACTGTGTACAGGCACCTTTAGCCCCACAAGCGCCTCCAAAGGTACTTCATTTTCTTTCCTCATATCCCTCATAAGACATATAAAATACGATTAACCAGATAACACTCCCAAATTCCCAATACCTTCTGAAACTACTGCTCATCAAGCAATTGAGACAGAATTAACATTTACTTGTCCCGCCCCATCTGTATACTCCTCTTATGCTCTATTAGAAGCTTTTTGACAGAGGGTCTTTCCTTTTTAGTGTTCATTTAGCAGTGATCAAAACAAAGGTCTCTGACCATGGCTGAAGCTCCCTGGTGCTATTAATTGTCAAAGGAGGCAGAGGTAAAAGGAAGAACAGGAGCAAACATTTGTTCTGCCAGCCTGTGACAAGGCTTTAGAGATTGCTGTTGGTCTGCCAGCAGCTCCAGATGAGGTTTAACACCAAAACTGACCTTCTACATTTGCATCATCAAATCAGATCCCCGCTGGGATATAAAAGGCTGCATTATTAAAATGGCAGCCCCCCGTGAGAAGCAATGGCCTGCATTAGCCAAGGCGAGATACAAACATTATCAGATTGCCAAATAAAGGAGCAGGTTTTTAAAACAAACTTTTAATTTGTGTACCTTTGTTTAGTAAAATCATTGTCACTAATTACTAGTGTTTTCCTTCACCCCTTTATTATAAATAGCCTGCCCTGGTACCAGAGTTTTCTTCTAAGATATCAGAAGTGTCCTTTCAGCCTGTCAAATTAAAGAGAGATTACAGGAGTTAAACTAATGAAGCACTAAGTCAGTTTAATGAAAAGTAGGGGGATTACTTTTTTATTGTTCTTTATGCCCATTCACAATTGTAGCTCTTACACACTGGAATATGAAAATGTTTCTAAAGGGGGAAGCTCAACTCCATCTCTAACAAAAATTAAGAGTGGGTTTATAAAGATTGTTGCATAAATCACTCAGCAGCAAAAGACAGGGAGAAACAGAAGAGAAATGAAACTCCTTTTCCAGCTTCTTTTAATGCACTATTTTAAACTAGGAGGTTATTTCCAAGATTTTAATGAGCTGGCCACTCAGGGTAACTAACTACACTTAACTAACCACTTAAGGCCAGCAGGCACAGCGCCTATTCCCATGACAATACCGTGGCAGACAAGGAGATTACCCCAGTCAAAAGCATTATATTGGAGTAAACATTGGCAGGGCTCACACACAAATGCTGACTCAGGACTCCTATATAAGCATGCAAAAGCCCTTTATTTAAAATTCAGAGAACCTAAGATGCTACCACAGCCAGCACTTCTTCACTCCATTTTCACTGGTGCAGCCTTCTCATTCAAAGTCTCAGCAACAGTAAAAGCAGTAGCAAGGTTTAACTACAACAAAGAAGGACAAACCTGATTTCATACAATTTCAGAAACTCAGATCAGATGGGACATTAGCTTACAATACTGAGAAGCCTCATAGAGGTGCATTTAAGCAGGGAGTCGCACTGACTGCTGGCATCCACTGTCAGCAACAGGTTGTTCTCCTATCAGAGACAGATCTTTATGGTGTAGAGTTCACGAGAAGGCAATAAAGGAGCATCTCACCATTTCTAATTTGGAAACCATATTCAGTGTGTTGTCTCATCACTTGGATATTACGAAAACGAACACATAGGGAGGAAGTGACACCTGGATTTACCAAAGAAAAATTAGCCACATCTGACTAATGTGGTGCCTTTTGTTGATAAAGTAACTGACCTTGTATACAGGGGAAAAGAGGTAGATCTAATCAGGACTAATTTCACATGTGGTGTAGTATCATGTTTAGCTACAGGCAGTTGGGATTAGTAAAGGGAGTTGAATGGGGTAAGAAACTGGCTGAAGGGAAGACAACAGTTCACTGTACTTGTAAGGGACTTCTGAGTAAGAGGGAGCCCAATGAGCTCCTCAGAGACTGGTCCAGAGAAGTGACATCGTGGATATTTTTATTAAAGCCCGTGACATACATATATACCATATGCATTGTTTTTCAGATTGTTTTAATAAAATTACCAGATAGGAAAGAGATAAGGGGGTATCACAATTGCACAAGAGAATCAGAATTCACAGCAAGGATCAAACTACTGAAAATTGAAGGCAGTGATATTACATTTAATTTTTCTTTATATGAAGGTAATGTTCCTGGGGTAGGGAGGACATCAACAAGCAATCTACTCCAAGTATTCTGGTGGAGCTTATCAAGAAAGATCTAATTCTGGTTAGTCATGTTCAATGATACTAGAGGGTCTAAAAGATTCCTATGAGACTATAAAATACATCTTGTTTCAGCTTTTATTTCCTAGTCAAGAAGAGACAGAATCTCAGTCTAGAAAAGTTATCAAATTCACTAGGTATGGAAAAAGCTAATTCAGTTAAACAGCAACTTTGATGCAATAGTAAATGCGGACAAATTGTCACAAAATACATAAGCTGGATTTCAGTGCCGTAAACAATTTTCCTGTAAGACCAATAGAAATGATGAGTTAAGGCAATTGCATTTAATCAGCTTACAAAAAAAGATGAATGTTTTATTTTAGCTACGAAGGAAGGGAACCAAATTCTGTACTTCTGCAGATTGCAGTTTTAATTTGTCAGCTTTGTGTTCTTTAGGATGGGGTAAACTCAGAGGTTCATTTACTGAAGCATTACTTAAGAATTCATATACTGAAATTCAATTACCGAAGTATTCCTCTCCAAATTTACGTAACTACAATTCTAAACGGAGATTCTTCAGCCTTAAAACTGCAGCTGTAAAAACACAGATTGCAGTGTTTTGAGAAGCTGCAGGTTTGTTACATAAAACAGCCGTATTCAGTTTTGTTTTACAAAACAAAGATTGAAGTAATAATTCAACTTCCCTGTTATCACACAGCAGCTCTAAGTTTCCATACAACCAGAAAACATTATGCATAAGAACAATTCTCAGCATCACTGGGAAGTATACAAACAGCTTTGGAAAATTATTCAAACCAAAATAACAGCTTTCTAAATGTCCAAATTTTTTTTATCCCAGGCTAGAGACAAAACAAAACAAAACAACAGTCCACATTCCTAATTGACTTCAAGTTTAGCAAGATATTTTTAGTGGATAAACATGTCCTCTGCTGCTTCTTTACTCAAATTAGAACCTATTCATACCAAGTTCTATGCCAGCCTGCACTGTATGCTGGTACTTTATGAAGTCATTTAAGACAGTGACGATGGATTGTAAAGAGCAGGGCTTGCCTACCACTGGCCACAAGAATTATGCCTTGGTGTCACTCCAACACTCCTTGCCCTGATTGCCCCAGAGAAACATAATGTTTTCCTTCCCTGCCTTGCCCAAATTCTTCCAAAATCAATCATCTCTTCCATCCCATCTAGAGATCTTACCTCCATGGGAAGACTCTCGGATGTCCCAAATAAGAACGCGGCCATCATCCGATGAACTGGCAAAGATGTTGTCATTTACTGGGCTCACTGAAAGGCCGTACACTGCATCTTCATGAGCGAATACATCCAAGGTCTCAGTGCTGGAAAAAAGACACACAATATTATCATTCTTCCTTCATTTGCTGTTGTTTTAAAAAGTAAAGTAAAAATAAGTCTGCTGAAACTACCCAGATTTCAGCCATTCTGCAGCTATAAAAAAGAAAAAGCCTGTTCTCTCTTCTTTTCACAACTTTTTAGATCATTTAAAAATGAGGAAACAGTGGCATGGAGAGGCCAAAAGCTAAAATAGTAAGACAGAAAATCTGGGGCTTGTTTTATTTCTTTAGTATACAATCCTTATGCCTCATAGAAACTTTACCAAAGAGATCCCATATAAAATCACTGTTTTTCTCACATGACAATTGATAATCTTTCTGGCAGATCTACTAATTCTTTCTCATGGACCCCTAACAGAAAGTCCAAAAATGCAGTAATGGAAAAAAAAACCCCAACATTTAAAAGTATGAAAAAGGTTGATAGACCAAGTGTTATCATTCAAGAAGACAGAGTAACTTTCTACAGAAATTAATGAGAATTCAGTGTGTCAGACTAGTAAGGTTTCTTTCAGAAGATCACAACAATAGCCTTAGAGAAATTAATTCTGTATGCATTACAACTGGACTTAATATACCTAATATCTCCCTCACCCCCCCAATAACAAAAGCACATTAAAAATGCATACATATTAAAAAGACTTATTAAAACATCTAAGCAAGACACAGCAGGAAAAACCATGTTATATAGAAAACTGTCAAGGACTAATATCTTGTAGAAGCCTGAGAAGTCAGAACACAATAAACACTGCCATCTAGAATTTTGACATTTCCACATTTAAGTAAAAAAAAAAAAAAAAGCAACAAAAAAACCCAAACAAAAAACCCTCCCAAGTCCAAAGGAAGCCTAATTCCCAACTGCTTTACAATTTTGGTAAAAAGTAAGTATCAAAATAAATATGCTTCACATTAGTTTGAAGAATCAGGCAGCTGCAGCTGAAGTTTTAAAAGGTAGGTAGGCCAAGCACTAGCTGTCTTAAATAAAAGTCAGGTGAGTGTTTTTAAAAACCAAACAAAAAGCCCATATGTGCCACAATATTTCTGCATATGCCAAAATAATCTGGCTTGGAAGCTACTCAGAATCTACTATGCTGCCTGCAGAACAGCATATGTATTTAATAAACATTCTCTTTCCTAAGGTCAAAACGATGCACAACCCAAAGCGCTAAAAAAACCCACCAAAACACATAAATGGGGTGATGGGGAATACTTCATTCCAGATATGAATTTAGATAAATAAAAGGCGTGTTTCAGGATTGAAATACTGTGCTGTTCTCCCAGACCATTAATTTAAAGCAAAAAGTTCCTCCAGTGAGTTGATATTAAGGGAGCTCTTGAAGAAGTGGAAATACAAACTGTGTATTTACCTTTCAACATCATGGAGTATAACTTGCTCATCATTGCCTATAAAGAGAAATATAAACACTTAAAATCATGTTCCAGTGGTTAAAAAGCAGAATAGTGAAAGAAATAAAAAACAACAAATGTCTTTTATTTTAATTTTCTATTTAAAAAAAAAACCCTGAAGCAGAGAGAAGACCAGTTCAGTTGCCAAGCGGTCAGCCCTCTACTCACTTACGTGAAAGGCTCCATGTGACATTTCCAGTCACGATCAAATGCAGTAATCCATTCCATCTCCTACTGCTCAACAAATAATTCTACTTGACTGTGTTACTTACCATTCTTTGTACAGTTTGAGCTTGAGTTTTGCAACATTTGCAGTAAAGAGAAGAATATTACATGACGCAGCAGAACACCTTTAACTCTGATATGAATACACCTTTTTTCCTGCTCAGAGGAAGCTCCATAAAAATATAATGGAAGGTGAAAAGAGATGCCATAAGCAAAATGCACTGGACTCCCAGCTCAGATGTTGCCAGTTCACACTGTCAGCACTCAGGGTTTTGCAACCATTGAGAAGACACAAACGTGACAGCCAGTATGATTTCTTTTGTATTAACAAAAACCAAACCAAGTAACCAGACAATCATGTCACTTTTCTTTGATGGCATCCATTGAATACAATGGACACTAACCACATGCATGCACGCTAAGAGGGTCACAGCTACAAAGTAATTCCAGTGGCTCATGCAGTGTTTTTCAAGCTACAGCAATAGAGTATTTTTTTTTTTAGTCTCTGCACTGAATATTAATTTATCTAATTTGGCACCTCCTCTTTAGAAATATTTAAGGAAACATACGTTTATATTTAATTCAGAAAAAAAAAAACAGCCCACAAAGTCATATTCATATGCTTGGTACGTCTTTGTAATTGTGACGTCAAGTTGTGAAGCTTTCCTCATGTACACCAAAGCTTCAGAAGAAGCAAGATTTCATGTTATGATTCTTATGTGTTCAGTTGACTCACTTTTCATTTATCCCATACACATTTCAACTTGTATTCTGTCCCAACAGAAGAAATATGAGAAAGTTTCTCTTTGACTAATGAGGTGTGAGATTTTTCTACATCCACTTGCTCTTTGCACAGGCTCCTAGTTAAATCGTGCCAGCCTTAGATTACTGCAGTAGCTCATCTTTTCCATGGTACAATAAACAAGTCACTTATGTGTAAGCGTCCTTTGATCATTAATTGCAATGGAAACTGCCCATTATATGTTGCAGGCAAGGTTTATACCTAGTAAAATTACTCTAGTGCCTACGTATTCCATCAGTGAGCATAGCCTAGTTTCTCCAGTGACAAAATTTCCTCCAGCAGACACTCCTGCTCCTCACTCTCCAATACCGTATGAGCACAAGAATCATTCTAGATGCCTGGCTTCAGGCCTCTAGTCATCATGGGATCGACCTTCCCTTCCATCACAAGCTCCAAAACAGGAACGAAAGAACAAAAGGAGGGTGTGTGTGGAATAACCACTGCTTCTCTCCGTTTAGTGTGTGGGAAGAGAAGCCGGTGACAAAAATCTAACCACAAACTGTTTGGTTGCTTCTGCTAAGGATTCATCCCTGCAGAAAACAGCACTGCTGTTCAGCCCAGTAAGGTTCCCATTTACATTGTTTAACACGGGAGAATTCACTCTTCATTGAGAATAACTGGGTTGCAATTGTATACACAACTCTCCAATTTATAATTTCTCTTGCTTTGATAACTGCAGTTACGACAATTAGACAAGAACTATCTGCCATTCCCTTCAGTGACACCTGTGAGGATGAAATACTGCAGAGCACATACAGAGGAGCACAGTCAAGGAGGCCTAAACCCTCTATCTGTCACATCAAGCCTCTACAGAAACAGAGTTCCCTTTAGGTTTATTTCAGCTTTTCATATATCTAACATTAAGTGAAAAAAAACAACAAAAAAAACCCAAACAAACAAAAAAAGAAAGTCCATGCAGTTTACTAAGAAGAGATCTTTAATTTCAAATGCTGCTCTAGTCTGACTGTGTGTGGAAGGCAAACAGCATTCTTCAGGGATGGGAACGTCTTTGGTATCTTAAGACAGGTTTTTTTGTCTCCAGAGATTACAGGCAAATCACTGTCCACTCAGTTTGTGCCTTCCAGTTTTGTAATGGCTACACGTGGTGCCTGCTACGCACGCGCTCCTTCAAAGCACAGAGCTTTGAAATTCCTTGGATGCAATTCAATTTGTACTGAAGTGGAAAATCCTTTCTCCTCTGCTATCAAGAGCTGCTTTAGGGAAAGGTCATCAGATCCTAAGCCATTAGTCATTGGCAGCTTTATTTACAGAATGAACTGAGCTCTGTGCACCTTGTGCTAGTTTCCATAATGTAATTTTTTTTTTTTTTAAGTATCCTGACTTCCATGATTCAGTATTGGGGGGTGTGTGTGTGTGTGTGTGACAACCAATAGATCTTAGGACAGACAATTCTCTCAGACCTTTTAAGAATCCAGAACATTGTAGAGTGAATAAATATAGTTAGCCCCATTTTACTGACAGAGATAAAACAGATGGTACATCTAGGCCATGCAGCAAAATGACTCTTCACAAGGGATCCAAGAGTCAGACTCACAGCCCCTGCAGATGAGGTCTGTGAGTCTTGGTGGAGCAGCTGAAAGAGTTCCTGACTCCTCCAATGGAAATAATTTCTGGCAGAGGCACAGTGTGTTTATGCAAACTGGAGAAGGAAAAAGAGATGAGAATGACCAGTTTGTCTGTGCATCAGCTGTCACAGCTCATCTAACCTGGCATCTTAGCAAAAATCCACCATAATGAATGATGTTGATCCTTAACTGCAGGTGTTAATTGCAGTGGCACGGTACAGTCAAACCACTCTACTGCCCTTTCTGTGAAAGCAGTAGCCTCTGACAGCATGGACCAATGGATAGAGGGTTGAGTTGGAAAGGACAAAATACCATTACAAGTGCTCCAGCAAGATTTAGCACAGTTCATTCCTTGAATATTCATGTAAGATTCCATTTGTCTGAATTCAAACTAAAGTAAAATAGACTCCAGCCCAAAATTTCATTGGAATCACTCACACACATACATTCATTTGAAGACTGTGGACTGCCATCTTTCTCAGAAAATAAAGAGCAGAAGACAGGCACAAGCAGAAGACTGGCATCACTATTTGAAATTTTTGGTGTCTTCTCCACCTGAGAAGTATATCTGAGTCATTTCACCCTTAAAACTTGACACCATCTTAAGCTTTGTCATGTCTTTTTTTCTAAGGGTCATTATTGTTTTAACACAACGCTGAAGGCTGAGAAGCTTCCACCATTCACATGGGCTTAGAATCAACTTATAGCATTGCTTTTCAGTTCACAAATACTGGTTCAAAAAGACAATGATGGGCTGAGACCAAGTAGTCTCATAATATCCTAAAATAAATCTACCTGTATGTTAATGGACATACTGATGAAAGATACAAATTCCTGTCCATTCTATTATCATATCAGATTGTCAAAATACAGTCAGTGTCATTTTCTGCTGTACTTCATTTTCTCTCTCTTGTGCTTTTTTCTTCTCACTTCAATTTTCCTCCCTACCTCAACACTTCAAAAATCAAGTGGTGAAATGAGCCTAAACTCTAGGAATTATTACTCCAGAACGAGTACATGTCCACTTTCCTTATACTAATTTTAAGACTGAATTAAACTTTCTGTTAAGTTGATTTATAATAAAAAAGATGAAAAGTATCGAGGCAAATTAGAGCCAACAGTATGCCAACAGTTCTAAAAGGCAGACACTTACTTAGTGAGGACTGAAACCAGGTCTGAAAAAAAAGCGATCCACCAATAGATGGCAATAGCCCTTCATTAGCCATCTAAGGGCGCATTAAAATCAGCTAGTAGCAGCAGAGATTTTCAAGCATCAGGCTTGAGTGCCAGAGAGGATGCAGGGTCTGTTCTCAGTACAGCTAAGAGGGAATAACAACAACCACGTTCTGCAGTCTGCAGCACAAGTAGGGGCAAACTGGATCCAGGATTCTCACGATAGCACAAGAAATTATGTGCTAGAAATAATGCGCTTACACCAGGCTTTGGGAAAAGGAGAAGCATGACAAAATTGAAAACGTTGTGCTAGCTAAAGAATTTCCTGTACCCAAAGAGCCTTCAGCTGATGATTAAGACACCCCCCAGCTCCTCAGGGGACTATGGAAAAGACTTTTCATGTGGGGCAGGATCTTGCTTACGGGTTCTATTCTAAGGTGTTCACAATACCCTGTGAAATCAGAGTGCTCTTCCTTCCTTACCTCCAGAGAACACTTTGGTATTGCCACTGTTGAAAGCTAGGCAGAAGATATTAGAGTGATGCTCCCCTTTCAGCTGAACTGGTTTAACTCTTGAGTGGATGGCTTCTTCCATATGCCAAAGTAAGACCCGGCGGTCATCCCCTCCTAGGAGAAAGAAAGGAAATGTGCATTACTGCCCGAGCTGTGTGTAAATTGATGACAGACAAGTTATTTAACTCTGCAGCTATTCGTAAAAGGCTTTGCTGAAACCCTAATTAGCATATAAGAATTTATACCTCGCAAGGGTTTGGATATATAGACACGCATTTACATTAAGATGCCATGCAGTCAGGTATTCAACTAATATTAATGAAAACAGAGGAATCAGCAAGAAGAGTTTGGATTAAACAGCTGCCACTCTGCCAACACACAGTGACAACCTATAGCAACGTGGAGACTCAAAATTTTACTGGTATGTAAAATTCTGTGGCAAGCTGTAGATCAACTACATGCCAAATTAACATATGCAAGTTGGCAAAACGCTTCTACACCAACTCCTTGTTGTAGCATCGCTTATGTTATTCCAAAAAGAGAAACATTTTTCCCCCCTTTCACTGACACCTGTATCTCCTCTAGCAGTCTTTGCAAAGCCTTCATAGCATAGGTTGGCTACAGGACCGACCTGTGGCCATAAAAAAATTATACTAAAGCAGTCAGAAATCTTCAGCATGCACAGTTATGTCAAGTGTCTAGATTTGTAAAGACTAAGACAGATGCTTCCAAGACAAACTCCTGACAAAGAGATTAACTGGGGAAAAGAAGTTCGCTTTAAAAGAAGTTTAAAAGAAGTTCTCACTTTAAAACTTGATGTACTTCTAATTGCTTGCCTAGGTGCAGTTCTTGGTTCAGAGCTCTATGCACAAATATATTTAAGTGCCTCCTTCTTTGTCTGGTAAACAGTCAGATATAAAATAAATGTTAAGACTCTGTTCATGCTTCAATTGCATTCAACTATTGTTTCTTAGGAACAGAAAAAAAGTCATGATACTATTGTATTGGACAGCACTCTCAACATCAATTTTGGAGGCCTGTAAAAATCTGAATGAACCTTCTTAAAGTCAGAATCAAAATATTTTTTGTATCTCTCTTTAATAACAAACGAAAAAGAATGGCATCACAAGTTGAAAGTGCCACATGCTGATTTTGGTTAAAACATTTTACTGCTTCTTTGCACAATCTAAAGCATTAAAAGCTGCTATCCAGAAGGAAAAAGGCATGAAACAGAGACAAAAGGAAACTGAAATTAATTGGTCTGCTGTTTACTTCAAGAAAAGGTAAATGCATAAATAGAATTCATGACTACTGTTAATCAGATTTCTTAAAACTTTTCAGATCATATGATGCTATTAAGAAGTTTTCCCATGGAACTGAGTTATGTCAAACATCCTTCAAGTTAACAATCTTTCAGCCTTTAAGTCTCCTAACAGATTTTACAACAATCACTTTGATAGACAGTACAGCTGCATGTTATACTTACCCATGCTCCGTGAAATTAATTGTATATTCCCCCTCCTCCTGATTTTATACTTTACAGAGCAAACAAGAATACATGATAAAAAGATTTGTGATGCATTTGTTAACTACTGTGAATAAGAGTCAAATGTGATGGGTCCATAAAAACTCATAGTAATTTATGGTCAGTGAAACTGACAGGACCTTATATTCCTTTCTGTCTAGAAATAGGAGAGAAAGTTGTATTTGCATCCTAGTGATTGCAGATGAGCTAGTAATAAGGAGATGGAGAACTACATGACTGTTGAAACATATGACGTGTTAGTCACACTAAAATCAAGAAGTGATTGTCACACTTAGAGTGGTTAGTTTCCAAAGCTGCCAGCAGCCAGGTCTTAATGTTATCGCTACCTGGCAAACAGTTTAAACAACATTTAAGGCTGGTGAACATCAACATTGCTTCTATCAGATTGCATTTATTGTCTTTCAAGACTTCTGTAAAAGATATTTCAGGGCAAAACAAAGTAACATAGTGCTGTTAATTGTTACCATAGCAAGACAATTTGCAAAACCACTGCAGAAAGTCTACACATCCTCCTACTTTATAGCACAGCCATCCAGGTGTCTCACTTTAACAGCAAACTCATATTTATTTCCATTACGCACCAGTCCAGATACAAACCAAAACAGTGAAGATTATCCAAAGACAACAAACATTACTGTGGTTTCTAGCACACATACAGTATGGTAGGAGCGGGATAAATTGCAACCCATGCAGAAAAGTCTTTGACTGTTAAAAGTTGCCACAACCTTCTTTTTTAATAAGTTCCTATACCTACTACCCATTTCCTCTGCCTCCAGCTAAGAAACAACTCTTCCTACTGAATCCAGATGTCTCTCTCTCTCTCTTCCCAGACACGCGACTTTGGTACAAAGGGCCCCACTACTGAGTATCCGCTACAGCGGTTTGAGAACCACGTTTGCCTTTGTGGTGGAACATGTTCCACGATTCGGGAGCTTTTAAATGCTCCCCACACTCACACAGCCCTGTCCCTTCTGCGTCTATGTATTGCCTTGCACGTACTCGTCTTTGAGAACTTTTACACCCCAGCTTCATGCCTGTTTTATACCTCTCATACCCCACTGAAACAGAAATGTTTAATAAAATTATAATGTTAACTACACTGGAAGTATGTTCCCTTCTAATTCCAATTCAGCTACTCCAGAAACACTTCTGATTTAAGGCCAGTTCCACCAGAAAGAAAAACCCTTACCAATATGTCCAACCACGGAGGAGGATTTGCGGCAGAAAGACACTTTACCAGTCTCTGCATCCCCATGTAAGAGAGCAAGAAGTGCTACAAGCAAATGTACCCAAGAAAAGGCAAGCCTTATGTGACTGAAACCAGGAGAGGTGCAAACCAGCAAATGCAATCTCCACTACCAAAACCTGGCTCTTCAAAGTTAGAGGGAAGAAAGGTACACACATATGGACAGAGAGACAGCAAAGAAAATGTGAATATGTAGACCTTTTACACCCTGTAGAAAGGAACCATGATTCATCAGACACATGCATGCACATTATGCAACATAAGTTACAAGTCTGAGAATTTTAGGAAACTCCAGGCCTATAGCACTCATTCTGTACAGTTGATTAGTGAACGTAGATTAAGATGCTTTCAATTTGTGGTGGACTTATGGAGCACATACACCAATTCTACAACACGTAAAGCAGAAGCCACTCACAACTTTTCAAAAAGCAGTGGACCCACTGCACAAACTCGTGATAACTCTGCAATGCTCCCCAAAAGAGAGTAACTATGTATGGCAAGGGTATGCTCTTGACATGATATAGAGCATATACCAACAGCAACAGCTTTACTACCCATCTGGGAAACCTGGATATATGGCCTCACACAAAAATACCTTACTCACCAAGGCTCCACACATGGATTTTCTAGAAGATGAAGCCCCATATAAAGTCTTGAATTTGTAATTTTTCATCAGTTCATGGTACCAGAAGTAATGTTTGACATCTATGCAGTGGAAATAGCTTCACTTCTATCTTATTTTGCATGACCGACAATTTGAAAAGTAAAAGTTTGTTTGACAGCTAAGAATCATACAATGCCATTCTAGTGTTACATTTCAGAAAGGAACCACATTTCAAAAGATTTAATTAGTCAAGTACTTCAGCATTCATTATGGGTCAAACCTGCTTTTACACTCAAAGTCAAATTGATACAGGAAGAGAAGTCAAAGAAGTATTTGTGGTCAGAGAGGCTGGAAATTTTATCACTTTCCTATGTTACTTTTGATGTAGAGGAGAGCAATATTCCAATATTTTATTTTTTTCACAAGCACACATGAATGAAAAATACATAAACACACGTTTCTTCCCTGTCCGAATTTACTGGAATACTTTGTTAATGCTTTGGGCCCTCTGACTAATGTTGAAGAGAAGATATATAACACAACCTACCTAAAAAGAAAGGTTGCATTTCAAATCTTGGGATAGCTATCCTGAAGTAGATTAAGTAGACAAACATTTTGTGTTCACCCTTGACAATCTTCTAGCTCATGTGGACCAAAGTGGACCTCCTAGAAGAATTAAAAGTGCCTTGTCTTCACAGTTTGCCTGCTTCAGTATGGTTTCTGATTGCTGCCTACCTCAAGATTTGAGGGGGGAATAGGGGAAAGAAGGGCTCCCCCCAAAAAAAATTTCTTTCTTTTGCTTTGGCTTGGTTAGGTTTCATTGGTGGGTTCTGGGTTGTTTGGGGTTTTGGTTTTTTTTAAGTACCACAGACAAGCATTATAGGTACTATAGGTATATGCCTATTCTAGATGACTGAACAGGTCCCAAATGACTCAGCATGGCATATATTTCAGCACAAACAGTTCACCGCCTCCACCAAAGCATTCTAGTTTTGCCCTGCTTTTGGACTAGTTCTTCCCAAAAAAAGTTTCCTGATCTGGTTATCTTCTAAATAGGTAATCACTAAATTTATACACAAATCTGGAAGAAGAGTCTACCTCACAGTTACAGTGGTCTACCTGTAGTCCAGGACTGTTCTTGTTAGTCCTTAAACGGTTCGAAGGGGGCCAGAACATACCCTTGCCAAAACCAAATCTAGTCTACACAGTACCCGCATTGCTCACAAAACATTCTTGAGCTCTTGTGTGCTAACAGAAGTACTTGGAAATCATACCAGTCAGGACTTGAAAATTGCAGTTTTAAAGTGCATTAACCTTGCTGACTGCAGACAAAGCTCAAGACTGCTACTCCTCTTTGTCTCCCATATAGTGGGTCCAGTCACTGAAGAAACTGCATGGCAAGTGGACAATGCTTCTAAATCATAACATAAAAGATTAATCTTATTGCTTGTATCTACTCGAGAAATTGCATGAAGCACAGAAAGTGGGATCAGACTGTATTTCAAGAAGTTGATCACTTAGTTGACCCTGGCCATGGATAAAAGGCCAGACTGCAGAGTTATTCCCAGATGTGTGTCTAGTTTGTTCTTAAAAACACACCACTGAGGTAGATTTCACACCCTTCTTAGGCAGCCTATTTCAGTGCTTCATTATCCTTGCCATTAGGCAGATTATCCTAATATCTAGCCCAAGGGTGCAGTTTGACGTTACATATAATCCCACTCCCCCATGCCATGTGCTCCTGCTATTTTCCCTCCCATTGAATTCAGTGGTGATGCAGCCAGAGGGGGAGTAGGGTAAAGAAGTTGACCTGACAGAAAATCAACTGTCAGCCAAAAAGCCTCTCCGTCCCTATTCCTTCCCCCTGTTCAGATGCTTCCATCGTACTAGCTGTAAGAGTGCCACATTACAGAGAGGAGAAATAAGTGGGTAATTACAGGATGAAGGGGAAGTGTAAGATCAAACAGCATCCTAAAATCTTTTTTCCTATAATTTAAAGCCATTTCTTTGTCCTGTTCCCAGTGGACATAGAAGAGTTTACAACTTCATGTAATAATAATTAAAAACACTTTTATGCAGCTTATGACTTGCATCTCTACTCAGCTTTTCTTTCTGCAGACTAAATGGATCCCTTCTTTCAGTCTTTCATTCTTATAGATCTCTGATCATTCTTCATACCCTCTTCTGAACTTCCTCTAGTTTGGCCGCATCTTTCTCAAACTGCAGTGCCCAAAATTGAGCACAGAGCTCCATTCGAGGCCCCACAGCACCAAATAAAGCAGCATTACTTCATATGCTTTACCAGGTTTGATGATATTTATTTTGTGATCTACTATTACGTTTGGATCCTCTTCTACATGACTATAGTCTAGTCTCCTTACTGCATTTGTAGAGTTTACCATTTTTATTCAGGTGCTGTAGTTTGCATTTGTCCCTATCAAAACACATGACATTTTTTTCCAGGTAGTGTCTCTTAATTAACTTTAAATTCAACTCATAACCTCTGAAATTATTGCTGTCTTTCCTGGTATCACCTTCAAATTTTATAGCTTCTTAGACACTAACGAAAGTGTTGTGTAGTAACTGGACCCAAGATCCCTCCTCATGCAGAATTCTGCTTGATACAAAGAGACTAAGATCAAGACTGCCCCTCTTTAAAACACACTTGATAGACAATTCCCTTAGTTCAGAAGAAATATTCCACTACCTTTGCTAAAGTCACCTCATTCCCCTGTTTTAGGCTCATACTCCTTCAAATTTACATGACAACCAAATGACAGACTGATTTCCAGTACTTTCCTGCATCCCTACACATTTATCATCACAGAAGAGGAATTCATTTTTGCATTAGCTGGTGAGGGAAAAAGAAGCCGAAAAAAAGAACATATGCATGGATTAAATAAGTCTCAGATTACAGTACTTCCCAGAAGTTATCTTGCAAGTGCAGTTTAAAGTAGGGGAAAAAAAAGTGGGAGGTTCTGATAAAGATACTCATGTTTGTAAGAGATAGCAGGCATGAAAAATGACAGTCAGATAAACAAACAGGAAAACATATCCACCAAACTTGAGGATGGGAGAAAGAAGTCTACAATACAGACTAAGTAAAAATGATTTTTAAGAAGTTAAATTGCAGAAGGAGATGCTTGGCATATCTGAGGGAAAAAGTCAGTTGCCTACCATTGCATGGTGAAAGTTATTTCCATGCATGGACAGTCACGTGTTTCTCAAACTGTTGACAGAAAAATAGCACCACCTATGAAGTGTTGCAAGGACACATTTTGTCCAATTAAAACTTTCAACTCCATCCAGTAGCTAGTTTTAACTAATTTCAGCCCACTCACACATTTCTAATATGTTAAGCTTTCCTTTTCCCTTGTGTCATTCTACAGATAGGCCTTTTCTACTTGTCAGACCACATCTTCTCCAAAGTATCCACCTCCTCCTTTCATTTCTTTCATTTTTCTTTAATTCTTGTTCTTATGCCTGTCTCCTCTTCTAGCACTCCTGTCCCAAAACATTAGTGTCTCTCTCTCTTTCTCCCCCTCTCTAAAGTGACACTGTTGAGTTCCACACTGTTACAGCAAAAGCGTACAAACTGGCCCCCAACCCAACTTGTTGACTTCAACTTTTTTACTTGAAAAAGTGGTTAGGAACAAAATTAATTACCATTAAATGTGTAATCTCCAACACAAGATCTAAAGAAGTTTAGATAGCAAAAAGCTTCAAACGTGCTTTCAAAAGGCCTGCTGAAGCTTGTCTACTACACTGAAGTTCTCTCCAAAACCCTAACCGGAAAACTATCTGGAATTGTAATATAAACTTTGTTTAAGCAGTTTGAAATGTTTACTGAAACAGTAATCATTAGCCTTACAGACTTGCTTCAGGGAGATACATCCAAAAAACAAAGTGCGACACATATCCAAAAAAACCCACATTCCAGCCAAGACTGATAAGAACAGCACTAATTTAGATGCAGGCTAACATCTAAATGGCATCAGTATAGCCACTATGAATGCACTGTATCAGAGCACTTGAAACAGCTCTAATAAGGTCTAAGTTGTTAACAAGTCAATTAGTTGAAGAAGACTTCTCTAAGTTAAGAATATACGTATTACCTAAGACTGAACAACTGAAAAGACTGCTTGCGCTCTCCCGTTTCACACACTCCAAAATCCCCATTAACTCTCAGCTGCTATAAGCGCAGATGGAAGCATCTAACATCTCATCCTTACCTCAGCACACTGACTATTTTGAGGGAGGAGAGACCCACATGCCATCTATTCTAAGGCTTTATCTGCATTTGTAAGTCTTCTGAAGCAACTCTTCTAGAAAACTTCAGATTAGAGTCAGCTTATACCCTTCCTTTATCTTTCATCTGAGCTCTCCTTTTCACTGTTTTGTCCTGCTTTTGCTATTTCTCGGTTTCAAGATTAAGTATGACCTTAAAAAAAAGAGTGTTTTGAGTGTAATTTTAATGACGCCTGGGCTCATAATGGCATGAAATCTAACAGAGTATCCATGAATCTTTTGCCTTTTAATTTCTTATTCTTGACTGAAGAACAAAGCACCTGCCTGCTGTTGCTACGTCACATAAAGCAGTCTAGATCTTATGACCCCAGATAACATAAAACTTTAAGAACAGTTACCATAATTAGAGGTCTTCATTTTCTCAGGGCATCAGTATAAGGTCAGACTTAAGGTAGTCTGTTATTAATTACCCCAAAGCTCTGCACTGTTAACACATGTAACTTGAGCATCCTCTTCCCACCCCTGCCTTTTTTTTTAAACTTGCTTTTAATGTCATTTAATGAAATTTAGGAGAAATTTATCTTCTATATGTGGAGGAAAAGCTTACTCCCTTTAAACATTCTGCAGCTTTACAAGGAGTTAGGAAACTGAAAACTAGACACAGTTTGAAAGCCTTCCTTTTACATACACTTCTTTAGATGTCCACTGTATGGGAAATCTGCCTCTGTTCTCTCACTACACCTACCTTGACTCTGGCAGTTTGGACAAAACTGACTCTTAAAAGTCCCTTCCAGCCCTCATCTTTTTATGTTTCTACCTTAAAAAAATGGATGTCAACAGAAGCCAGTGCATCCACGGTATGACATGACCTGAAGTATCTCCTGAGGCTTTCTTGAGCAAGAACAGAAAATACTGATGGTGTTTCCACCACTTACTATGGAAAATAAAAAAGCAACAACAGATGCACTTGAGTTCTCTGTAGTACTTTATAAGTAGAAATACATAGCTCTACTTAATACTGGAGAAGGACCAGTACCAACCAGCACGCCAACTCTAGCACATCTGTGAACTTTAGAATAGATGAATCAGCATTCCCTTCCAATGCACACACGTGTGTATATACATATGTATGTGTATATAAATATACGTATATTCACAAGATACATGGATGTGTATCTCCAAAGCTGCATGTGCACATAGATAAAACAATCCCTATTAGTAACACTAAAATCCTTTATGGATGCTTATTCCAGAAATCACCAGACTTACACTTTAAAGTTTCTTGAGGTAAGAAAGTTAAATTTATGAAGGTGTCAGTGTATCAGCTTCCACTCTATGTTTATAAGGTGTTTTTAGTCTGCCCTTGCTTAAAGGTAACCAAGCAGCCATAATAACTTTTTACTGAATCCCCGTGTTATCTCTGGAGTTATTACCGACACCTTTGTGTGATAGAGCCGGCCTCTGCCCAGACACCACGAGAAGGCAATGAGCTCAGCCATGCTCCCACCACCTCCCTCAGTAGCCCCTGTAGCTATTTACAGCCCACCGGAGGGTGGCCAAGGCAAACCCGAGACCCTCTTGCCCCTCCTGCGGCTGGTAACCATGCCATTTGCCCCTTGCAAAGGCAGAGGCCACTCCACACAAAGCTACCACGGCCCCATGCCAGGGAGCCCTGCAATTCCCCCGAGGGCCGTTGCCCCACACGATGGGGCAGGGGCCCTGCCCGCGGCAGCCCGGCCCCGGGGGAGGGCAAGGGAAGGGGAGGCCGTTTCCTCCCGCCCGCTTCCCCGGAGGGCGTGGGGCGGCCCGGACGCGATGCCCCCGGCCCGCGGCCTGTAGTGGACACCGCGCTCAGTGGCCAGGCCGTCGGCGGGGCGGCCCCTCCCGGGCTGGCAGCCTCCCTTCACCCGCCGCCTCGAAGGGCTCATCCCCCTCGCAGCGCAGTGCGGGGCTGCCCGGCTCGGCGGGAGAGGAGCGCGGCGGCCCCTTCAGGCCCGAGCCTTCGGGGCGCCGCGCCGTGCCCCGCCGCGGGCGGGATAGGCCCTCGATTCCCCGGCCTGTCGCTAAGAGCCGCCCGAGGAGAGCGCGGCCTGCAGTGCCCGGCCAGGCCCCGGCCTGAAGTTGCCTCCTTCCCCCGCCGCCCCTCCGAGCCCGGAGGCGGAGAAGGAGGAAGAGGCACCTGCGCCAAGCGCTGCCGGGGTGGGGGCGGACGGGCAGTCGGCCGCCGAGCCCCGCAGCCCCTCCCCGGTGGCGGGGGAATGGGGGTGGGTGGGTGCAGAGCCGTCCCCCGGTGTCGCAGCTGTTGTCAAACCCTCGCCTCCCTCCTACCTGACAGCATCCCCCCATCCTCCCCCCCCC
>JAOXJM010000041.1:29086624-29100215 GCA_026413425.1 Tringa solitaria | reverse complement strand
GAGCGGTTGCTGCGGGCACCCCGGGGGCGGGCTGCGCCGGCAGGTGCCCGGGCTGCGCGGGCCGGTGGGCCTCCTGCCTGCCCGCTCCCCACGGAGGGGGGGTACCCGTGTCTTTTCCCGGGAAGGCCTAGAAAGGGCAGCGCCTTAGTCCTGGTGTTAAGGGGCGCTGCGGCCCTCTCCCACCTGCCCACGGCCCGCCGGGCCTGCGGGGCAGCACAGAGGAGTGTGCTCGGTTCTCTCGGGGGGGCCTGCGGCTGCTAGGCCCCAGCCCCGGGTCCCCGGCCTGCCCTCAGCGCGGGGCAGCGGGCGGCCTGGGCCTCCTCGGCCCGGCCGGCATCCCCATGCACCGCGCTTGGCCTGAGCCCGGGTCGGTTTCTCTCATGGGGGCTTCTCCTGCCGGGGTGGGATGGGGGGATCCGCAGAAGCGGGCGGCCTGTCCCCGCGTCCCCCGGCTCACAAGGCGGTGGCAGCTGCTGGACCTGGGGCAGAGGCCGTCGGTGAGGCTGGGCCTCGTCTGCTCCCTCCCTCAGTTGAAGAAGTGGGGAGGGTGGCTCTGCAAGCCTTCAGGCAGGTGCCCCGTGGCCGGGCTCCGAGTGCGTTTGCGCGGGGCTGTCAGAGCACCGACACCTCAGCTTCTGCTTGTGTCAAACGGCCAACCTTTAAAAGGTGGCGTGGTGAGTTGGAGAGGTGGGGGTGCAGGGGCAGGATTGATTTCAGTTCACTGCAGGGGAGCTAAGCTTTTGTATGACAGAGGGAAAACGATGTTATAAATAGATGCTGCTTCTTTAGGGCTTTTCAATGCCTGAAGAGCCATTTGACCTTAGTGTGGACGTGAATGTAATGGACAATGCCTATTATTTAATAATGCATGAATGGACATGCTTATTCTGCAGTGATCTCATTTTGTCCTTGTTTAGGCTGATTGGGGTCCAAACTGAGTGAAAAGATGCTGTGAATAGCCCTGACTTTTTTTTTTTTCTTTTTTTTTTTTAATATGAGAGGTTGTCGAGGCATCTAGTTGCACCATTATAAATCAGTGGATTCCCTTTAAGGTTTCTGGTGGTGTGATCAACGGCAGCATTCACTCTCCTGTTACTGCCCAGTCCACCACTGCAGCAGTCTGTTCCCCGACCCCCTGTCAAAGTGAGACTCAGACCTCCCATCAGGATCACGAGTTGTGGCTAGAACCTTGTTATGATACTAGTGGGTGTACTTAATACGTCTAAACACATTTATTTAAGTTGTCTTTAATTTCCACCTCTTTCCTTTTTCTTTGCAGGCCATGATAAAATCCTTCAGTGCCATTTTGAGTGGGTGAAGGGGGAAAAAGGGGATTAAAAAAAATGCGCAAGCAAACAGCAGTGACGATTACTTTGGCGACCCTCCTGGGTGTTGCAGTGGGGGGCCTGGTTTTGTGGAAAGCAGCCCAGCGTCGGAAAGGAAAAGCACGCTGTAGTAGCCAGCAAGAGGAAGCAGTTATAAACTCGGGAGATGAGGAACTGATTAAGGCAGAGGATAAGGAGGTGCTTTCCATATTCAGTTCTCCCACCTTTTCCTGGCTAGAGACAACCTTTGGTGCAGACATAGTGATAGTTTCAGAGCAGGAGGAGTGGGATCGTGTTGAACCTTTGCTGAAGAATGAGCTGGAGAAGTGGCCAGTGCTTGGAGTTGATTGCGAGTGGGTGAGTGATCAAGAAGTGCCTCTCCTTTAGACTGCAAATTGCAATGGGAAATCATCTGGGTAGGATCGATCCTTCGCTTGAATGGATACAACAGGACTGACTATTGAAACTGCCTATGTGATTATCTGTCATGACAGCAGTGAAGTAGCTGCTAATTTTAATTGCTCTCACATTTAAGTGTGCTAAATGAAAGTTTTTAATACACTAGTTGTATTTGTTTACAGAACGCCTGTGATAAAATGACTATGTTAAACATACTGATACTTGTATGGCTAAATATAGCACTACATGTTTTGTATAATATCTCTTTAAATGTGATTTACTAGAAGTAGCTTGAGTTTACACTGTTTTAAATCCAGCTACATACTTAAGAAAAAATTTCTTAAGAATAATAAACCTAGAAAGGAGGATAATACTGACATGTAGATATAACTCACTGGAACTACCAGAAAGCAGAGTTCCTCTTCCACTTGCACATTTGCCTATGTGAACTCTCAAAACAGGCTTTGAGTCATTTATAAAGCCTGGCTTTGCCATTATTTTGCCTGGAAATTTATTCACTTCATGGTCATTAGTATAAGCCACAATTAAACAATGTGTTTGCCACAAACATTTATGTGGTGGGTGGCTTTGTGCTGATGCGGATTAAGAAATGTGTCTGATGTCTTCTATCAGCTCAGCTATGAGGGGGAAGGGTGAAAGGGGGAAAAGTTTCTCTTGTAGGAGTGTGGCAAGAAGTAGCTGGGGGACAGTAATACTGTGTAACAGATCATGTAATTTGCAGTAAAATTTTAGAGACATGTGACAATACTGACTGTATAAACTGACGGGTATTTCCTGTCTTTAGTGGCCTCGTTGCAATTTGTTCCAGATCCAGTATCAGTAATAATGCTGTAACCCAGACTCTTATTTTTGTCTATATTTCAGGTATCTGTACGGGGAAAAGCAAATCCCGTATCCCTCCTACAGATGGCTTCTTCCAGTGGCCTCTGCATTCTTGTTCGATTGCCCAGGCTCGTTGCCAATGGAAAGACCATCCCAAAGACCCTGGTGGACATCATGGCAGATAGTACTGTGTTGAAAGTTGGGGTAGGATGCTGCGAAGATGCTTGCAAGTTACTTCATGATTATGGTCTTCCAGTCAAAGGGAGTGTGGATCTCCGGTATTTAGCCATGAGACAGCGGTGAGTGTCTGAAGACAGGCAGCTCTGTTTAAGGCATCATTTGAGTTGGAAATATTTTAAAATAGTTTGCATATGCTGAATGATATGAGGCAGGTAGGTCTGGAGTTTTCAGGATGGTTTTAGAGCATGAGCATTGACAGCTGCAGCCCAAGAACATGTCATGCCTCTGTTCCATGGTCTTGGAAATGGAAATGAAATCTTCATGAAGATTTCATATGCTAATTGTGTCTGTTACGTTAGTCTTCTCATGCAATACTTTTCTGAGTATTGTGCTTCAGCTTGTAAGAAGTCCGGGCATGGTGGTGTAACACAGTGAGAGTGATCACCATGTCTACAGATATTTGAATACTGTCTAGAAGTATGGGTAAATGTGCCAGGGGCACATAAGTGGAACTGTTGAATTACAGGATTTCTTGAAGAATTACTAAAGTAGAGCGTCTCTAATTTTCTCTTCTAGTAACAGTGCTTCCATTAAAAGGTTACAATTGTGATGCCATTTTCTCATCCTTCTTTCTACCTAAAATACAGCATTTTATTTGAGAATATTCTTCAGTATATGTATGCCTGGGTGTGGTGTTAATGATCTGGGGCATGGATTTGTTGACCTGATGGTGCCTTTTTATCAGTGAGGATGAACTAATTGTCTCTAGTGGCCACGATTCCTCTGAGTCATTCCTGGCTCTCATGTTCCTCATGAATCCCTACAGCAGGCAGTCCATCACTCTGTGATAGACCTCTTTAGTTCAGAAATGGGTAGTTCAGAGCCAAACACTTAAGCCTTCAATGTTATCAACTCCCAGCCTTGCCTGTTTTGCATGTTGCAGGCACTAGATAATTACTAAATCTAGAAAGGACATTTTAGCAGAGGGGAGAGAGAGGAGGGAGGGAAAGCTGTCAGGCGGCTGAGTGCTGTTTGATTGGGATTCACGCATCATGTGCATTGTGTTCTGGCAGGTTCAGGGTGTGTGAGGCCATCCAAATTTGCATGGGTGTATAGTTTTATTTTTAATATGTTTGTTTCACTCTCTTTGTTAAACTAAAGGAAGGATCTACTTCACAACTGCCTTAGCCTTAAGTCTTTAGCTGAAAAAGTCCTGAACTGCCCGCTTGACAAGTCTCCTCATGTGCGTTGCAGCAACTGGGAGGCAGAAGAACTGACACAAGATCAGGTGTGTCTTCCACTTCAACTTGGTGTTTTGGGAGGAAAATCAACCTTCTTAGTAGAGAAGAGACATTACAGTAGGGAGATCTGAGCCTTCTTCGAGTTCTGCCTCAGTACCTTTTGTGTGACTGTGGTCTGAAGTTAATTTCAGACTCTGTGCCTGCATTTCCCTCCTTTTCCATGAAGGTAATTTTCTGCCGTTCTCCCGGAATTCTTGGCCCTTGATTTTCTTTAGTCCTGAAAGACCTGTAAGGTAAGATCCCTTAAAGAGTGTTTGTGCACCCAAAATATCACCTTTTTATTATTTTCTTTACTCCAATCAGTAGCAGTAAGTGCAATATTAAAGAGGGAACCTAGAAACCTTGTTCACCATCTTTAGACTATTGTTTGCCCTGCTTGATCACTTTCGTTACTGTCATGCTGCCGGTGTGTAGAAAATCAGTGGCCGGTAGAGGGAGTGACAGGATAAATAACCACACTGAATAGGCAGCCTTATCAAAAGGGAGCTTTTTTTCATTTAGGGAGGGCTTGATGGAGGTGGGAAGGTTTTTAAGGCCTGGCTGACCTGAAGATTTTTTCAGCCCCTTGTGTTTCCTGAGGGCACCCATGAGTATTTCAAGTATGACTGATCTAAAAACCTGGGGTGTAGTGATGCTATGAAAGTGTCACTCAACTGCCAGAACCCTGGGTGAACTTCAAAAGGAAATGCATTCAACTTCTGGCTTCGCTGTACCTAGTGTTAAAGACTGATAAATGTTGCATTTGAGTGCTTGCTGTTTGTCAGTATCTTGATGCCTGTGCTTTTCTGCAGGTTCTCTATGCTGCTAGGGATGCCCAGGTCTCGGTGGCTCTGTTCCTCCATTTGCTGGGATTTGCCAGCCTCCCTGCTACATCTGAAGGTGAAAATTATATCGCTGCTTGGGAGAAAGCACTGGGTAAATGCCGGGGCTTGGTGGATATCCCATTTAGAGGAAGAAGGAGTGGCAGCACAGGAGAGGAGAAGAGTGGAGAGGGACATTCCCCTCAGAAGACAAAGAATCGGAAATCTTCAGTGAATGGGCAGCCCTCTGGCAGTCAGCAAGTGAGAGATCCTCGGAGGCACAAGAGAAAGCCTCTGGGCGTGGGATATTCTGCACGGTAAGTCTATGGGCCCGTTTTACTCCTTGGGTGCAGATGGAACACTTTGAATGATGCCTCATGCTCTACTCATTACACAGAATGGATAATATGAGCTAGGAAAGAAAACGCAGGTCATGGGAGCTAGATCCTGTTTATGTTTTCCCTCTAGGTGGTATTGAAAGTGGTTGCAGTGCTGGGATCATAAGGAGGTTGAGGGGCTGTCTTCAGCTTTTGTCCTTATTGTCTAGAGAGCTGAGTCCCAGCAGGTGGGCTGTCCTGGTGGCACTTACTGCCCACACAGCTGTGCCCTGTCTCCTCCAGGGAAAAGGTGGCAACTGCATGGAGCCTGTCCTGTCAGCAGGATCTGCCTTGTGGAGTGCTGTTTGTTCTGTGCTCTCCCAGGTCACTGTGGCCACATAGATGTCAGGGTGCTGAGCAGAAACGAAAGCCGAGGTTAGAAGGGGTGAGAGACCTTATGAGAGGTGCCAGGAGGGCACAGGAAGGGACAGTCTGCAGCAGCATCAAAGCAGGGCACTTCTGTAGGACAGTACTGCTTTGGCTTTGCAGGCTCAGCTGTTGCTGGATTCAGGGTCCCTGTCCCCCAAGTGATTTTTGTGGAGCACATCCTAAATTCTTACAGCCTTTTGCTAGTTAAAGTTCAGTTGTTTTTAAATTAAAACAAGTTGGAGAAGGCTCTTTAAGCTCAATGCAGTGGAATACACGGAGAGCTAGTATGTGTGGCTTTGGATGCAATCTAATAAAATTAATCATAGGGATGTAGGAAATAAAATTGTCTGTAATTAGCATTTGGAAAGAAAACCAGTCATTTTCGTATTTATTTTCTTCTTTTCAAGTTTATTGGATTGGCAGTAAAGGCATTTTAATACAGTCAATAATATTGATTTTATAAGCAATCATTAACGGTACTGTGTTGTACACAGCAAGTCTCTTCAGATGTATTTTTTTTTCCTGTTGGAGCCTGTATCATACAAAACAGAAGGACTGCACCTCACGGGAAGGTTAAAATTTAAACAAAATTGTATTCCAAGCTAAATTGAGATCTTTCTATGGTTGGTTGGTTGTTTATTGTTTTTAAGGGCACTTGACTTGAGATCTGTAGACTCACTGTTTTTTACAGTATCTCCAGCAGTCTGGCTCTCATCTGTAATAAGACTGAATGTGGTTTCAAAAGTCCATTTCCACTTTTACTTTCTATAAGCCTGTTTATTTTTAATGTTTATTAATTTAGAGTTGGGAAATACTCCAGTTATCATGGTGATTGAGCTGAACTGCTGATGCTCAGTGGAAGGAGACCTCCTGTATCATTATTGTTTTGTTGCGTTTTTTTCCTCCACGGACCTCAGAAGAAATCCTTTTGTCAGATTACGTAGCCTGTCAATCAACCTTTTCAGCTGGCAGAGCTCTGCTGAGTACTTATTTGTATGATCTTGCTGGAAAAAAAGCAAACTTTTCCACAGTGCATTGTGACATGTCTGTATCCCTGGCCAGTTCCTCCCAGGTGCTCCCTGAGCTCAGTCTGCTCTGCTCTTCGGTTTTGTTTGAAGGAGGTTGGCAGAGTAAGGAAATGTTTTCTGCAGAACAAAGCCCTTCCACACACTGCCACAAACCACCAGAGACCGCTCCAACAGGACTTTTTGCCACTGACTAAGGTTAGGTGCATGTGTTTCAGAGGGCCTCAGCTCAGCTTTGTTTGTCCCATGGACTCACGTGTTTGGGTTCACAATGCTCCAAGAGCTTTTTTATATATTTCTCTTGGATTAATTTCTGTCACACTAAATTTCAGAAAAGTGGACTTAATCGAACATTAAAATATGGGCTTAGGCAGCTGATCCTTGAAATTGCCTTGCCCGTAATTGACACTCTCTTTTAGCTTACTCTTAGCTCATCGTCCTTCTTGACTTGAATTCTCTTTTGTTTTCTAATGTAAGTTTTTTTTTTTTTGGAAAATGTCATCACTGATGGCATCTCTTGAAAACTGGGATTCAGAGTTACAGTTCTCTTGGCAGCAGGAGAGCAAAGATACCTTACAGTCAGTTGGTGAACCCCAGGTAAGTTTTCAGATGTTCTCCTTCCCTTAGCAGCAGCCTGCACAGTGCTCAGCAACCTTAAGTGTGCATATAGGGGCACTCCTGTGATTTGGAGGAGGCTGCATGAATTGCTGTGTGGAATGCGTGACTATAGAGAGCTCTGAGGGGTTTTTTGGCACGCTGCTACTGTTGCTGTAATGCTGCCCTTGTTTCATAGGAAATCTCCACTGTATGACAACTGCTTCCTGCATGCACCAGATGGACAGCCCCTGTGCACTTGTGATCGCAAGAAGGCTCAGTGGTATCTGGACAAGGGGATTGGAGGTGAGCACACCAATTTTTGTATTGGTGTTTGAAATACATCACTATTTGTTTTTTTTCCTTGTGTCTTAGCTAATTAGGCATGAACTTTTTGTATCCTTTCTTATTGAAAATACTGTTGGGGATTTGCTAAGATGATTCCTCTGTTTTAACATTGTTATTTTAGCTTTTAGGTACAAATTTTTCTCAAATATTCTCTGTTTGCCTTTACCCTTTCAGAGCTAGTTAGCACAGAGCCATTTGTTGTGAAGCTGCGGTTTGAGCCTTCAGGACGTCCTGAGTCTCAAGTTGATTATTACCTGACAGTCAAAGAGAACCTGTGTGTTGTGTGTGGGAAGCGGGAGTCCTATATCCGGTGAGTTGTTTAGTGGGGTAAGAGAAAAATGCATCTTTTAAAACAGGTCTGAGGTCTGCATCTAGTTTGGCATCCAGAAGCTTGGGTAGTGGCCTGAAATGTCATTCTTGTTCACATTCTGGCTGGGCTATCACTGTTTGAATGCTCTGTAGTTGTATGCGTCTGGGTAGGTTTGACACTGAACAAAAAGCCTTCCCTCTTACAGAGGCAGGAGGTATCTGTCCTTGGAGAGAGCAAAGCATATGGACCGTGTATGTGCTGTAGTTTGAATGACAGGGGGCAGCAGTGTGCCAACACACACTGTTCTGATGGCATCTCCTTGTGAAAATAGCTGTACTCTTTCTTCCATTGCTTAATCCTTATATTTTTGAAACGTTTAGGTGGGTCTGAAGTCCATGAGGTCATGAAAGGTGAGATTTTTTTGTCTTTGCAGCTGTTACTATTTACCTGAGTGGTATGTGTCTCATAGTGCATTGCTCTACTTCTTTTTTTTTTACAGCATAACTTTATACAGTATTACCTTTTTTTTTTTTTTTTAAATCAAAATCAATGAGTTTTTGGTAGGAAAAAAAAGGGAAATGCAGAAAACCTATAGAGAGAAGTACAAATAAAAAGAAGTTGCAGAACCTATTGCTGCACTGAGGGTCCTGACCCTGGTGATCTTTGGTTTTTTCCTGAACTTTTAGCATTAGTTGATCCTTTGTGGGCCAGGAAGAGGAGGAGTTGGGGAGTAATAGCCCCAGGCAAATGTAACGAGATGGCTGGTTTGTCTTCCTTAGGAAGAACATTGTTCCTCACGAATACCGAAGACACTTCCCCATCCAGATGAAGGATCACAACTCCCATGACGTGCTCCTCCTCTGCACATCCTGCCATGCCATCTCCAATTACTATGACAACCACCTCAAGCAGCAGCTGGCTGAGGAGTTTGGTGCCCCCATTGGCTCTGAGGAAGGTGTGCGTCTGCTGGAGGACCCTCTGCGCAGGCAAGTGCGCTCTGGGGCTCGAGCCCTGCTGAATGCAGACAGCCTGCCCGACCCCCGGAGGGCAGAACTTCTGCAAAGCATCAAGGACTTCTTTAACACAGAGGCAGTTACCCCAGAGATGCTCCAGGAAGCAGCTGGTCTGGAAACCAGGTATAACAAGCCCATCAGCAGATGTAACATTTTAGTCATTTATGTTGGCACAGAAGTTCAACAAAAAGTTGTCTGCACACAGAGCCTTGGGTAAATATTACTGCAGCAAAATGAAAGAAAATCCAGTAGAATTTGCAGAGCTAGGGATCACGCATGCTGACTGACTTGTCTGAATTTGTGACTACTAGGAGTTGATCTGCACAGGAAAAATGAGCCTCTAGAAGCGTAATTTCATCACTTGTATAAACCTCCAGAGTCTGGTTTTATACAACCTTGATGCATTTAACTAGAAAGCAAGGATAGGAAGAAGATAATTGTTTGTGCTGTACCCTAAGGCTCTAAGTAGACAATTGTACTCTGTGTTTCTTACTGTGTTTTTGTTTACCCCCTTCTCCCCTCAACCCAGCAGTGGTTTGTGAACTGCAACTCTTGTTTTTCCCCCTCTTTCCCTTTCTGTTCCAGCAATCTCCTCCTGTTCTTGTTCTCCGTCTTCCCCTCCACTATTTTATACCTTCTGAAGGACAGATCAGGGAGAGAGACTGAAAGACAATCATATCAGAAGTCTTCTCACTTTCTCAAAGCTTCCCCAAATATCTTTTCTTAACCAGTATCTGGTCTCTCCATGAAGTCGGTATTTTCTCCTTGTTATGCTCACTGTTATTTGTAATGTCCCGATGTTGTGACTCAGAACCTATCCAGGCAGGGAATTCAGTGGCAGGATCAGGGCTCTGGAGCGTCATATGGTTCTTGCCTTGAGAAATTTGCAGTCTGTCTTCTGAGGAGCCTGTAATGGACCTTGAGAGCTTTGTTTAGTATTGCTGTAAAAGAAGAACACTTATTCAGTTCAAAGAAACCAGCTTCCCAGTGTGACTGTGCTCTGGAAAGCAGTCTGGCATTGAGTAGAGCTTAAAACTCTCCCTCCTGGTTAACTTACCATGTCTCCTGGTTAACTTACCATGTGTCTGTAATTAGGCTCTGCAGCTGACAGCATCTTCAAGTGTCTTGCTGTTCATTGTAGACAGGTCTAGAATCTGACAGTGGGCTTGTGTGAAAATAAACTCTGCTTGTGTCCTGGCAGGATCTGCAATGAGAGCTACATGCCACATGGACTGAAGGTGGTGCAGTGTTTTGCTAAAGGAGGCCTGCGCTCCCTTATGCAGTTGGAGAGACGCTGGCGGCAGCATTTCTTGGACAGCATGCAGCCCAAGCACCTCCCAGAGCAATGGTCAGTGGACCATAACCACACCAAGCTGATCCGAAAGTATGGGGAGGATCTTCAGATTGAGCTTTCGTGAAACTAACTTCCTGGACTCTAGATAGTGTCTAATGGACATATGTAACTGAAGGTGGAAGGACTGTTTTTATTTCTGTGTCTCCACTAACCTCTGGGCCTGGCTGTGCAAACAGGCAGCAGTGGATCTGCCAGGTTTGGCATTTTATAAGAGTTAAATCCATGGAATCAGACTTGAATTTTCAGGTGTGTCGTGGTTTAACCCCACCAGCAACTAGGACCATGCAGCTGCTCGCTCACTCCCCCCAGTTGGAAGGGGGGGAGAGAATCAGAAGTGTAAAAGTGAGGAAAAAAAACCCTTGTGGGTTGAGATAAAGATAGTTTAGTAGGTGGAGCAAAAGCCACACGCGCAAGCAAAGCAAAACAAGGAATTTGTTCACTGCTTCCCATTGTCAGGCGGGTGTTCAGCCATCACCATGAGACCTGGGCTCCATCATGCGTAACAGTTACTTGGGAAGACAAGCACCATCAGTTTGAACATTCCCTGCTTCCTCCTCCTTCCCCCAGTTGATCTACTGACATCATACGGCATGGAATAGCCCTGTGGCCAGTTGGGGTCAGCTGTCCTGGCTGTGTCTCCTCCCACCTTTTTTTACATTCCTGGCATGCTTGCTGGCGGGGCTGTGAGAGAGACGGAAGAGGCCTTGACTGCTTAGCAATAACTGAAAACATCAGTGTTTTACCAACACTGTTTTCCTCTCAAATCCAAAATATAGCACTATATCAGCTACTAGTAAGAAAGTCAACTCTATCCCAGCTGAAACCATGACGAGGTGGTTTGGAATTTTTAATCCTAGTCTGTCACTGACTCATTCAGTGCAAGAGTAATATGGAAAGGAACTTGCCTTTTCAAAGTGACTATGGGGAGTTATTTTCTACCCCTCAGGATGGCTGATGCCTCCAGACCATTTCTCTTAACACAGAGCACAATATTTTAACATTTCCAGGTTTTCCAACGGGTACATCTGCGCCCTTAGCTGCACCTTGAGAGTCTCCTGATAGAAGCCTTTGCTCTCAGTGCAGTTGTACCCATGAGATTTTCTCAGAGAAGACTTGCTGCCAGAGAGAGATTCCTTGTTTGGAAGTGGCAAAGAAATCTTACCTTTTTTTGCAGATTCCCAGCTGTATTAGCATTGCATATGGGCCTCGGTGAGTTTGCTGGTGGCAGGTCCCTGATGAGAAGCGGCTCTCTTTGGCTCTAGCACTATGGAATCACCCATGTCAAGTCTTTTCTTGAACACCTTCCAGCAACATACAGTCTATAAAAAATGTTATGTCCTACTTCAACTTGCTTATCATGAATAACTCATGGTAGGTACCTTTTCATATCAGACTGAAAAGGTGTCTTAAAAGGGATGAGAGGAAACAATTTTTATTTAAATACCAGCATCTTTTAAGACATCAGACCACGTGTGGCAGAAAACTGGAAGATCTAGTGTTCTGTTCCTGGATTTGACGTGTGTGGTGGTGAGCAGGTCATACTCTTTCCATGCCTGTTTTCCTGTCTCTAAAATGGGACTAATAATACTTACCTATCTCACAAGGGTGTTGTGAGGCTTAATTCATGTTTTTGTAAAATGCTTTGAAAGTATAAGCTAGTGTGTGCTAATTATTACTGTTGTTTTTTAAAATGTGCTGCTGTCTGACTTTCTTAAATATTCATGTTTTTTGCCTGGTGCTAGACCTTAGTTAAATATAACTTTTTAAAAATCCATACCCCTATCTGTGAAATCACTTTTGATTATTTTGATTGCATGAGCGTGCTTCTCCTGAATGGTGAAGCTATGCTCAACTCTTACAGGTCTCTGTAAAAACGTTTCAGTAAAACCCTGAAGTTGTACTTCACACTACTGCATATAGCGCAGTTGACCCACATTTTATTACAACATTTGGGCAGAATCATGGACCTGCTGTTACCATGGCTGAAACTCTCCCTTATCAGATAATTCAAGAAATTTCACAGGCCAGGGGTGAAAAACCTGTTTGGTAGCAGAGACTGTTTGAGATAAGTAGGAGCCCTGAAGAAATGGTACGTTAATGCCATCCCAGAGGAGCTGCAGTAGCAGCCTGAGCAGAAGGAATCAAAGATTAATGATAAATACTACTTATCTCTGAGCTGCAAATGAGACCATTTTCATTATATGGGCAATTTTATTCCTTTCCTGTACCACTGACAGGTCTTAACAAAACCTGATCTAGCCAAATGTGTTCTGTCTCTGCTCGTTTGCACAGCTGATTGTAATCTCAACAAGAACCTCCTGTCTACAGCAGCAGCTTGGATACAACTATTTCTCTCCACAGCATTTTGAGCATGTGTTCAAATAATGCGATCTCCTGTCTTGAGTGCCATCTAACCAGGGTGGTGAGAGCTCTTTGCATGGCTCAGAAACTCCTTTTCAACAATCAGGAGTACAAGATGACCATCTCGCTTATTCATTCTGCTTTGATTTTTCTCCCTTTGTTCAGATGCAGGAACTCCTGATCAAGGTGTCCTTATTTAATGGCACCTGTAGGCCTACTACAGGGCTGCTGTCTTTTCTCTTTGTCGAGGCAAGAAAATGATGTTGAGACAGGGACAAGGTCCTCTAAATGTAAGGAGTCAGTGGTATCATTGAAGAGTTTTGTGGGTTTTTTTTCCAAATTGCTTGTTCAGAAATAGAAATTTGCAAAGAAAACTTCATAAATATTTTCTTAACTAAGATTCTTTGTAAGAAATCCTTAACTTTCATCATTTTAAGTCAATCTGAAAGAGGAGGGGAAGTGATATATTTATTGTGCAGAAATAGGTTATTTTTATATGATTGTGATTTTAAATTTTCTGCCAGTCTATAGATAGAACTTGCGTGTATGTTTTCATCGCTACCTGCTAAATTCAGTAAAAATTTTCTCTTTTACCAGTCTTAGCACTATTGAAGCTTTTTTTCCTTTTTTGTGTGCCTGCTATTTCTCTTCTTTCCCTGGGTCTCACCCTGTCCTGAACCTCCCCCTCTGAGTTTCCCTTCCCTGATGTGTCTGTCAGAGATCAGCCATGGAAGAGCCCGTGCTGGCAGCAGTACTTCTGAGCAATACCATAGCAGGTTTGCTCAGGTGTACTTGAATTGTTCTCAGGCTCTCAGTGAATTCAGCTGCTGTCCTTGGCCTGGTCACATTGGTCAGTCATGATGTCTACAGAACTACCCTTTTTAAAAATTTCAAGAAGAACTGGGAACTGCTGGCGAGGGTACAGCAGAGGACCACGAAGATGATTAGGGGTCTGGAGCATCTCTCTTATGAGGAAAGGCTGAGGGACTTGG
>JAOXJM010000041.1:29042681-29063762 GCA_026413425.1 Tringa solitaria | reverse complement strand
GATGCTCGGGGAGGGGGTGGGGGGAAGGGGAGCCAGGAGAGGGTTTCGCTTTGCCTTCGGGTGGCGTTGTATTTATTTTAGCATTCGTGTCCTGTCGCCATGGCAGCCGTTACAGTCGGGGAGCGGGGCGGGCAAACCCCGGGGGAACAGAGTAATGCCGCGGGGAAAGTATTTTGCGAGTTGTCTCCGCCGCCGGCTGAGAGCGGCTGCCCTTGGCTGAGGAAGAGGGTGGGTGAAACAGCTGGAAGGCTTTTGGTTCGCGTTCAAGAGGCGCAAATACACGCACATGCCTATATATGTGTATATATATATATATATATGATCGCAGTTTTTTCCCATCAGGGTGAGCCAAGAGCCATGGCCTCTCACAAGCCCTTCCTCCGGCCAGCCGGCTGCTGGGCATCGGGCCGGGGGATGCGAGGGGCACTTGCAGTGGGGAACCGTGCAGCTGGTACCAGCCTCTGCCTCGGCTCCTCCTGCTCTGCTGCCAAACGGGGGACCTGGGCTCAGCTCCCGAGTTTTGTCTGTTTTTAGCCGGAGACGGCAGTCCGTGAGTTGGGCTCGGGCAGCGTTTGGGCAGGGTGGGAGATGGGGGAGCTTTTGGGGCTCCTTGCTAACCCAAGGGGTGATAGCGGTGCTCTGCTGTGCTACTTCAAAATTGCTTTCAAAACCCCACACTCTGCCATCCCGGGTGTCTGTGGGCTCGATAGGGTGATAAAATTGAGTTCCTGACTTGAGGATGATGAGAACCTTTCTGCTCTGTCCTTGGAGGAGGTTTGTGCTCTTTCAGCCTGTGTAATAGCTCTCCCAACTCTAGGCAGTAGCTTCATAAAAAATAAACCAGCCCCTGGAGCAAAAGTGGCCCAGCAATACCATTCCCCGGAGCGATCCAGCTGAAGCAGTTTGGGAACTGCACTGTGTGTCACTCTTTGGCTGCAAATCCATTTATCAGCCGGTTACGCACACATGGAAGCAAACAAAAGCAGCAGCCTGGTCAGAGTCAGAGCAGGGGCCAGGCGCCGGGGCTCTCCGCTTCCCTCCTCGACTGATGCTGGGATTTTTGGCCTGTGTCTCTCTCTTTTCCACCTGTAAACTGGGGGTGGCAGGTGTGTGCGGGGGTGTTTGGGAAGCCTGGTGAATGTTTGGAAAAATGCTGTCAGAGCAGCCACAGCCCTCAGGGCAGCAGGGTGGAAATCCTTCTGCTGAGACCCCACGCTTGCAGCAGCTGAAATTCAGAAGTCAAAACTGAGGCTCTCTGGCAGAGCGAGGATGTTACTGGCCTTTCTTAGGGCCGGGGGCTGCCAGCAGCTCAGGCTGCTCTGTTGTGAGACCCTCTGTGGAGCTGGAGTGGAAATTAATGTGGTGCCCCCGGGCAAGGAGCTCTGTGCAAGTGCTGCAGACCTTGGGGTTGTGCTGGGAAGCACTCTCGGGCTGGCCAGGGTTGACTTGAACAAACAGCGGATTTGGAGCGCTGCTGCCTGTCGGATTCCACCTTAGCAGCGGGAGAAGCTGCCCCTGATTTCTTGTGTGTGCTTGAACATGCTGCTCTGGCAGTTTTATTTCTCCATTCCCCCACTTATCCCTTCCATATTTTTTTTATTACATTTACTTTACTCCCTCACAGAGGGCTTGTGAGGTTACATGAATCCATATCATCTGCCAAACACCTTAAAATCCTCCTCGGGAGGAGGATGCTGTGGCAGTGCCGCACGTTGTCCTATTGCTGCTGTTTGTGGGAGGTGGTGGGCGCTCATGGCTAACCACAGAGCCTCTCTTCACAAGCTATAGTGCCGTGTAACAGCTGCTCCAAACCTGATCCTGCTCGCAGATCCACGTAAAGCATCCCAGCTCTGCTCCATGCCTGAAATCCCTTAGCAGGGAAAAATAATCATCCTTAACTGGGGTCCCACGATGAGCCAGCCTCCTTGAGTAAGTCCTGGTCCCCTTGGCAGTCGCAGCTGGGATGAAGGAGGACCCTCTCCTGATGCACCTGACAGGGAGGTGTGGTGGAAATACTACATCCTGCCGCGATCTGCTTGCATAGAGAAGGGAAACAGGAGGATTTTGTGGTGTCTGGGCTTCCCCTTGTGCATGCAGAGCTGTTTCCCGAGGGTTCGGTGGGCTGCTGTGAGAAGCGAGCTGGTAAAAGGCAACATACGTGCTGCTGTCACTCTGCAGCACCATGGCTATCGGAGAGCTTAACGGGCTTCGCTTCAATAGGAGATGGAGAACGAGCCATCCCGGCCACAGCCTCTGCCTGTGCTGCTGGGGTGGAAGCAGGGATGCGGCTGCAGGTGGGCACAGGGCAGGAAGGTCAGTGGGAGCCCGGGACAGCACTCCCCTGCAGGAGGTGTCATCTGACTGGGGTCTGAGCAGTTGGTCTCCTGGGGCTGAGTTGTCCGTGTGACCCCGTGGGGCTGGTTGCGCAGAGGCTGTAGCTGTGCGGGGCGCTCCTCGGCCCGCATCCCCACATCCTTACCAGTCTGCGGGCTGCAGCACTGCCCACCGCCCTCTCCCAGCCATTCCAACCACCCTGCTGGAGAAGTGATGAATTTAGAGACACGGTTGTCCTTTAGCAGTGCAGAGCCCTCAACCTAGAGTTCATTCCCCGTAAAGTCAGATTACATGACTTAATATATAATGGCAGTCTTGTGTAAGAGGAGGCGTGCCTATACCCCGCGTGCTTCTCCTGTCCCTTGGCCTTCTGCTGGGCCATGGAGACAAGCTGTCTGTTTTGACCCAGCTTTTGGTTTCCTCCGCTCTGCGTGAGTGATGGTGTTGGAGTTCAGGTTTGGGCTCATCTGCAAGTAAGGGTGACTCATGTGACTTTTGGGTCTCTGGAAAATATTTTTTCAGTTTTCTAAAACTGGCTGCTTTTCTGTCTGGAACAAAAAAAAATAATCTTGTCTTTTGGGTGAGCGAGTCCAAGAGTTCTGTTCTTGTGTCTATGCCGTGACATTTCAAATCCTGGGCAAATTAAGGTGAATTGCCTGTTTTTTTAAAAAATGAAGTGTTTTCTGGGTTTGTGGTTTTCTTAATTCTTGCCCAATGCAAAGAATAAAAATCACCTTGGGTAAAAAATATAGTCAATTGCAAATCTCAGCTTCAAACGGGTTTGTTATTTGCTGACCTCATGTTTATTAGCACAACTTTAAACTTAAAATCTGGATGCCTGACTCCTAGAGTCAGCAAGGGAAATCTTTGGATATTAAAGTTGGGGCGGAGCTGTCAGAGATCATTGTCCCAGAAACAGCTTGTGCATTAATGGAGATCCTCCAGATCTCTGCTTTATAGCCAGAAATCTTGACGTTTGGGGTCTCTGCAATAGCCTTTCCCCAAACAGGTCCTGCAGATGCTTGAAATAAAAATGCAGAAATTGGTGAAGGGCAGGCCTGACTTGGTGTTGTGCCAAGCCCCTGCACGTTTCCCCTTCCACCCGCCACGGAGGGTGGAAACACAAGTGAGTACCACAGTGCTAGCAATGCATTTTTCTCCAGAGCATGGCATAGTTTCATATCAATTAGGATGAGCCCTGGGATCTCTGGCAGCTGGTTTGTGTGTTGGGTGTTTCTGGAGGATGGAATTCCTCCCTGGGCTCTTTTCTGTCTCTCCCAGGCAGGGGGTTGCCTCCTCCTCCTCGGAAATTTCCTGGAGACAGAAGCTCTGCAGTGTGTCTTTTGGAGGGGCTTTGGCATCATTTCTACACTGTGTACGGCCAGTTAATCATTCACCACGTGCTGCTCATCTGCTTTAGCACGGCGCTGATGGGCAGAGCCCAGGACTCTGGGCAATCTTTAGATTACAGGGTGGGAAGCTCACCCAGCCCACCAGTGTCCCACTGAAGAGGGCAAGGCCATCGCTGTTGTGTGGGCAAAGCTTGGTAGTCGGAGGGGTGGCTGGTGGGTAGCTTTGAAAGGGGAATCTTGCTCTGGGCTGACTGAGCTCAGGATGTGAGCATTTGCTCCCATTTCCCAGTCAAAAGCTGGATGTGAGGCTGCCTGCACACTGCTCCAGCTTGCTGAGTTCTCTGGGGTGGTAGGAAACATGCCTGCAAGATGGAGACAGAAGGGTATCATTAGTTAAATGCTCTGGTTGCGTTAGGCTGGAGCCTGATTGCTCTTTGCAGCAGGTATGTTGTCTCTTATCTTTGTCCTGCCCACTTCTGTGTAGCTCCTCTGTGCCCTCCCTAGAGACAGTTGGGCAGCTGAGAGACCCAATATTGCAATCCTGGCTCACGTATCCTGGGCTCAGCTCTCCTCCCTGCTCCCTTCCTCTGTCCTCAGCCACGTAGAATGAGCACATTCTACAAGATGGGATCAAGGTGTCCTTTTCCCTTGGAGCAGAAGGGTTTCCAAATGCTCTGTGAACGTTGCTGAACTGAGCATCACCTGCCTGTAGCGAGACAGCGAGCAGGAGATTCCCTGAGAATAGGAGGTGTCTGTAGGCATCAAGCAAGTCAGCGCACAGAGATGTCAGGTGTCTGATTCTCCCCTCTTGTTTAGCCAGAAAGTAGGCTGCCTGGAGGCAGGTCTTGCAGCCTTGAGGATGTAACTCTGGGAACTGAGGTGGGTCCAAATTTTAAAAAAAAAAAAAAAAAAAAAAGGCAACAAAGAGGGGGAAGACCACAAATTCCTTGCATTGGCATATTGTCAGGTTTGTGAAGTACAGGTTTGCTTTCATGTCCTGCTGTGCCATGGAGAGAGAAGGCCTAATATTTAATGAGATGCCACAGCTGATTTCAGCAAGCCTCCTTACTGCTTGACTCCTACCAGGTTGCTCACTCTCGAGCCTCCTGCCTTTTTTGGCAAAGATCACTAATATGGCTATAGGGGCTTCTTTCTGTTCTTAGGCTGGGTAGCCGTGTGTCTGTTTGCACACACGGGAAGCTCTGTGGTCCACCGAGGCTGCTGAGCTGCCTGTAAGCCCCACAGCATCAGATGCAGGCACCAGGAGCCCGAGCCCAGGGAAACACAGTGAGCAAGCCAGTGACTTCTCCGTGTTCAACAGATTGTGAAATGTTTTCTTAAAACATCTTCATCCCTTCAAACTAAAAGAAAAGCGAAGGGGACTTGGGCTCTCTCTCATGCCAGCCCGCAGAGCAGCTCTGCAAATACCTGGGGTGATGGAAATGAGATGGAAAAAAACCTGCAGGTCGGTTGTGGTGCTGATGCTTTCACAGGGGGAAAGTGGCCCCTCCAGTGCCCTTTCAGCTTGGCTCATTCCCCTGCCAAAACCCAGCACCTCCCCAGCTCTTCCCTGTGCCGGTGTGGCCTCTGCTCTTCCCAGTTAATTTTAGTGGTTCTGTGGGAGCCGTTCCTGCTGTGCCCAGACCCCTGCAACACTGATTCTTTTCGGTTTTTTGCATCTCTGTGGGATTCTTATAAATGCCAGATGTGCCAGCTCCCTGGAAAAGGACGACTTGGTAACTATTTCTCCAGGGGTATTACTGCAGGAGGAAGATTCAGTGACAGTTCGACAGCTTAATATTTTATTTACTGTGTTTATGTTTTAAAAATGTGGCAATGAATGCTGTTTGCCTAAGTGGCAGAAAATGATTTTATATTTAATTTGTCCCTGTGGCCCCTGTGGTGCATTAAAAATAAAAGCAATGGTTCACAATAATAATAATAATAATAAAACCCAGTTGGCAGTTCTGGCCTTAATTGTTAATCTAAGTGATAAGTTAGCTGGGGCTTGGGTAGTGTGGTGGTCTGGGCAGCCTGGGACGGTGCGGGGGGTGAAATGCAGACCCCCTGGAATTAATTTATTTTTTTTTACCTGAACCTTTCTATTAAATAAGTGGGTGAAGCAGCTGCAGGTTTTAGCGAGCTAAAGCGTTCTTTCTGTATGCGGCTGTTTCCACAGTTGGATTTGTCTTTGCATATACAAAACTGCCCTAAGACTGAAAAGCTGAAGATGTAGTGGTGTTTGCTGGAAGCAGAAGCCTTTGCGAGACATCTCAGGTCGCTCCTTGCTGTGGTGAAACTCATCCCAGGTGCGTGATGCGGAGCCTGGTCGGGAGTCACTTGAAAGGCAAGGGGAGAAGATCTGGTTTTGTTTCAGCGGCACCGAACTGGGACTGTGCCCATGTTGGAGGGCTGAAAAATTACTACCTTGTTCTTGTTAGAAAAACACGCAGCGTAGCACAAAGCCAATGAAATGAGCAGAGGTGAATGTGCTGGGGCTGAAGCAGAGGGGTCAGTGGGGAGCCCTGGCTGCCCCATACCGAGCATCCCTTCCCTTATGCAGGGAAAGCCCCAGCACAGAGGGTGGCCAGGCAACGTCTCCTTCTTGCTCTTCCTTGGCTCTTCCCAGGGTGCCAGCTGGTTGTTTATGTCCCAGGACATCTCAGTGACAGTCCCGGCACCTCCTTCTTTTTCCTGCTGTAGTGGTGAAGACTGCTCCCTTGTGTTCCTCCAGCCCTATCTGCCAGCAGGGCTGTCAGCTCTTTGGGGCTTGGCCTGTCGGTTGTCGCTGCTGTTCTGCCTAGGCAGCGCCTGGTGCAGAGGCTGTGATCTACAGCGTGTCCTGTACAGTCACATTAAGGCAAAGACATAACTAAAGTGAGACCTGTGGACTGGGAGCCAAGTTGCCTCACACGCTGAGCTGCAAACTCACCCTTCTTACAGGCTTCTGTGCCTCAGTTTCCCCAAAGTCTAGAATGGAGATTTTTATCTCCTTCACGGGGCTTTTGGGAGGCTGAGCTTGCAAGTTTTGTAAAGGGCTGGAGATGAGAGAACCTTAGCAAAACACTCGGTTGAGTTCACCCTTTGCACACGTTTGAACCAAGAACAGGATTAGCAGAAATGCAGTGGGTCAGGGATGATCTGTTGCCAGAGGAAGACGTTAAAGGCGCAGCACGGTGAGTTCTGTGTCCTGAACAATAGGATCTGTAAGGAAAAGGCCGTGTCCTGCGTGCCTCTGTCTTTCACTGTGTTTTTGTAAGCACGTATTTCTGCAAGTAATAGAAGTGATAAAGGACAGGAGCTGGATTCTCCTCGTCAGATTTCCAGGTCCACATTGTGCTTATGGTTGTGGAGACACTGAGATATATAGAAGTACATTTAAAAAAAAAAAAAAAAAGAGAGAGAAAAAAGTGGCCTCTTGAGTCCCATCTTTGCAGAGAAATTATCCATGTTGTGATGTGCTTTGAGCATATGGGTAATTTCTCAGTGTTGGTAGAGCCTGAATTTTTGACAGGCAGCTGTGAGCTCTCTTTGGAGCTGCTTCAGGAGCATCGTCTCTCAGAGACCTGCTCCATCTCCTCCTGTGGTGGCAACGGAGGTCCACCAACACCTTTGGCATATCAGCTCTGTGCTACCCCAGGATGTGAATGAGGCTGGCATGTGGGGCTGCCCCTGGGCAGGGAAGCTCTTTTAGCCAGGCTGATGATACTTGGTTGGTGGATGATGGAGCTGCAGGGCTGATCTTTGCCATCCAGGCTTCAAGGCTGCCATGGTCAGGCTGGGTATAGTGCTCCGACTTCTGACTCTCTTGTAGCGTGGGCACTGATGACACTTGGCTAAAGCTGCAGAAAATTATCTACTTTAACCTCTTGTTTTCTTCCTCCCACTTTCCAAATGTTTCATCTGTTAGACTGAAATGTGGTCCTTGTGAGGAGGCTTTGTTTTGAAGTAGCAGAGAGAGAAAAAGCAACTGTGCTGAAACCTGCATCAGCTGTTTTGTGGGCCCAGGAGGGAGGGGAAAAAAAAAAAGGAATACTTTTTTATTTTAGACAGGCTGAATCCTGAAACAGCCGGGTCTTGGCTGGAAAAGTGCTCTTACCCAATGAAGATGTCTTCAGAGGTTTTCTGAAAAAGTCTTCCTGCAGGACAAAATTGGAAAGCACTGATGCTTTCCATCTGCTGACATGCTGAGTGCCCCAAACAAAGTATTTGGTGCCAGAGAGTGTTGTGCTCAGTAGTGCCTTGCTGTACCTTTGTGCCTTTTGGTATGAAGTACGCAGTAAAAAGCCTAATAAAAGAGGAAAAGCATGTAAGAACTGCCAAAAGCAGTGCATCTCCTTGGGTAACTGGTGAGTTGGTCTCCAAGTGTGGGAAGAGGGATACAGTAGCAGTGCAAATGGAAGCCATGACAGCCACGCAATGAAGTTAACAGCTCTGTGCTCCCTGTGTAGTTTTAAATTATAAAAATTAATAGTAAAGTGTTGGAGTTAGGAAATGTGAATGTTGCAAGTGCTTTCTGCAGACTCCTGTTGCTCAGTGACGTGATCATGCTGTAATTCCCAAGTGCTATACTATGTATGTGTTGTTGGTTTGTTGGTTTTATTTTTTGTTTGTACCTTTCCAGGAGACATTTTGGGTCTAGTTGCATGGTAGGAATTATCATCTACATCAGCCTGCTCATGGGCTGGGCTGTATGTATTTCCTAACCTTCTGGTGTGTCACAGTTTGGCTGAAGTCCCTGTTTTACACCTAACGGTAGGGCACAGCCTCCCAAAGTGATCTCGGGCTGGGATGACAGGAGCAGTGACAAACAGGTAGAGCATAACCCTGTCCCCGGCACAGGGATGCTGAGTTGCTACATCCCCACTGGAGCTACACTTGCTTCTGTGATGCTATGGCTCTTGGTTTTGTGTTTGGGAACAGCAGATCTGGCTCCTCTGGCAGTACCAGATGCAGGCTGGGGTGAGCACAGTCATGTTTCTCCCCTCGCTGGGAGTGAAATGGGGTGTTTATACTGAGCTCAGGTTGGCAGCAGAAGGATAGATGCTCTGCCATGAGGTAACCCTTGAAAAAAATCCTTTGGAGCAAAATCTGAGCAGACTCGCATCTGTTTGCATCCTCTCTGTGTTTGGGTGGTCTCAGTCTGGTTGTGCCGTGCCCTGGGATGCCCCATTGCTGCCCCGTGCCTGCTAGCTGGGGCATTTCCAGTCTGTGCTGGGAAAACTGGACCACGTTGGTTGGGCGGTCCAGAAAAATTTTGGGAAAGGCTGGGGAATGGGTGTTCCTTGAGGACTAGCTGTGGTCAGCACAGAGGGGCCGTTGCGTCAGGCAGGGACGGGATGTGGTCAGGTGAGGTCTGGCTTCGGAGAGGCTGCCCAAGCACCTACCAAAAGCTCCCTTTGGCCGAGCGTGAAAAGGTTTTAAGTCAGGGGATGGGCTGCTGGCTCGGGTTGGGTTCTTGAACAGACACAGATCTCATGCTAGATGTTAGGCAAGCCAGGAGGAGGTGGTTTATAGCGAAAGTAAACAGCGCTGTCCTTACAGCACGGGATACAGATTGAGTCGCATCGGGTAGTAGGGAAAATCTGCTGATCTGCTGGCATCACTCAGGTTACAGCACGATTACAAATAATTATTGATTGTAAATTATTTGCTCATTAATTTTCTTGGGCCCAAAGCCTCCCTTCAAGAAAGATGTGCTGGACTTGATAGAAGACATGGTGGGGTGATGTAAATGATTGTGTTTGGCAGGGCTAATATGAAAAATAGGTTATTTGCTACATTCTTCTTCCTGCTGCCATTCAGCCACTAATTGTGCAGCTCTGCCCTGCGTGGTTGGTACCACTCTGACCTTTGCTGCTTCTTGCATCTGTGAATCAGAGGGACTATCTGTGTTCTCCTGCCACCCCCATGGTTTTGGATGCTTTGAGTCTCGACATGGCAACAAGTCCTTTGCCCACCTCCAGCATCCTCAGGGCAGCGGGTCTTACTTGTGCTTCCTCGCTGAGGAACTGGCAGGGACAGTGTACTGTGGGGACCTTGTCAGAGGCTGAGCCCTTTAAATCTTGGTGCCCTAGTTAACAGGGATTTAGTCCTTCCACCTGTCACAGCCCATCTCATTTTTCCTCCTCTTTCTTTTTAGTTAGAGGATTATAATTGTCGCATTGAGCTTACAGGGTATTGGAATGCTCTGTATCTTTCTTCTGGCTTTCCCCAGTAGCTCCTAAGAGACATCGTAAAGAAGGGCCAGGAATGGATAAACAGGTATTAGCACCACTACAGGTGCTGAAGAAGGGGTGAGAAAATCCACCCTAAGGTTTCACACCTGCCGATTTGCAGGCTCTGCAGGGGATGCTCTGTGGCCTCCTGAACTGTGGCAGCACCCCGACACCCTGGTGTTTTTCCATGTCCCCACATCACCTGATGTGTGGATGCAGGGACTCCTGGCACTCAGTTGGGCAGAAGGGGCGAGTGCTGATGGGAACTGGGTGTGTGAACAGATCCCCTTCTTATTCTTCTGTGCCTCCTGTCCCTCAGGACCCTGGTCAGGTAGTGTTCTAGTTCCCCAGCTCATGAGTGTGCAAAAGGAAGGTGTTGCTGCCCATGGGTTGCATGTTCAGAAAACCCACCATACACATGCCCTCAGTTCCTTCAGCTGGGCTTCAGTAGAATCCAAATCTGTAACATCTAAAGTCAATATCTTGACTTTTTTTGAGGGACATGTGAGCAATGCTGTTCACCATGGAAGAATCCTTCAGAGTGATAGAAAGCAGAAATGCATGCTGACCATTTGAACCCAGTTTATATAGCAATGAATCTAAGAAAATAGGAAATAATGCAGTGCACAGCATTTATTAAATATCCAGGAAGTTGTTAAACTGAGTCTTGTGGCAGATTCATTAAGGCTAAGTAAATTTTGAGGATCCATGTTGTATTATCAATTTTCTTGCCTAACTTTCTGTTATGCTTTTACAATTCCACTAGAAACACACCTCTCACTGCTGTATGTAACTTGCTGGCCCTGTGTGAAGCTTTAATTGTGGTCCTGTGGCAAGGACAGCCATAAAGCATGTGGCCAGAAGGTTATTTTGAATCATTAAAGGCAATTCATATCTTTCCAGTCTTGAGTAGGTGAGTTGAATTTGAATAGAAAATATTTCTATCTAGATCAGAATTTGCTTTAAGATATCAATTTAATATTTTTCTGCCCAAGGTAAATTCCCATATCGTTGTCATTGTCACATTCACCTGCCTTAGCTGTAACTCTGTGTACCAGGGGAGCCCATAGCCTGACTCACAGCTGGATGTGTATCTCTGTAGCAGACTCTTCTTGTACGTTAGGGACTTGTTTGGGGGCTCTTCTGGGATGGGAGAGTTAGGCAGGGCGACTTGTTGATTAGTAGGGACTGCCACAAGCCTCCTTGGAGTTACCAGTTGCCTTGCCATGCTTTTCTGAGTGATTTGCACATCAAAGTTATGCAGCCTGAGATCTCCTGTACATCTTGCTCCTCAGCCAGACATCACATACAGCCTGCTCTGCTGCATCTCTTCTGAACTGAAAAGACAGCCTCTCTCCCAGGGAGTTTATAAGTTCCATAGGTGTGTAAGATAAAGAGTTAGGTAGAGAAAACATTCTTCCCTCCCCATTTCCCTGATGTAGACCTGAGATGGAGCCTCAATCTTTGCCAAAAGGAAAAAAAAAAAGAAAGAAAAAAAGGTATGTTCATTGTAACCTCTGGTAATTAACTGTCATTAAAATACCAGTGAAGCCAAGGCACCTTGGATATCAACTGTGTACCAATATGAATTGAAAGAACTTTGCACTGGATTCAAGCTACTACCCAGAGACAATTAAAACTCGGTTTGTCCTGTGGTAGCTGCTGTTGAACCTGACTGTACCTCATTCTTGTTAGGGTTTCACTTGCCTTGGTGGTTTGGGTTACCTCTCCGCCCTCTGATTTCTGTGTGGTCAGTGATGGGTTGGCCTCTTAAAAACTGCTTTGGCACTTCCCATAACCTGAGGGGGCTGAGATAGTTTGGGGGGAGAAAAATTTGGCCCATGTCTGGAAAGCTGGGGAACTTTCCACCCCTTCAATTACGCTGAGTGCCAGCTCAGGTTTTGGTGTGCATTTTTTAGCGTGTGTTCCTTTGGGGGAAGAAGCAGCATTTGAAGATAAGCCACAGGTTGCCAAAGTGGGGAGACAGGTTAGAAAAAGCTTCTAAATAATTCCTGTATGTGCAAATGTTAATCATTAAACCTGTTACCTCTTAACAGTGTGACTTCTTGTCATGATAAGCTGCCCCTCTGGGCTGAACAGGAATAAATCTCAGGGTGTTTGCTGAGCTCTGGGAGCGGGACTTCAGCCTCTCCCACCTCAGCCCTAATACTGAATGGGGTTTAAGCACTCCTTAGCGGGCTGTGGTGGCAACCCATGTGGCAGTGGGGCTCCCTGGGGCTGCTGCTGCTTCCTCAGTCTTAACTCTGTCTTTGGAGAGTTAAATTCTTAAATTTATCAGTGTAAATTGAGGTTCCCCATGTCATGTTGTTTTTAATGCCAAGTGACATCCGTAACCAGCGTCTGGATTCTCGTTCTGTGCTCAGAGCAGTAGCCCGTGTGATTTGCTCTTCTTAGGGGGGAAGAATACACCGTAGGCACTTTAATCGTCCTATCTGCAGAAAAGACAGTGTTTGCATCTGGGAACATGCTCCTGGCATTTGTAATATGTATTCATTTTTTTGTCTTGCTACCACGTTCTTAGAGCAGATAGATAACAGGAACGTGAGTGCCTGCATGCTGAAACACTTATATTCCTGTCTGGTGGCACAAGTTGTAACGGGCAATGCCATCTGACTGGGTATATGGCCTTTTCGCCACAAGTTATTAATAGTCACATGCAAACACAAGTGGCGGCATCTACCTTTGTAGGAGCAGAACTTTGCAAGGATGAATTCAGCTAGTTGTACTCATTTGCCCCCAAAATAAGAGTCTGAATGTAGGACAGCCACTGCTGTGGATGTTGAGAAGGTTTAGGTGACTAGTTCAGACTCTAGCACTCTGGACAACATCAGTTGGATGATGAAAAGTCACAAATGGATGACTAGGCCTTTACCCCCATTGTTTTGGCCAGTGTTATTGGGTAATATTTGTTGCTAGTAATGCAGGCAGGCGATCCTTAGCAGTCTAGGACATGGAGGCCCTGGGGTACAGCCTGCACCTGAGCTGGATAACCCACTCTGCCAGGCAGGCTGGAGACCTCTCCTGATCAGAGAGGTGAGGAGCGGTGTTTCTGGGGCAGCAGCAGCAATATGCCACCTCAAGAAGGCTCCTAACAGCTGGAGGCAACTCCAGGTCCCTGGGGAAGTCTGTCCTGCTTGATGTAGACTTTCTATTGCTTCTTGAATGTCTCCAAACTGAGAGAAGTTGTGGATGTCCCATTCCTGGAGATGTTCAAGGCCAGGCTGGATGGGGCTTTGAGCAACCTGGTCTAGTGGGAGGTGTCCCTGCCCATGGCAGGGCAGTTGGAACTTGATGGTCTTTAAGGTCGCTCCCAACCCGAACCATTCTATGATTCTATATGGGACTATGGGACTGGGACAGAATTGGTTCTTCAGAGTGACTCTGCACTGTAGGCAGAAATGGGCTTTATGAGGGGAAAAAAAATGGCCAAAATAAAAAACCCTGATGATCTAAAGGAAAGACCTTTTGCTCTTGAGAAGTGTATGTGTGGGGGGGAAATCTCGCGCTCCCTGTAGTCTGTGCTTCCAGAAGAACTATTGGCAATTCTCCTGCCAGTTCAGTACCGCCAGTATTACCAAAGCACATGTGAAAAACAGATGTGTGGGAGTGTCTTCGATGTCATTTAGAGGGCAGCTCAGCTCTCTGTCCTCTGGACACACACTGAGTCTGGCAAGGAGGAAGGTATTTATACTGTGCTTTAGTAAGTCTTGACCTAGAAGAACTTGTTGCTGTGTATTTCTCAAAACCCTGTTAATTTAAAAAAAAAAAAGGAATGTCTTTTCATTAAATTGATTTGGTGCATTTCTGAGTGTGAAGAGCAATATACTCCTTGGTTTGCTGAACTAGCTTATGGGAACTTGGAGGAACTTCTTTTGTACTCGCTGCAGATGAGAAAGACATATGAAGAGGCTTGGGGTGCAAGAACTTTCATCTTTAGTATATGTTCCTAATGTAGGGTGGGTGTGGAAGTATTCAAATATATTTAAAACATGTGAATGTTTGCTGAAATGTATGATCTTAATATTACCTTTCTCACCTTGTCATTTCAGCTATTTGAGTTTATTAGGAAAAAAGACAGGGTTTTTTTTATTTCCTCTTTACACTTATGGTGGTGTTTGTGTCAGTTGTGGAAAATGGACGTTAAAATAACTGTGTCATCCAGGCAGCCTCCCTGCAGATGTCGATGTCTCTTGTAGCAAAGGCTCACACTATCTCTTGGAGCCTTTTGCTTGTTTGGGGAGGTTCAGAAACCATCCGATAGTTCTCCCTTCCCTTTGTCCTGTTAAAGAGGTTGACAACTTAATATGCAGGGTGCACAACGCTGTGATTTTAGTCTGTACTGAGCCAAATGGAACGCCCAAGGTCCGAAACCAGAAAGAGATTATCTAAGGATGCTGGGATTATAGAGTAGGATTCAATGTCACTGGGCTGGAGCTGGCTGCTCCTTGCTGTGGAAGGAGCTCAGCCACATCCCCTTCTTTGAAGATGTGTGATTTGGGAGGAGAGGACTGCTGTTAGGGAGGTCTGTCTGCTCATCCAGAGCTGATTTAAGAGCCTGCCTCCCAGTCAGACAAGGGAAATGCTATCAATCAGTGGAATTTTTCCTAGTGTATTAAGCGGCCTGGCCTAATGGTGTTACCACAGAGAGCAGCAGATAGAGGACTGTTTACCTTGAACCTTTTTTTGCTGCCTGGGAAAGGGACTGCTCCTCTGATTCAGCTGCTCGGCAGCCTGAGTTCTCTCTGCTGGTCAATAAACAGAAACTGCTGCTTTATGCACCAGAACTGGGGTACTGCCTGCTATAGTTATGACTTAGTTTCTAGTGTCAGATTAGTTAGGACTTAGATATTGCACTGAGCCAAGGGTCTGTCTGCTAAAGATGCACAGGCTGAAAGTGAATCCATATTTCTACGTTAAATAGATTTGTAGCAGCATCTGTTCTGCCCGATGATTTTTACAGGGGAAATAGTCCAGAGACAGTAAGATTGAGATGCTTCAATTGGTACTTTTGGTAATGATTTTTTTTTGTGTGTTGACACGTTTTGTGCACTTGACTCTTCAGAAATGTGGTAAGTGCTTAAGCATCTTCTTTTACAGATCAAGAGTCTGAGGGAGGCTCAGTAAGGTTAAGGTCTTGATCTACACTGATTGCTCAGGCTCCGTTGACTTTCTCTTTCCCACGGGGTGTTTGACTGACATCCCTTTCCTTAGAGCTTCAGCGCACGTGCAAACAGTCATGGCTATTTTGCAGGGAGGGGAGGTGGATGAAGGAAAAGCAAAGTGAATATACCCTGCTGATGGACACACAGTGCCAGCAGGCTTTGCGCCCCCCAAGGATGATGCTTCTCCTCTTGGAGTGTCTTTGGGATGAAGCATCAGGAGTGCTCAGGTCTCTGCAAGTGTGACATCTTGCAGTGCTGCACGGTGAAGGCCCTTGTAATGAGGGGCTCGAACAAGGCAAATGGTAATGAGTTGTCCAGGGATGGTGCATTGGCTCCTGCCAAGCAGAAGGAAAAGTGTCACTCTGATTTGTGCTTACCTGGCTACGCAACTGAATTTTACCCTTGAACTGAGTTCCTGGGAAAGATAAAACCCTTCGGGTGAGACGCATGCCATTTGCACAGGGCTCCTAATTAGAAGAATTCATCATAAACACAGGCATCTTTCTCTTGTTAATGTGGCAGGGGATAGAGATTAATTACATCAGCAGAAATATGTCTGTTGTTGTTTACTATTTCTATGAAATGTGGCAGTCCTTGGTGTCTGCAGACAGAGATGAGGTTTCATGTGATATTGCTGTGCTGCCACTATTATGCTTTTAATTATTTAATGAATTACTGACTTTTGAGTTGAGGCTGCTCCACAAGGCTTGCTATCTGCTGATCAGAAGATGCTTAAAACTTGCATACTCAAAAATTTCTAGATCTGCAGTGATAAAGAGGGAAAATCATGGCATGTTTAGATTTTTTAATAGCACCCCTCTACTAGAATATCTGTGTTCTCCTGTCCCATACTGCCACTAGCAAAGTGGATAGAGGGCAAGCAGATAATTTACTATGATAATTTCAAAATTAACAGCTAGTTTGGGGCACAAGTAGATCTTGCATCCTGTTTCTCTCCCCGTTGTCCTTCTGCCCCCTCCAGTTCAGCCGGTCAAGGGATGCCATTTCGAAAGTGTCTGGCTGTGAAGAGTTTCGGAACTGGAGATTAAAATTAATTTCTGAGTTCTATGTGAAACCTAGCTTCCAGCACCAAGGATTAATTGCTTACATTCAGGTTTTGAAGGGTCTATGTCTCTCACAGAGAATAATACAAGAGTGGCTTGCTGGCTCCAAAGTAAGCAAGCATCATTTGAAACACTTGCCAGTGGGGTGCAGCAGGAGTCTTCTCTGAAGCTAGCAGGACAATTAGACCACTGGAGAGTTGGTTTTGATGGGGTTTTTTTGACCAGTATTCCCCATCTATCTCCTCTAGGAAATTTTCTTTTAGCTGGTTTGTCTCCTTTGTTCCTCCTCAGGTGGGTATCATGGTATAAACAGATTGCTGAGGAGAACTGTTTCCTTCCCCTGTCTAAAAACAAAGTGAACATATGGAAGCTGTCTCACAGAGACAAGTTTTGAGTCCTCTCTTGACTTGGCAAAGACTTTGCTGTCACCCCAGGAGCCTTGAGGAGCAACACCAGCGTGGTAGGCAAAGGCAGAAAGGGACGCCTACCTAGATGGCTTACAGGAAGAAGGGACAAAGCGTGTTTTGAGGAGATCCGTGTTGTAGCAGCTGGTACACACCTATGGTGCGCTGGGCCAAATCCCACACCGGCTCTCACACTAGGTAGAAGTTGTGGTTTTCAGCAGCTTCTGTCTTCTAAGCACAAAAGCGAGGAGATCTGTGGTATTACTAGAGAAGAGACGAGTGTTTGTCCATGTATTTAATTAAGACCTGCTCTTCAGTGAGTGCTTTATTGCAGATGTTCTCCGCACACTTCTTGCACTTTCCTTTGGGGATTAAAGTGTTAAGAAATCTTCTTCATCCCCTTGTCTTCTGTACCCTTGTGTCATGAGTTAGAAATGAAAGTGCTTCCTCTCCTAAATGTGATCTGATGGAAGGTTTATTTATTTCAGTATGAGGGTTTTCAAGTTTAAGTGGTCATTAAGTTGGAATTTAAAGAAATATCTCAAAATGAAGGAGGGTAGAACAAGCATTTCTGCCTGTCCTTTTTCTGAAGCGTGCAGTGCCTGTCACTCTCAGAAGAGGAACAGACTGTTGTGGAGCTGTTAAGATGCTTGAAGAGTCACTGACCTGTGGGCTTTGCTGCCTTTTCTGTCCAGAAAAATAAAACCCCAGAGTAGTTTCTTTGCAGTATTTTAAATGTCTAACTTGCAGTTTGGGGGCGTGGACGTGAATGATTTTAAGATCTGTTGTATGTCTGAGGACAAGAGTTACAGACCCTTAGAAGATACAAGAATTTAGTTGAAGTAGGTAAGAATTTACTGACAATCCATAGCTTATTGGATTCCTCCATGTAAAATGTCTGTACAGCACTGAGGCTTAATTGATTAAACTCTTGTCTAGAAAATTTTATTCTTTAATATATGAGAAATGTAAAATTGCCTTACTGGCTCAAAAAAGCATAAAACCAGGAATTTAAAGTGGCTATTGCCAGGCAGAGAATACTGTTATCTGTTTTTAATTACAGGACAATATTTTCCTTACAAAAGACTTGGATTCACTTTTTTTTTTTTTTTAATCTGTATGTTGAATGGAAGCAGTTAAATAAACACTTTGAGCTTGAGATTCGCAAGGTCTTCAGATGAAGGATGTGGGTAGATGTGGGGGAAGTAGGTGTCTTATGAAGCTGTTTCCTGCTTTGCAGCTCTCCCTTTGAGCTGAGATGGAAAGGAGGTGTTAATCACTTCTCAAGGGCTCTGCAAGACACTGCTGGGGTCTTGTGAACATCATTGATTGTGACCTCCAAAAGATCTTGCTGAGGCCATGCAGATGAAAGAATGGATGGAGAGCTGTGGTAGCTTGCTAAAAGAAGTAAGAATATTTGATTTAAGTGTTTGCAGACACTGTTCTTCTTGCTCTGTTAAGGCACTAATCTTGTATTTTGCTCTGCAGGTTGCCATGATCAGCTGTTCCGTTCCTCTAGATTTTGCTAGCTGTCAGTAGGGATGGCCCTTGGAAGGTCAAGAAACACAGGAGGAACTGGTTGTACCAAGACATTCCTCCATCTGTCTGCATGCGATGCTTGTATTTCCTTGTGTCTGTGTACTGCCTCTCCTTTGAGCTGTGAAAGGGGCAGAGTACAGCCCTGTACTAGCAGGAGATGGGAGCTCTGCTGGGTCATGAGAGGCCTGGGTGCATGGGGTCATCTTCTAATAACCAGCCTGAGAAGACACTGAGGGATGCAAGGTGTATTTGGAGGGAGTGTGAGGGGAAACATGAGGAATGAAAGCCAAATTGGCCTCTAGCAGATGCTGGCTATGGTCCTTGAGGAAAAGCATTTTGCTCTGTTCCCACTGGTGTTTGTACTTGAGGTTAAAGCACTTGAGCAGAGGTGAAGACACCATTCTGGGAATGTTTTGCTTCAGATGGGTTGACTGCAAAAGGAATTCTTGTTGTTAGCCTGATATTAACCAGGGGATATGAAGGGGATGGTGACTGTGTTAGTTGCCTGGTATCATGGAAGTGTGCAGTGAAGGGTGACATTAGGTCTTTATCAACTAAAAGAAGTTGAGGGAGTTCCTTTCTCTCTTGATTTAAAACTTGTTGCTTCACACAGGCTAACACAATGCTCTGGGAAGAGGCTGAAGGGGTGAATGTGTGTGAGAAAACAAAGGATGGGGATGGGTTCTCTGTACCTGCTTTTCCCACTGGCTGCTTCCCTCCAAAGTTGGGAAATTGGTTCAGGTGTATTGCTCTTGATGTTATAATAGAAGGAGTCTGTTCAAGGCACATGTGATGGATGCTGGAGTGCTTGTATGACCTGTCACCTGTTAAGATGTTATCAGGTTAAAGATGGTTGTTTGCTGGGGTGGTTGCTGCACCCCCAGCTCCAGTTCAGCACTGAGTGGAGGGACTGGGAGGAAAGGTGCATTTGGACTCGCAGTCCTCAGTTCAGCGCCAAGGGCTGCTGGAGCAGCCTTGCTGGAAATATCCTTGGAGTTTGAGCCACTGGCCTAAATGCTGGCTCCATAATGCAGAGAGTGAATACTAACCTGGAGATAAAGTCTCACAGCTCTGACTCAGTGCATCTAAGTGATGTGGAATGGGGAGAGCTTGCAGAGGGCCAGGCAGGACGGATGAAGAAAGTTAATTTTGGAGGGGAAGTATATCACAGCGTGGCAAGGTAGGACCAACTTGTTTCCTTGGGCTTTTTTCTTTGCGCTCTAGACTTCAGAGAACAGCATAGATTTAAACATCCCTGTAGACTTTCCTCACTTTCAGATGGCCAAAGTAAGGGACAATAATTTTTTAGGAAACCCGAGGTATGACTACGTGCACAGTTTCTGAACAGGGTTGTCTGGGAGATGTGTGTTATTTGCATGCGTGTATATTGACATCCTTGAGGTTCATGTGGCAGCCCAGCTATGGGTGCATACTGTAGTATTTTAAGTGTGATAACTTCTGGAGACTTTATTTCAGTACAGAGGATTTTCGTCATCTCTGTACTTTCCTGTTTTATTTAAAGTAGTAATTCAGATCTAGTGTTTCTCCTACTGCTCTGAGTGGTACAAATGAAATGGTGACAAGCTGTTTGACTTTCTGAGCAAAAACCACTGAAGGTCAGAAGGACACCTCCCTGTATCTACCAAGGGAACTGACATATCTACCTGATGAGAGACCAAACCTGATCACTTTGGCTGGTGGGTGCACTTCTGTCCCCACCAAGCAGAGCTCTCTCTTGGACACCTTTAGTTTAAAAGGCCCAGAGCCTTCCTGCAGAAAGGGCTGGTATCAGGCAGCTGTAGGACCCAGCTGCATTCCTTCTTCTTGGGTTTCTCCTGTCTGAACCATCCCAAAGCAGGACTTGGGGCATCCGAGAGCTGGGGACATGCCAGGTTACAGACCCCTCCTGTATGAGGGTGGGTTTGCCCAGGACTAGATGACTCATGTGTGCATCCTCTGATGAAGTCATCAAGGCAGCAGTGACTTGCAGCAGGTGGGGCCCTCTTTAGCTGGAGATGGTGTCTGAGCCTTGCAGCAGAGGCTCTGCCAGCTAAAACTAGTGAATCACTTTCAACTCCATTGATTAAAACGACAGTAAATGAGCATTTGCATGTGATGGCTAAGTGAAGCTGTAGTACCTCAATCCATGAGATTTTGTTTGATGTTTCAGTGTTCCCAAGTTAATGAGCCTCCTTGAAATAGGTATCTCTTTTCTCTTGACACCTATCATCGCGTCTAGAGCTGGCACAGTAGGATTTGAACTGTGTGACCCTGGTTAATGCAGAGATATGAATTGCTGTTGCATTACCTTTGCTACGGTGCGTGGTCTGTGTCAATTGTCTCTCCAAGGCAGTCATTTTTGAAGCAGTCCATCACGCGCTGCAATTACGCCTTTGGTGAGGAAGATCACTTACTTTCTGCAAAAAGAAACATGATTCCTTTCCTAATCTATGATTAAAGATCGCTGGACTTTTGAAAGATACCTTTCTACTTTTCTTTAACAAAATTATTCATTCTGTTGTGCTGCATGACTGACAAATATATATCAACGACAGGCCTTATCATCACAGTACAAAGCTCTGCTGCCTGCAGTTAAGGACTGGTTATTCGTTTGCAGGATCGGATTATCTTCTGTGAACCTGCATACAGAAATGGGTAGTGTGTGCAGTCCTAGCAAATCAGGATAGTAAGCTTGCAAAAATTGCTTCATTTTATGATGGATGTACCTTACCAAGGTTTGATGCTGTGAAACAATTTTCTACTGTTTCACTTAACCGCTATTTTCTAATGAAAAGTGTGTTGCTAAGCTCTTCTGCTCCATTGGTTGCTAACGGGTCAGCTTTCTTTAATTACCTGAATGTACCCTGTGGTTGGCTCTTTGGGGGGGGTGGGGGGAGAGACCCGGGCGGTATCTAGCAGCCGGCGGGCGGGGAGCTACCGGCCGCAAGAGACGTCTGCCCTTCCTCCTCCTCCTCCTCCTCTTCGCC
>JAOXJM010000041.1:28992882-29042581 GCA_026413425.1 Tringa solitaria | reverse complement strand
GGAGGGGGGAGAAGCTTGTGTCAAAAGGATACTTTTTCTGCTTCTGGAAGGATTCTCCCTTGAGTATTCTTGACTCTGAACATGGCTACAGTTAATTTTATTTGTGGAGAGGTAAATGTCTGGCAATCAACTTGCTTCATCTTTTCCAGACTCCTTGGAGTAGCTCGTGAATGACATGCTGAAAACTGAGCTTTTGACCAATGTACGTTGATATGACAGTTCTGGAAAATGCCTTTATCATACTTGTATTAGGGCTTCTACAGATCACTGCTAGACTCTGGAAGTAGACACTAGCATTAAAGGAAGAGTTGGCTTTACATTATTTGTGCTGGTCTTGTAAGCTCCTTTTGGCTGAGCTGTTAAGGGAAGAAGCTGAAAGTGGATGCTCATGACAATCTGATGATTGTTCTGAGAAAAGTTAATCACAAGAGCTCCCCAGAGGGGTAAGGAGGCACAGCAGCATGGCACTCCTCAGCGTGGGTAGGGAGCAACACCGTGCCGGGTGCGGGTGTCAGAAATGGTGAATGAAGCGGGGAGAGCCCTGCAATTGCAGTGAGGTGTGAGGCAGGAGCTGAGCATCTCCTCTCAGCACCCTGCTCCCAGGTAGCAGCCCTGCCGCGTCCGCAGCACCTTGCAAGTATTCATTTCCTTCTCACCTAACTGGGAACTGGCTCTGTTTGCACTGGATAAGAACCTGGCTTTTTAAAAAAACAAAAACTAAAAATTGCTATGGTAACAAACACCTAGAAATGCAGACAGATCTCTGTATCAACAGCAGGCTTAGGCTTTACAGCCCGTGTCCTGGTGGTTGCGTATGCCTTCAGAGACAGAAATGATGCTGTAAAGGGAAAACAGCAGCAGGTTTATGATACCTTGGGATCTTTCCAAATTATGAGACCTACTGCTCCCTCTGAAGGAGGCTGAGAGGGAGCAATTGCAGGCTGTTGGTACACATCTGTCACAGCCTGTTCACTACCCACCCAGGCAATGGGAGATGAGGGGCCAAATGCACTTCATAGCACTGTTATGGCTGAGCAGAAATGGCCGATTATGGGATTGGAGTTGGAATACCCTGCAGTTTTAAAAACACCTTGGCCTCTTATTGGGTTTTGGGGGGCTTTGATTAGTTGGAGAAGACAAATTCAGTTTGCATGCGATGCAATTTGCAGCTTCCAGCAGAACATTCAATGGCAGGCCCCGGAGAAAGCAAAGGATGCTCAGCCTCTTCACTGACATGGTGTTTAGTTGTGTGTGTGGTGGATCTGGGTCTTGGTTTTTTTTTCATTCTTGTTTCCCATTTTTCACTCTGTTAGGGTCAGTGTTAAAATCAGTGAAGAAGGAGAGGAGGTGCTAGCAGCAGAGAGCTTTGAGTTTTCTGGCCAAGATAGAGCAGGTTCTTCCAAAGGACCCCTAAAGCACAGGGTGTCTAGGTAACTCAGATAGCTGGCTTCTCTTCCACAAGCATCTCCCGAAAAAAATATGGCAGAACTGGGCAACAGGGCAGGAGAAAAAGGGAAGGAACTTCCACTGGGGCAATTACAGAGATGTAGAGGACCCCGCTATAATTGTGGAGGCTGGTATTAGGAGAGAAGACCTGACCTGAGAAGGCGTGGCTTTGAAGAGGAGAACAGACCTCAAGATGCTGCCTTCTAAAAGAGGTCTTATTTCCCTGCAGCCCTCCTTGAGGGCTGATCCTGAATGTGAAAAGGCAGCTGCCTCTTGTAATGCCAGGATTTCTCTGGCTTGCTGCTGCTGTGGCTTCCCTCGGGACCAAGTCACAGGCTGATCCTTGCTGACTACCATTTCTGGCTTCAAATTCGTTGAAGCTAATGAGAGTGAGATATCACTGGTGACTTGATGCCACTTGTTTCTGTTCTACCTTTGCATGTGATTGCAGGGAAGCAAGGGAAGAACTCCAGGGAGCTCAGTCTCCTGCGTCAGGGCATGTTATGCGCAGTCATGCCAATTAGTGCTGGTATTGGACATGCATGGTAAAACTAGCTTTGCACTGACACTTTTTATTCAAGATTGCCCTCTGTGCGAAGTGCTTGACTCTACAACCTTAAATAGGCCTTTTAATATTGGTTTGGGGTAGAGGCAGCAAGGGAGAGGGTTGAATGAGGTAATATGTATATTGACAGATGGTGAAGTGCCCTTCAACTAAGGTAGATAAAGTCCTGAAGGATGTGCTCCTGTAAAAGTTCAGTACATCTGCTTAAACGTCTGTTAATTATGGAGAAACACCAAAAATGCTGTCCTGGCAATTGGCTGGATCCTGAGTGGTGAGCGTTGCTCAGGGGGCATGGAGCTGCTGTGCACGCCCTGGCTCACACCCGGTGGCTGCAGAGGTCTCAGTGGGAGCTGCCTTTGTGCTAACCAAAACTAAGATTTGAACCATTGAACGTGTTGTATTCAGTAGGAGGTGCTGCTCTGCTGAAGAGTTCTGTTCTGCGTTGGTGTTGGGTGTGCTGCTGGTCAGGCCATCTTCAGCAGTGGCAGGGACAGATGCCACTACACAGGACACGCTGGTGAACACACTGCCCGGGTGCTGTCACTCCGCAGTCCTGCCACATTCAGAGCCATTCTATAGAACACCTTTTCCTTCCAGCCAGCTACAGTAAGAAGTGCTTATTCCAGACTGTGTAATGCAGAGTTACAAGGTAATTCCTCTTTCACATTCACCTTTTGTCATTTCAGGGTAGGCTTTCCGTAGCTTGTTCCCTCTCTCTAACAGTCCTTTCAAGTTTTCTAATGGTTGGTTTTGTGGTTGGTTTGGTTTTTTTAAGTTTATTTTGTGATATCTTTGGTGCTGTCTATCCCCACGCTTGCAACCACAGCTCTGCTTTTGGTTTGATGACTTTTTTTTAAACCTACTTTGAACAAACTTGTCAACACACTTCCTTTGTTCATGTTTGTTCACCTCCACGTTCCTTTCTGGAGCCAGAAATGCTAAAACCCAACAGGAGTGAGCCAGAAATGTGAAGAATGTTTCAACATCTTTTTCTATTTGGGAGAAAATGAATGTGTTATAGACTTAATGTCTCTAACAAGCTGCATTGCGTTTAATGTTTACCTTGCCACCACAACCTCCAGCTAGAAATTTACACGTTATTTGTCTTCTGGGTAATGCAGGCTATTTAACAACATACTGCCATTTTCCAGGGCAGATGAAAGTATGGAAGAAGGGGAAGGTCAGTGTGTTAAACAGTTTAATTTTTCCAATAGGTGAAAATAAAATAATGAGTGTGAATGACTGAAAGACAGTGGAAAACTGGGGCCTTGATAAGTGCTCTGAGTGTGTTTGTTTCTGTTTATATTTTTGTTACGGCTGAAATCCTGTCCTGCTGAAGTCACTGGGAATTTTGCCACTGGATTTCACTAGTAATTTACAGCACACTTAGATTTTTACATTGTGTTCTTCTGAAGACAAACAACGCCTCTGTGCTTCACGCTGCTCGCTGCGGAGACGAACAAGCAGAGCACATCCTCGTGAGCAACCCTGTGGCTTTCATGGAGCTGTGACAGGACTGAATGTATCTAGGTTTTATTTTTCATTCATATTTAGGAAGGCTGCTGAAGGGCCAGGCAAGTTTTTTTGACCATCACAGCACCGGTGGCTTTCTGGAGCTGTGCTCTCACCTTGGTGAAATAAGTCTGTGTGGTGAAAAATGCCCCTCCTCGGTGCTGCAGGCAATGGGAGACAGCTGGGCTGTTCCGCTGCCCAAAGACATGAATGGAGTTCACTCAGTCCCAGGGGTTATACTCCGCTGTCGTACTTTGGAAGAAGAGAATTTTAAAAAGCGCATCCAATAGATGTTGAGAAGGGAAAACTGCCTTCCTTGACAGCATCAGTTATACTCGCACAAGGCTGCTCTAGGAAGCCAAAGCCAGCAGCACAGCCCCAGCTATCAGAAACAGACACCCACATTTTTCTTATGACACATGCGTGAACTTTTAGTTTAAAAACTTGCTCGCAGAGTGGAAACTGCTGAGCTGGTGGCTGGGTTGTGAGCCAGCCGGCCGGGGAGGCTGTCAGGAGTGCAGGCTTTGCGTGGTGTGAGGAAAGCGGGACCAAACTGCGGGGCTCTCAGAGCGTTCTAAAGATGGGATTTGGGCAAAAACTCTCTAGTTCAATACGTGGAGAAAAAGGTCAGACATATATTTTGATGAATGAACTCAAAGCCAGTGGTTCCTCTGACCTGGTTCGAGCGACACAAGATTAATTTCTCTTTTCAGTAACTTTACTTTTCAGTAACGTCTTTTCTAATGCTTGGGAAAATCATACTTTTAGAAGACATTAGTGTATGAATTTGTGAAAATATTTACTTTATAGCCAGCTATGGTATGTAGGTTTCAAGGTCTCAGTGTTTTCGAGCCTTGCCAGGTACAGGGATGAGGAGGAGTGAGACCCGGGCACTTGATCCAGGCTGGCCAGCGAGGTTATTTCATACCATGAATGTCACATTCAATATAAATTAGAAAGTTTGTTGAGAAGTTCTCTCTCTCCCTTCTTGGTGGTGGTTCAGAGAACTTCTTGCCCTCTGCGCCGGACTCCTGAGCCCTTCCCTTCCTCCTGAAGCCGCAGCACTCATAGTGTCTGACATTTGCTGTCCCCTGTGGGGAGTGCACAGCTTCTTGTTGATAGAATGGGCTGAGTATAATCCTTGCATATTTTATATTGATATCCGGATCAATATTGGTTCTTTAGTATTATTAATTATTTAGTCTTATGCTATTAAATTTGCTTATATTTAAACCCTCAGGTTTCCTTGTTTTCCCCAATTCCCCTTCCTGGGTGGGGAATAGAATAATTGTCTAACCAACAATAAGTTGTTGTGGGTTTTTCGAACCATAACATCCCCAAACCTGCCTGCTCAGGCTTATGGTTTAGCCAGACCAAAACCCAGCTATATCCCAAGGTTTCTCTGGTGGTGGTGTTGCTGACCACAAGCATTCAAACATTACTTGATTGGAAAATCCTTCATCTTTACCTTCTGGGTTTTGAATTTGTAGGTATCCACCGTTTTCTCTTCTGCTACTATGGAGGCAAAGCATTATCCTTTCAAAAGAAAAGCTGTGAGTTCTTCTAACAACGTAGCCCAGGAGCTGCATCTTTATGAGATAATCTTACAAGACTCGCCCTGGAGCTGCGAGCACTGTATGTGCGAAGGCAGATGAGGGCTGCCCCTTGCTTGTATTGGGTGGGGATTGGCAGAAGAATGGATTTTAAAGATCTTTGCTGATCGTTGCAATCGTTGACTTTCTTTTTGCTGCAGTTTGCACCTGCAGAATGAGACGAGTGCCTGCGTGAGGGACCTTGGGGGCTCTGTGCACGGGGAGAGCTGTGTTTCCATGAGCTGTGGTTCTCGCCATCCCTGTCCTGAGTGTATTTCAAGACTGTCAGATGCATGCATTTTTGTGATGCCCGCTTCAATGGTTCTGCTCTTCCTTATATGCCCAGCTCTTTCTTGGTTGACAGTGATTAAACGGCAGGCTGCTGAGGAGGCCTCTATTAATAATGTGATTGAAGTCCAGAATGACAGAGGCCTGCATAGCGTAACACAGGGGTTTTTCATATTTGACAGGCATATATGAGCCCATTTCATGATTCTTCATTGGTATGCACCATCCTTGATTAAATTTGCTATTGGGGAGGTGAATTTAATGTCTTTGCAAATGGAGACCCAAGCAGAAGCGGAGAGTGGCTCTGAGGGTCTTGGCAGTTCAAATTGATTGCTGAGTCCTGGAATTGGAGCAATGCAGTAACTGAAAAATTAATCAATTAAAATGGAATATCATTTGGCTCCTAAACAAAATGCCAACAGCCTGATATTCTCAAATCTTCGCTGACAAATAGACAATGAGTTTTTCCACTATTAGAAGACAATGTTGCATGTCACAGGGCTGATTGCACGGCAGAGAAAGTATCTGAGTGAACAAGGCCTTGTGCAGAAGGACTCATTTTTGTAATAAATCATGGATGCATGGGGACTGTCATTATTGTCACTACAGAAAGAGCATCAGTACGGTCCCTGTGGATAGATCTCCTGGCTTCAAACCTCTGAAATACAAGTCCGCATTGTGAGCTGAAGGTCATTCTCAAACTTCTCTAAGAAATGAGGTCATGATTCAGCAGCAGCATGAGGAGTTATATTCATAGCCTGATGGTACCCTGGCCAGCAGAAAAGCAGGAGCGTGGCTCCCCAAGGCCAGTCTGCCACCCGGCTTGGTTGGCAGGATGTGCAATTCTTCCCACCTTGCTGGTGCAGCTCTCTGCGAGAGGCTGTAACAGCATCTGTCTGGCCATTAACGTGGGGAGAGAGTTAGTGCGGAATTGGATAATATCCAAAATCGTGACTGTTTGAGAAAGACCCGCTAACAGAAATATGTTAGGGAAAAATCTTTCCTTGCTGGAAGATGAGGAGAAATTCCCACCTCCTGCTGCGGGGCTGGGCTTGTCCCTGGTGGGGGTGTGAAATGTCCCCTTGTCTTCCTGGCTCAGCTGCGCCTGTGCACAGTATTTCTGCGGAGTGTGAATGCTGGCTAGTTGCAAAACCACACTATTTTATTCTTCTAATCTGCGTTTAAAGCTCTAACTCTTGAGGATGAATGATTAAAAAGGTACTTTAACTTCCTTTCTCTAGCCTTAGCAAAAAGCCCTTACTGTGTGATCCTGAAAGCAAAGAAAATGAGCCCTAAGCTTAATATAATCAGGTATTTTAATGCTTTGGTTGAGCAGTGCCCGCTCCTCAGTGCTAGCTGACCCCTGCTCATCTCTTAGGTAACTAGTTCACTGCTGCCTATGTTAGCAGCTTATGAGGTCTAAAGTTGCTTTCTCTTCTGTGAAAATATCTGTGGCGGCATCTGTCACTCCAGACAGTTGTGATTCACTGGGAGGAAGAGGCTGAATGTAGGACACTTGCGTTGAAAGGGAGTAGATTAGTACATCAGCAGCAGAGGCACATACACACATTGTGTCCGTGCAGACAGAGTAGGTGAGGGAGTGGGCTTAGAGAGACACAATTTGTGTGACGGATATGTTTAATGAAGACCTAGACCACCCTCATTTGAGCTGTCTTATTGGCTACATAGGTGCTACCAGGTAATCGGGAGGGCATCATCTGTCTTGGTACAGAACGCTATGTCAATCTGTCTTGATACAGATGCTCTAAATCTGGGTTCAGCTGACAACTAAAAGGCTACTGAGCATTTAACACTTAGAAGACAGAGAACAAACTATTGTGCTTTTTTCTTCTTTGTTTTAATAATTCAGAATCAGTTAAAAACCAGGAGCATCCTTTACATATTTAAACGTCTATGGAGACTGGGATATTTTTCCAGAAGAAAAAGTGCAACTTCCTATAGTGCCTTTTTTTTCCAATCTGAAGTGAAGAAGAACACACTTCTACAAACTGTGTACATATAACCTTTAGCAGAGGAGTATTTCTATATAACCATCTAGTAACCTAGATGGTTTTTGCTAAGGAGATTTGCTATGTGATACTGAACAGATGTCTGAATGCAGTCAGCCCCATGTCCATGTGACTGTCGTTTCTGTGTACAAAACCTTAATTCCCAGAGGAGCTATACCCCAGCTACCCGTTGGAATCTCTTTCTGACAATGCTGCTGTTTTAGTGGGAGTGCCAGCACAAACTGCCTGGTTCCTTAGGTATTCAAAGAGTGTGCTGTCATGTCTGTCTTCTCCCTGACACCAGATGTGGTCATGGATATTTATGGGTAAAGAGAGGTATGCTTGGAAAACAAGGGCTGTTTCGGGGAAAAACAACCCCACACTCCTCTCTCATCCTGCTAATACTCTTCTCTCAGTAATTTTGAAGACCATCACCTCAGTATTTTTCAGGGTTTTCTCCACATTGTTTTTCTTCTGGAGAGAAATATAAAAGCATAAAGGTTTCTGTCAGCAAAAATGGCTGTGTTCGTTTGGCTGTATTTGCCAAATAGGGAAAACAGGGCTTTGCTCCAGGGAATGAGATGGAGATCAAATGAACATAGAAGCCAGCTGTATGTGTGTCTGGACATGTGGGTGTTTATACAAAATCAATGTATGTGAATGTCATAAATATATTTAAAATAAATTGTAATATGATTTTTCAAATTTGCATAATGGACATCTGTGTGCATTAGACTTCAAACTGAGGGAAGAAATAGGTCTTGGCAACTGCTTCACCTCATCTGGGGTCTGGTTTTCCAGGGTTCTGAGCAGGCTCATTTCCTCAGAGCAGTTCGGAAGAGAGTGCCCTCGGGCATCTATCTTTGAAGGCCTTTTGGCTTCCACTGCTTTGCTTTATTCAACACTCCTAAAACCAAAAGACTAGAAGGATGCCCCAGGGTATCATGTCCCCTCCCTTGAATTGTGGGCAATGTTTTCCTGCCTCTGGGCAACTGGGCCAGAAAACATTGCATGATCCAGCCCTTGCTAACTGTTCAAGGTCTTTTCAGCATTACATAGCTGGGCCAAAGATGGATATACTTTATAGAAATCATCTCCTGCTATATGTTATATCTATATCTATATGTCATATATCTGTCTTGGCCAGCAGTAGCAATAGCATCGTGCGCCTGTCACATGTGAGGTTGTATAGTAAATTCCAGCTTCTCAGGTTAGCACTCTACAATGAATATGCATCTGGACTGTATTCAGAGGGGAATCCAAGTTGGCATGATTTATGCATGGACTGCTAATCTCCAGAGAGGGGTTATTTCATGCTGGAGCCAGTCACTGCATGTGGAAGTGACTTGTTTCCATGCAGCGCAATGCTGAGCTCATGTAACCAGCACGACAGCAAGTACCCCGCGCTGTCTGTAGGGCTGCTGTCTGCAAAACGAACGAGACTGACGTGTGCTGTAGTGCTGGTGCCTGTGCTCAGTGTGTTACTTTTGGCTGTCCTCCAGTTGTCAACCCATGCTGCTTTGCCTACCTTTGGGACTGGGCAAAGCGGTCCAGATGTGCTTCCTGGAAGCATCCCTCCCTTCTGTAGACAAGGACATGCAGGATCAGGATGAAATACCACAAGAAGGATGCTTGTCCACAGAGTCACTAAAGAGATGGCTAAGTAGGATCATTAGGCAGATGCTGCCACATGGCTGCCTCAGAAGCAAGACTGTGAGTTCTTAGACATGAAAGCAAGGAGTTGGTACCATGGTGGGACAGATCGTAGCTTTCCATATGCTGAGAAGTTGGATGAGGATGGTGGTATGCGAAGCTATCAGAAAACCACTTGGCTTGTGATAGCCAGGAGTAGTAACTTAATTGCTCTTGGTTGTTGTTTTTTTTTTTTTTGCTGCTCCTCAGTAAACTTCCCCTGCATTGTTTTCCTCTTTTATGTTGCCTACTTTCTCACCCAAAACTGCCCAAAAGACCAGCTTGTCAAACCATGGCAAGCCTGCTTGAAAGGTAGTGGCCAAGCCTTGTCTATCAACATACCATTGTGACCTGTAAGTCAGCAACCTCCTGTTTGTAAACTCTTCACACTAGCAACCCATGTCTGCTTGTGACAGACATCATAGGAGAGTGTGATGTTCACCTTATTGAGGCTGTGGGCAACAATGTGGAAAACACTGTGCCATCCTCTGTGTCTCTTGGAGAAGGCTCTGAAAGTATCATCCAAAAATTTATGGGTGTGGGGAGAACATTGCTGTGGAAACCAAACACAGAAAAACAATTGCTTCTCCTTTCTTGCCTTATACAGGATTTCCACCTTTTCAGGCCAGATGCTTGAGGATACTTGCCTTGTCAACAGCTCAATGTCTGGCAAAACTGTCAGGGAAGAAGAGAACAACAAAATAGAAAACATTTGGTGGAATCCCATGACTTCCTAGCCATGAGGCAGGGATGGAGAGAAAGGGTTTGTCAGGACTAAAACAGAAGAGAGCAGAGATGCGGTGTTACAGAACTGGCAGAGAATCACCTTTGCATACACAGAAGGCAATAAATGCCAGGGGAAAAAAAATAGGGAGGTGGAGAGGCAGCTTGAGCAAGCAGCAGCGCTGGAAAGCAAGCCCCAGCAGATTTTTCCTGCTTCTCACTCTCACCATCCTGTGGTCACTACAGCTCTGTGACAGAGAAACCCTGTGAGCTGGCAACCATGGCCTCTTCTCAGAGGGCATTGAGAGTATCCTCTGCTGAGGGCCCACCACTGGTCTCTCCAGCCCGATTTGGAACTGGCAGCAGGCCTCAAGATTGTCCAGTGTTGATGGCAGTAGAAAATCTCTTGAGACCAATTAGCTGGCGTGGGAGCTAATCAATTCAAGTTGCTTTGCTGCTTCCATTGTGTTACTCCAGTTTGTGCAGGCCGCAAACAAAACATTCAAATCGGTCTCTGAGCTCCTCTGTCAACACTTGCACTTCCCAAAGAACAGAGATGGTTCTATTTAACTGTGGTAATTTTTATTAACATTTCATAACAGAAGTTCCATAAGAGCATGGTTCCTAAACCACATTTAAAATGCTTTACACAGTTAAACAAAGCATGAATAAAATAGGCCCTGTGCTGTCAGGCACAGTCTTCTCTTTTAAAGTATTTTGAGCAGTTTCTCAGAGAAGCGTACAGACTATTTCATGAGACACAACAGGAACCATGTGCACACTGGGACTCCTAAACCCAACTGGAAATGCAACACGCCCTGTAAAACAAATGCTTTTGGCAGCAGGCATTCAAGAGATGATACCTTGAAGGTTCAGTCCATCTAGAGTAGCTTGCTCTCTGGGCAATCAGGACCTCCTGGGAATTTCTTGGGAGTTGCTGCAGCTCTCAGTCCTTCCCTGTTTGTTCTTTGTGCTGTTCAGAGCCCGTCCTTGTGCCAGCATATGGGTTACAGAGCTGAGCAGCCTCCCCAAGGACTGCTGTGCTCCTCAGTTTCTGATTGCTGGTGGTGGTGCTGTGCTGTCCTACCCTACAAAGGTGACTTGGCCCTGGTCTTTACTCTGAGGGAAGAGGGTTTGCTCAGCCAGCAAGGTTATAACTCAACCCAGTGGGCTGAAGCTGGCATTAAACCAGTTCAGAAGGGAAACCTCTGCTGAGGGGGGTTGGACCTGCAGGGACAGTGGGACGGAGGTGCTGGCAGGGTTGAGGGTCATGGCAGCAGCAGTATGTGAGGCTGAGGGAATGGGATAATCAAAGGGGGGCATCAAGAGGGAGGAAGGTTTGGTGAGGTTGTTACTCCCTGGCTTGCTTTGTGTCCACTTTCATCAATTAGACCTTCCTGGTCATTTAGTTCTTCTAAGAAAGGACACTTACTGGGGATGACTTGTGATTGATGCTTTGCTGTCCTGGGATTTGACAGAGCTGCCACAATCATGAAAATTAGCTTAAAACAGAAAAGAAGGATGGCAGCCCCCTGCTCTGTTTGTTGAACCAGCGCTAAACACTTGTAAGAAAGATATGCAAGATCTGCAAAGTACACGTTCTACGCTATAAAACTGCTTTTGGACTAACTTCACATAAACTGTAGAACGATTAATTGCACTTACCTGTGAGAGCTTTGCATACCTTACTCTAGTTAAGGAATGATTTCTCATGACCCCTGGAGTATGATTGTCCTTTTTGAACTTGGCCAAGCCTGCTGTTACAAAAAATATCTTGGGACCCCGAGGTCCTCAGCTGCTCTGGTTTTAGTGGCTGTTTCCACAATGTCGGAGTTGGCGTATCTGTCTGGTCACTGCAGACAGTGACCATCTACAGAGGTGAGTGACACTGTCTGTAGAATAGCCTCAGTATTTTACAAGTGATCAGACCTAGAGGAACATCACTGTGCTAGTCAAGAAATGAACCTCTCAAGTTTTCATAGATGTGCATGGTATTAATATGTTTCCCTTAATCCCTTGTTTACAAAGTTAATTTCACTACTTGAAAAGTTTCTAGTCTCTTGAACCATGTCAAAACACAAATATGAACATGCTTTCAACAGCAGAACTAGCAACTTAGTCCATTCTGTCACTGAAAGAGAAAAGCATATGTGAAAATGAGAAATGGTGACATGAGATCAGAAGGTTTACAGTATTTCCTGAAATTTTGGTATGTGAATTGCGTTGGAGGTCTCAGCAACGTTTGGGACAAACCTTAATTTGTGCAAACTACTTTGCTAATCCCCAGTCTAGACACTCACATTTCCAGTGCCTATTCATCTTCATTTCTGCTTTCATCTAGCAAAGTTTTCTGGTCTGTCACAGAACATCAGTCAGAAGGAACTGAACTCTTCTGCTCCCTTAACTCCCTCTTGTTCTAGCCTCAAGCACGGGATACAGGGTGTGAGGCTATATAAAGAACTCACAGGTATGAACTGTCCTGTTGATGTGGTTAACTCTGCACTCAGCTGTACATACTGCCCCTTTAATATACCCAGAGCTCATATGTGCTTATATTGACTTCCTTCTGAAGTGAGAGGTGTTAATGTGAAGGGAGAGGAAAGAGGAGGTGGATGTCAGTCCGCCCTCCTTAGAGGGTTTGGCAGGGGACTGACTACTATTTCACAGAGAACCTGTGCTGCTCCGGTCAAGTGTGTTTTCAATTAACAGTGAAAAAATGTCCTGTAGTCAAACGTCTGTATTCTAGGAAAAGAATCTGATAAAGTAAGTCAGTCCTTAAAGATAAGCTTTATATTTGCTTTGCCAGGCTCGTTCCTGGCTGCCTGGGCTCTACTTAGGATGGTGTTTGCTCTCTTCTCTTTATTGGGCTTTGCTGTTGCGTGCTTTGTAATGAGCTGTAATATCTAGGGCTTTTCTGAGGAGCTTGCTGGTTTTTTGCTGTTTCATATTAGCGCAGACCTGATGAACTGTAGAGGTCTACAGGGCCTAGTTGAACTGTATTTCTTGTTTTTAGACTTTTTTTTTCCCATTTGTTGAGATAATTTTGAATTCTAATCCTGTTCCCCAATATGTCTAACACTTTTGCTGGATTTTCCATGGATTTGATAAATGTACTCTGTCTCAATATCCAAGGTGCTTATGAAAATACTGAATACACTGGATCCAGAACAAACCCCTAAGACCTGCTCTCACCATGGCCCCTCTGCTCTGACAGTGTCTTTCCAACCAGTTTCACCCATTCTGCATTAGTATAATCTAGCCTATTATTTCTCTAGCTTGCTAATGATAACATTTTCCCAGCCCCTATCAAAAACCTTACTGAAGTCATGATGTATCTATCTACTGCTTCTCCACACCCTTAAGACTGATTATTCCATCACAGAAGACAATTAGGTTGGTCTGACATGATTTGGCCTTGACAAAACTCAGTTGGCTCCTATTTATTAGCTTGTTATCTTCTTAGTGCTCACAAATCAGTTGTTTGATTACTTGTTGATTACCCGTTGATTAGCTGTCTGTCTGGAAGCTGAAGCTCAGCCCTCTGAGCAATCATCCCCTGAATTTTCCCTTTTCCTGTTTGAAGAGGTACTGGCTGAGATAAAATTGAGAAACACTCTTAACTGACAAATAATTCCCAGCGCTCTTTTACCACTTTTTAAATTTGATGTGTAAGTAATGTGAGAACCATTGTATCTAGAGGATCACCCCTAGTAGCTCAAGTTTAAATGTGTCATGACTCACTAATGGACATTCCTGTCCCTGCCCACTCCTCAAGGGTCCCTCCACCCTGCCAATGACCCAGGACCCCATGTCAGCCCTGTGGGGTTCCCACCACCCTGCCAATGACTCAGGACCCCAGGTGCTGTCAGCTCCTGCCCCAGCGATGCCACAGCAGGGCCAGTCTATACCTCCCTATAGCCCTGACCTGCCTGGCCATGGGCAGTGGCTCCTGAGAACTTGTTGCTGCTTCCAGCTTTTTGCACAACGTTATGGCAATATAAACCAAAAAACCAAGCCCGAGCTGCGGTGGTGGGCATGGTGAGGGGCGTCAGAGGGGCAATGGCATCCCTTGCAGAGGGGCAGCAGTGCAGGGGGGGATGGACGTAGATGTATCTGCCAAAACACCTCTGTGCAAGTCCCGCACTAGGGTAAATCCATATGTGGCAGCTTGGCTGTGCAGTGGTTGAATAAGATTCTTTGTGTTGAATATTGTGACACTTTTTTTTTTTCTATAAAAATATGTTTCCCTTATTCTTGTGTGGTAAGAAAGGGAAATCTGAGCATCAGGCTCACCTTGGTGGTATTAGGCATAATTTTGTGGGCCACCTTCATTTTATTTCTCACTTGATTCATCTTCTCTCCAAATGGAAAAGTCTTAATGTTTAATTTCTCTTCATCCTCTAGTAGCTTCCTTCCAGAGACTGGTTTGACAAAAGTTGTGCTCTGGCCGCGGCTGCTGAGCTGTCACTGCTTTCGCATAAGCGTTCACGATGGTTTCACGATGGTTTCAGTTTTCTCTGTCCCATTTGCGGTGCATTCGATTTGCTGTATTTCCCGTCTCTGCTGACCGAGTGCAGGGTTTCTCTGAGCTGTCCATGGGGACGCTCAGATTTGCAACCCGAGTGGTCATGGTTCATTTGAAATCCATCAATGTGCATGAGTAGTTCAATTTGTTTCTTCTAATGTTCATTATCCTGCACTTGTCTACGCTGAATTTAATTTGCCAACTGTCTGGTTCTCCTAGGGCTGTCTGCACTGCAGGGTAGCCCTTCTCGGAGAAAGATGCAGAGATGTTTGTTCTTCTAAATGCTCTCCTGCTTAAGGAATTTGCTGCGGTGCTGGGTCTCTTGAGTTGTTTCCCAGCCCACTAAGATGGCTCAACCAAAATGCTGTGTGATACTGGGAACAGTCCCTGGTCTCTTGTCCTCTAAAACTCCTAAAAGGAGCCCTATAGCAGAGGGAGAAACATGATCAAGCCTAGTGTTAGAGGGTATCCAAAATATTTTACATAGAAGGATCTCAAGATCTGGGGATTGTCCAGTGCTTTGAATGAGGTGTGAATGTGCCAGAATCTGCCTTTTCCAGCAGTTTTAGGGAGCTCCAGAACTCCTTCATACAAGGCTGGGAGCATTTTATGGCTTCTTCTTGATTTGGTCAATCAAATGGCTACCATAGACAATTTCTTAAACTACTTTTATTGTATACACTGTCCTGATTGCTTTATAAGCCAATATTTTAGTTTCTAGGTTGTTTCAGACCAAAATCTTGTATCTAAGAGTTCAGTGTGGGCTAGAACTATGCCTGTCCTCTCTCCCTGTGGCCCTAGTGAATGGTCTTCAGTTGCTGGCGTTGCACTAACTGGCCTAGGAAATTTGGAGAGGAAAGTGATGGCCCAAGTGTTTTTTTTACACTTGTGTGGGACTGGGGACAGTTACATGCAGCTTCCAACTTTATCACGGACTTTTGTGAGACTGGGCCAAGCCGGGCAAGGTACAGCAAGAAGCCTGTTAAATCAGCTGCCCCTGTGTGTGTATGCCGAAAGGCTGAAACTTTTTCCTCAAAATACTGTGTTTCAGCCACATTGGCTGGAGGCTGCTCTCAAACTGGCATTGCCTGGAAGGGTTTCCAGATGCCTGCAGTCTCAGATGTTCTGCGTAACAAGTGCTAAAGGGAATTTGGTTTTTCCTGTGCTATCAGGAACAGCAGCTTTCATCCAAAGCTCAGTCGGCAAGGATAGGGAGGCCTGTAATTTTCTTCAGAGAAAGAACTATAACACCATGTCTGTGAGGGTTTCCTGCTGTCATTTCCAAGCTCTTGCCTGTCTTGCATTCCCTCATGCCCAAGCCACTTCCAGATGTGTGGCAACCAACCTGCCTTAGCGCGTCTGAACTTATTACCCGTGTCTCAACATGAGTTGGGTGCTCTCCCTGATGCTCTCGTGCTTGTCTCTGCTCTAGATGACACGGGCTCCCCAAGGAGAGAAGAACAGCCGGAAGGGTTTTGATGAAAAGGCTTACTTGTCCTCAAAGCTGCTGAAGGCCGGAGAAGACCCCTACCGCCAGCATGCTTTTAATCAGCTAGAGAGCGACAAACTCAGCAGCAATCGGCCCATTCGGGACACCAGACACTACAGGTACCATGCAGCCCTTGCTCCAAGCCATGGTTGTGCTTGGTGTGGGGAGTGTGCCCTCCTGTGCTGTTCTGTGATGATGACAAAGGATGGTTTGGGTTTCTCTTCACCAGCGTTGGTCTGTTACTTCACTGTATTTCGTGGTTAATCTGGAAAGGTCTCAAATGTGCCAAGACCCTTGACTAATTCAGCTCCAGCTTGTTGCTTTTCTAGGATCTCTTCTCCCAGGTCCAAGCACCATCTGTGTATTTCAGCACAGACCCTCCATTGCAGCTCAAAGTTGCTCATCTGACAGTTGGTTTTTCCACAGGTCCCCTCACGGCTTCCCTCAGCGACCCTCTGTCCTGGCTGCAAGGTACACTACTGTTGCAGCCTTGCTTTACGCTGGTATTCCTCACCTGCTCTGAAGGTTGCTACTTGGATATTTCTCACATCTGAAGCTGGTTTGGTGCCTTCTTTCCACCATTATGGTTTGATGAAGGCTGCCAGGATGGGGATGAAACTAACTTGTGACTGCAGTGAATATTTCATGGCTTGCAAAGCGCTCATCGTTCTGTCCTTGTTTCACTGGGGGTGAATTTATTCTGCTGACTAAATTAATCTTTAAATTGCTAATAGTGCTCAGGTAACTATTTTGTAGTTTCTGGAGTACAGAGAGATTATGTTTTACCTTGAAAACTGAAGGTTTGATAGCGATAGGATAGTGTAAACCAACCTACTGAAATGGAGAAAAAAAATAGAAGAAAACTAACCATGTCTGAAATGCATGTACAGGAAACCAGGCATCTAAATTGAACCTGTGAAAGGGATGTCAGGACACATGGAGCTTTGGGAGCCTGCCAGCACTGACAGCCATCAGGGTGCTTTGTGAACACAAGCAGTTGGGACCTTGGTTGTGAGATGAAAGGCTTGTGCTCCTGTTCCCCTGCGTAGTCCTCGGGACTGGCTTCCTAGAGACTCGGAGGCAGCAGCGCCATGTCCTGTGTTATTGACAAGTCTCCCTGCCATGCAGAATTGCTGTTTTCTGTTAATCTGCTGTCATGTTCTGGCCTATAAAAAGATCACTTCAAAGGTGAAGTATTGTTTATTTTGATCTGTGGTAGCAAGCAGAGCATGCTTTTTGTGAAAAGCCTCATCTACGCACTTCAGTCTGAAAAACAACATGTATGTGATTCCCTGGAAATGTGTGGCCGTTTCAGCCCCAGCTTTGCAAGGGTTCCCTTCAGCAACAGGGAGTCCAAAGCAGAGTATAATCAGAGCAGATAAACCTATTTCCATGTTCCTTGCTTTGCAGAGGTGGCCGTTTTGGAATGAGGGAGCTGTGTTGGAGTCTTTTAACTATGCTGAAGTAGTTGCTGGGCTGGCAATGTAGGATGAGGACTTAATTTAGCTGATGCAATTTAGATTGTGATTTGAGAAAAGCCCATTCTTGTGTCACAAATGGACCTGGCTCCTTGTTTAAGGAGTGAGGGATCAATAGGTCTCTAACATGTCACCTTTTCTTCAGGCACCCAGGCAGAGCTTGAATATACTTGACTCCACATCCTACAAGCTCCTTCTGACCTAGCATGTACCATTTTTTTGATCCAAAGCAAAGAGAGGGCCAACTTTCAAGCACAAACTTTGTCCTTGTCCTCTGTGATGCTGTAATAATGCTGAGATCTCGGGAAGACTTCCCCAGATAACACATACACCAATCTCTGCTCCTTTTACACTTCCTGATGCCTTAATACATTTTGTATGCATTACATCATGGAGTTATTTTGAAACAGTAATATATGTGGTATGTCTCTTGTCTGGTCTTGGGTTTTCCACTTCAGTCTTTATCAAGGTTTCTTTATATGTTTGAACATTGCCGTAAGAAGCTGCTGTCCCCTTAATAAAATATTGCAATGAAAAAGTCATAAACCAGTAGGACTGAATGTGATGTTAAAAACAGTAACAGTTTAGTAACAGCCACAAAAGAACAGCAAGTAAATGTGGAAGAACAAGTAGTGGCTATAAGAACTGAGTTATATTCCCTCCCAGGACAGATGCAGTCTGTGTATGGCCTTGAGTTGTTAAAAACACTCGGCCACAATTTCAGATGTGGGCTCTTCGTTAGGCAGAGAATTAGTACAGACTGACTGCTGTTCGACACTGGCTGGAAGTTAAGGTGACAGACACTTTGGAGAAGCAGAACAGCCCAAATCTGCCATTCCTAGTCTCTGCCAGAATTGGATCCAGGGTTCACATCTGTGAAGAGTTCTCCTCCAAGAAACTTTGGTCTCCACAGGGTATGAGCAAGCTGATCCTGAGTTAATGCTTGGTTCTGTGTATGAGAATGAATGTATGTACCTAACATTACAAAATCATGGGCGAGATGAGAAGACGGGAGGAATTGTTTTCTATTGCCAGCCGAGGTATTAGTGTTGAACCTCAGCAACTCCCTGATGCAGATCACAGCACTAACTAGTGTTTTCCTTTCTGTAAAGCCCAGTGTCCAAAGAATCTGAAGTGCTTTATACAGCAATGCCTGGGTGTCCCAGCTCTGTGCATCCTTAGCAGGTGCCTGTCCTATGCATGGATAAACAAGATCTTACATGAATCATAGACAAAGCCAGGGGCTAGAGTCCACCATGTTGAACCACTGTTCCCCATGAAACTCACACACCTCCTCAGCATGCAGCATCTTGAGTTTAAGTGTCGCAGCCTCAAAACTTTGCCTTTCAATAGACACAGTTCTTTTTAAGCTCTGCCAACCTTGGTGCAGGGGCTGCTGAGACCTGCCTTGCTGCAGCTCAGTTGTGCCGTTTCTGGTTTTAGCATATATAATTACACTCTTCTCCTTTAGAAATTCTAGGTACGCTGCTGCCGTGGCTGCTACGGGGTGATGTTTGGCTTACACTTCTGCTCTCCCCTGTTGCAGGTGCACTTCTGTACGCTATGACACAGACTTGCCAGCCACCAGCATCATCATCACCTTCCACAACGAGGCGCGTTCCACCCTGCTCCGCACGGTGAAGAGGTGAGTTCGGCAAGGGCTGCTGGGCCCAAATGGTGGTGGCGGCCTGGTGGAGGGTTAGGCATTTTCCAGCAGTTAGCCAAGCAGGGTGGCTGCAGTCCCCAAGTACTTGTGATCTGCCCTCGAGCTGTCCCAGCAGGACAGGTCAGGGGCTTGGATTGGCAGTGTTGGCGTATCTTCAAAGACAGAGCGCATCTGCAGTTAGCTGCTCTATAGCTAGTGTGAGGGCAATCGTTAGCAACAGGAAAGGGGCTGCTGGCCTGTCTCTGCAGGTAGGAACGGTCTGTATGAGCTTGGTTTGGAAGAGCGTGGGTGGACCAAAGGGGGCACCGTGCGTTGCTAGATGCAACTGAGGGAAGGTGCTTGGGAAGGGACTGTGTGTCCATAAATGCAATAAGCAGCCAGCCCCCTGCTAGGGCACGTGTTACAGGAGCTGGGGCTGGCTCAGTGAGGGCAGGGGACACAGCTGACACGTCTTCCAAGCAGAAGGTGATGAACTTGAAGTCTCGTGGAGACTGAGACCACCAGATCCTCCTTGGGGCTTTCTGCACAGACCTGTTGAACCTGCAGGACGCTCGCTGTCTTGTACAAATATCTCCTCATATCTGGGTATCATCAGCAGTGGCCAAATCTAACCAAGTAAATAGGTGGCTAGGGCCTGTCAGCATCCCCAGGTAGACAGGAGCATGCAGTTATCTGTATCACAAAACAATGTTCCAGCTGCTCCTTCCCTTCCCCAACAGCCCCACGGAACCCAGGGAGGGTCTTTTCTTTTTAGTTTTTACACAAGAAATGCCCTCTGCCCTCTCTGACTTACCAAGTCATTTCTCAAAGGGTTTCTGAAGCCTGCAGAGAACAGGAACAGCCTGTGGAGGCTGAAGGGAGAGTGAATTGTCAGGGTAGAAAGTTGAGTTGATGGTATCACTAACATGAATGCATTATTCATCATCACCACTTCTTCCCCTGTCAGATCCTGTGGGCTTAGAGAAATATGCTTTGTGAATAAATAACAGGCTTTTTCGAGTTGGCCTCATGGCTAGGAGGCTGGGTTTCTGTCTGTCAGGTTTGGTGCTACTGTGTTTCCAGAGACTTGTGTATATTGCGTTAACATATTTTGCCTTTTAATCTCTATCTTTTCCTTTTCATTTGAACCATAAAACGAGTTCTACAGAACCACTGTTCAGAAAATGAGCAGATTTGTTTGGAACCACGGTGCTGCTAGGGCAACGGCAGGAGATTTCTGCCAATTACATCATAGGTCAGACAGTAAATGGCTAGGTGCTCAGAAACCATGGTAGTAGGATCCTTAAGAAAATCTGAAGGCAGCCAATCAAGTAGCCAGATGCCATGATGGTTTGTTGTGGTTCTGTTTTACTTTAAACCAGGACATAGTTAAAATGAAGAGAAGATGACACTCAGAGCAGTAGTAATGCACAGAGAGAGAAAGTGATATCCAGATCCTATGGAAGTGATGTGTACTAATGAGCAGGTAAGTGTTGACAGTGCATCAACAGCCAGTCTTGCTCTAAGCAAGGTCAACTAGAGTAGGTTACTCAGGGCTGGAGTCTCCATGGATGGAGACTGTGCAATCTCTCTGAGCATTCTTTTCTCAAAGATAAACAACCACAGCTCTTTCAACCTCATCTCATATGTCTGATGCTCCAGTTCCTTAATTTTCCTAGTGGTCCTTCACTGGACCTGCTTCAGCATGTCCCTCTTTTTCTTGTTCTTGGAAGCCCAGTCTCTCAAATATGGTCTCCTGCAGCCCAGGGTCCCCAACAAAGACTCTGAAAAATGGATGAACCATCTGTTCAAATTGGTGCTTTGCAATCCTGCTGCCACTGGAGAATGCCCCCCACAGAGGAGCTGGCTGCGCTCTGCTGTGAATGGTGGCGTGGATGGCATTTCCTCCCAGACCTCTGGCTACAGCTGGAGTCTTCAGTGCCAGATGGTTTACAGTTAGTGCATGTGACTCATTTACTCCTTGCTTACATCAAATGTCAGAAGTGTCCGTGATTTATCCCTGTCTGATGAGGGGTCTCAAAGGCTGAATTCTTCTTGAGTTCTACGGTATTTGCGGTGTCACACAACCAAGCATTGGCTCGTAGCCTTGTCTTTGAGTCATGGGAAGTTTGTCAGCTACAGACAGAGGTGAAGGCTCAGGTCATGGCTGCAGTCTTAGAAGAGGTGTGGGGCTGAGTCCCACTCGCAGGTTGACACTGTTGTTGTAGAGGGAGTTGAGGATTTGATTTCATGATGCTTTTCAAGGCCTCTTCTGTAACCCAGGAGTCCTGTCTTTCAGCAGAATGCATCTGAATGTGTCAGGCTGAGTTACTGCTGTGACTATAATTGTCGCTCAATTCACATACACAGTCAGTACACCAAATGCTATGTAATTATTACCTTGCAGCACTTCAGGATAAGTCAGGTACCAAAGGGACAGGGCTGTTCTTTTCTGTTTGGTTTATGACCTGCCTGTGAGTCTGCAGAGGACCACAGTGATATTAAGCAACAGGAGGCATAAAATTGCCCTGCCTGCTTACCTGCTGACTAGTCTGGCTTGCAGCCTGTCATTATTTCTATATCTATAAGAGCTTTCTTAAGCCAGGTAGAGCATGATTATTTAGGTAATTAGAATTAACTATTTGAGGTGCACCTGGTGAAAATTAAATATGATTTGACCATTATTATGGGCCTTTTCCCAAGTCTAGTTATCATAATTACACTATGGGGAGTGGAAGGGGACAACTGATGGAAATGAACAGCACTAAGAGCAAAATTTTCTGTGGCTGAAAACTTTTTTAGAGTCCCAATCTTTAGAGGCAAGTAGAATATGTACTACCAGCTGAAGTTTTCATACCTGAGACCTTTGCAAGCCTGCTGGTGAGTGCCTAAATCTGGGCACTGTCAGCTGTAAAACTTTGGGAAATTCTAGGAAGAAATATATAAAAAGGGTGCTGGGAATCTTAAATTAAAACTAGAGGGAGCTTGAACGCGCTCCCCTGGGCCAGGTACCATCTTACTGTGTTATTCTGGCAGCTGTGCAAAGTAACTCAGCTGAGTCGCAATGCTGGTACCCAAAGGTCTTGGGAAGACCCAGGGATGAGACTCCTGCATTGTGATTTATTTCAGGGTGATCTAAACGTGGCAGCTGTAGGGGTCAGATCCTGATCTGCAGACCCTTCTTGCTAACCACACCTGTATGTGTGCACAAATGGGAAGTGGGCTATCCACCAGAACCGGTGACCACGCCAGTTCAAATGGCTTGTTGCTGGCATCCTCGGTCCTGCAGGAGACGTGTGTCAGTCAAGAGCTGCTTGGCTTGTGTGATGTCTCTTCCTTGTCAGGACAAGCTATGTCCTGAGCTGTCACTCTCAAACCAGTTACTTGCTTGGCATCCTGTTCTCCCTCAGAAATAGCTGTCAGTCAAAAGGCATTTTGTGTGATTGATGTCTATGCCTGATTAGTCATTAGGCGATACCATCCCTTCTGCTGCAGTGACCATTCTTGCAGAAAGCAAAATCAACTGCTTTATTGTGTGGTCCCTTTCTTTCTCTTTATTTCCGATCTCAGTCAGTACTGTGGGTACTGTTTGTCTTTGGTGCAAATATAAAGGGGAATAGTCCGGTTTTAAGTCCGTGGACTTGAACAGCTGTCAGTGGTTCAATGGCTATGTAGAGAGCCTTCATAAATTCTGATTAAAAAGGATGCTGTTCTAATGCCAGAGCATTTGGTATAGTAACTCATTACTATGACAATTTAAATAATGGAAAAATAGAAGATTATTTTAGAGCACAGGAAAAAAGAGATTCTCCTCTGCTAACATCTGGAATAAACGAGATTATCTATGAGCTGATGAGGGATGGACAGGGGAGGGAAACTCATGGGCATTGCTGATGTAGTGTCATGTAACAGAGTAAGGACACTGTTGCTGAAAGAAGGAAGGTGTGAGAAAAAACAAAGGAGGTAGGGAATCCATGAGTTAAGGGGAGAACAGTCTGTGTTTCTGCTGTAAAAGGCAATTGTCATTTGGATTTTGGACTCCTAGTAATACATTTTGTTCCTAAAAGTAATCTATTTTCATGCCAGTCTCTGCATCTCATTGGAGGGAAATACTAGGATTACTGTGTTTCTTGTTAAAAAGACAGACAAGACAAAGTGCAAAGAAGATTAAATACCTTTCCCAAGGTTCCACAGCAAATTATTGCAGAGCTGAGAGCAGAACTGGACATTGAATGATGAGCTGTGAACTCCTTGAGGAGTGTTTTCTCGCTACTGGGGAATCACTGGACAGGTGAGGAAGAGGGAACAAAGTGTGTGCTTTTCTTTTTTCCTAGTTATGTTGAGTTGGAAGACCTGAAACTTGTGGAGAAAATGAGAGTACAATAATCAGGCTAGTGGGAAAAGGTGTAGAATACTGTTTTACAGCCATTATACTGCAGGATGCAGCCTGTCTGGGTTGGTTATGTTTTGCATTGAGTTTGCACAGACAAGAATTTCAGTGCAGGGCAACCTTGTCTGTAAAATATGCAGATGATGGTGATGCTGGGAGAAGCTGCACTTATAAATGCAAAGAGGAACATCTCCCATCTCCCACCCCACCATGCTAGAGGATCCAGAGAGGTATGAGCCAAGAGAAGCAAATGAGATTCAGCTTTGAAAAATGCAAGCTCAGTTATCTAGGGACGTATAAGCTCAAAATACAAATACTCTCTGAGACATATGAAGCAGCATAAATCAGAAATAGTGTGGGATGTGATACTGAGCAGCAGAGCAGTCAGGATTTTGCTGTGTGAGACAGCAGAAAACTCTCCCAAACTGAGGAAACTTTGGCTTTGTATGCGAAGCCATCAGTGATGCTACTTGGCAAGATTGTAATTTATTTCTCTACAGCTCCATTCCTGGAAGTATGGTATTACTCTTGTTGTCTGTTTCCTGTATAAAACAAAGAAAGAAAAAAAACCAACAACCTTTATGCAGAATTGCTCAAAATCAGAAGTGTGTGGGTGCCATTGAAATGAGATGGGTTGCTAGATCCAAGGGGACAGTGTTTACCTCTGGTTTTTAATATTAAAGTTTTCATGGCTGTCCTCATCACTGGGGTGACTGAATGTGACTGAGCAATCTTGTTGAAGACAATGAGGACCTGCCTGTGCATAGAGGATTTGGAGACGGAGGCATGAAGAGGGCATATGCTGTGTGGTTGTAGTAGAGCCAGGGGAGAGACTTGTAGAAGTTATAGAAAATTATTTGAAGTGTCTTAAACAAATGAGAGAGACAAAGAGGTGAGAATCAGACTGCTCTGACTCCAGGGTACTGGAGTACATCAGCCTCTGAGGAGGGCAGAAGCTTTTATCCCCCACTCCCTGTGTGTGAAAGCCCCTGTGTGATGGAAACCCACTGCAGTCCCGTGGGTATGGTGGAGTGGGGTGTGACCAGCCCGAGGTGCTTCCAGCAAGTGTTGGAGCTGGTTTGAAAAAAAGATAAGTAACGAGCAGAAGAGGAAAATAAAACCCAAATCCAGAATACTGCCAAGGAAAATTGCCTTCCTCCCAAAGAACGGAATTGGTGAGGAAGCCCCAGCAGGCCTCATCTGTGGCATTGAGACAGAGCTCCTTGCTGGGAAAGTGGCAGCTCTTTCCACTCCCAGGCAGCGATGAGCTTTGCCCAGAGTTTGGCAGATGGGAATGGCCTCCTGGCTCCCTTGGGATGGGTGGTGCTCTCTTCTTTGCCTCTCTGTGTAGAGGCAGAGATCTTGCTGCAGCATCCTCTGCTCTCTGCCCCCAGGCAATCCCACAGTCAGCTTCCTGGCTGTGGTCCTCGTAAGGTCCAGCTGAGATATCATAGCTCTCTGCTTGCAGTTTGGCTTCTGCCAAGGAACCTTGGTACAAGGCAAGGTTACCTCTTCCACATCACTGGAGTTTGGTATTCCCGCTGTAACACATAGCTCAGCAGATTTGTATCAATTGTTATTATCATTGTCATTCTTATGGCACCTCACAAAGATTATTTTTTTCCTCCCTGGGTCCCTGCAGTGTCTTGAACCGCACCCCTCCCAGCCTCATCCAGGAGATCATTTTGGTAGATGACTTCAGCTCAGATCGTAAGTATGGACCTCTTTCCCTTGCACTTTTTTCTTCCCTTCTGTTTTCCATCTTTCTGTTTGCTCTGTTCAGTCCCCCTACATCACAGAGATTCCCTCTTCTCTGTGTGCAAGAGAAAAAGAAAAGAGGGGACGTTTTTCTGTGTTTAGTTTATGTCCGTGCATGGCAGAGGCCAAAGCTTCTTCCTTCTTTCTGTCAGCTTGGCAGTTTTGGCCAGGTTGCCATTTTTGTTATGCACCATTTTGTGAGCTGTTTAGCCCAGGTGAGTACATAAAAGTGGCGTACATGGGCAGAGGGGGTAATTACAAACCAAGAGAGAGCAAGAGGATGCAATGGAGCCTACAGAAAATTGCTCCCTGGGGTCCTGCAGGCAGACTGGGGAAAGACTGTCTGCCTGCCTCCATGTGTCTGGGATCCCAGGTGTTCCTGTGTGTTGTGGTTTGGGCCGTGGAAGGGTTATTGCTTTGGACAGCACCATAACTTCTTCTGCAGCTTGGTACAGGGATGCAGTGTCTTCCGCGTGAGTCCCACCAGCCCTGTAGGCTGGAGGCTGTGGACTGTTTCCATCCCTACAGTTCCTCTTCCTCCTGGGTGTTATATAGTAGTGGTGAGGTGGTGGGGATGGAAGACTTCTTGCTTCTCCCATGATGTGTGCTAAATTCAAGGACAATCTAGTTATGTGCCACTTACAATACTTGATAATTGCTCCTTCAGAACACATTACAGAGAGCTCAAAATGCCCACCTTGGCCTGCTGAGGTAAGGAAGCGTAACTTTTTTGATTTTGGATCTAAATACTGTATAGTTTTGGCCAAAAAATTTTAAAGGTGGATGCTGAGATTACAGATTTAACTTTCTGGGGGCCTTACAGTGTGATTTGGATAAGGACTGAGCTGTAACTGCCCAGCTGTTTTGAGTTGGGTGTTTCTGAGCACCTCCAACAAACAGTCCTAAATGTCCTGTGTTTGGCATCTAGAAATTCAATTCTCAATGGCCAAAGTGTACCAGATCAACACTGATGGATCTCTGGGACCTGTACTGCACAGGGCTTAGCCAGAAACTCTTATTTAGACTCCTAGGTAAATGGAAAGATTTTTTTAAAAGCCCCATCCTGTAACAGCTCTCATTTTTCTCACTGGCAGTGGGATATTTGTGGATACAGCTACTCCCCTGAGGCACCTGCATGGAGGCACTTTAGCACGTGTTTGAGGGCTGACACTTTGCTTTTATATCCACTTCGGTTTCTGCAAAGATACAGAGAGTTTCTAAGCTCTGGCAAGTAGTTACAGCCAGATTGATATGCTCCACTCCTGAAGAGTAAGTGACTTGATAAGGATTCTCATACTTACCTGAAGTTGTGACTCGACCAAGATGAGCGTTGCCTTCTCCTGTAGCAGATGTCCAGCAAAATCTGGGTACTCTGTAATTAAGAGCACCTGCCACTTCGCTTGGATGATGCAGCAGCTGCCATAGTGCCCCCACAAGAGCAGTATTTCAGGTTGCACGTATCCTTGAGAATGGAAATGCTCCTGCAGGAGCATGCACTTTGTCTAATGGCCTTTGCGTTCTCCCCAGTCTGAGAGAGGATGACAGCAGGAAAGGGGAGGTGTGAGCCCTGAAAAGGAACGAGCAACAAACACAGAAACTGGGGTGAACGTGGTGGAGTGAGGGAAAAGAGCCAAGTTAGAAATTGTTATTCCTGTGACCTCTGCTAGGGTAGGAACAGAGAGGGGATAATGGGGGACTAAAGACCCAGTGCTCACTGGTACAGCTGGGCTGGAGCCAGTGGCTCTTCCTCTCTGTCGTCTTGCTTGGGCACTGTGAATGAGGGACTGCTCGAGCTTCTGGCAGGCTGGCAGCAAAGCCCTCGGTTAGGCATCCGTGTGTTAACATAACGGTGCCTCCAAGGAAGCGAGTCACATCCCTACAGCCTCTATTAAATAAAATCAAGCAGAAACTGCCCCGAAAACAAACGGTGGGAAATGCCCAGACGAGTCGCTGAAGGCAAAGAGAGCGGATGAGACCACTTTATATGACAGGACTCTCTTTTACTTGGCACGTTGGGGATTTGCAGCCGTGGCTCCCCGTGGTCCTTCTGTTTCATCAGTGCTCAGTGCCGCGTTGCCAGTGCGTCCTTTTGTGAGACACTGGGCACAGGAGGGCGAAGGCCTGGCTGCTCAGAGCATCAGAAAACACAGGCTTAGTGGTCCGAGGAGGACAGCAAGCAAGCAGTGCTCTTCTGTGCGCTCTTTAGACAGTCAGACTGATTAACGTGATATTAAGTGAAGGCAGAATTTCCCCTCCTGTGGAGAAGCAGGAGAACAGTTAATTAGAGCTCTCTGTTGAAGCCAAATAATTCATGCATGTGTGCCAAATGTTTTTTTTTTTCCTTCCCTAAGCTGAGGACTGCCAACTCCTTACCAAAATCCCAAAAGTCAAGTGTCTACGAAACACCCGGCGAGAAGGTGAGTGTGGAAAACTTGGTAGGTACAGATTTTGTAGGTTTTCCCCCATGACCCTGTTTGCTTGCCGGCTGCTTGCATGTTGTTTCTTATGATTACTGTTTGTTTTTTCAGTATAAGAGTTTGGTGTCCTAGTTCGGAGGCTCTGTGGAGGGAGAACCTGGCTTATCAACTCTCAGGCTTCAGGGCTCTCATTTTGTACTTTAAATAATGAGAAGTGGTGTCCAGAGGCCCTGGCTAGAACAAGGACCACAGTTTAAGATCTTATGAATATAGATGCAGATGTAAGTCTTACTCTTTTAAACTCAAGAGTGCAAGATAACAAGCCATCTAGGAGATGTGGGAAAGGGAAAAGCAATCATATATCTATCATAAATAGATACAATTAAGGAAAGTTATTTCTTGTATATCTCCTATGTGCATAAATGGTAGTGCTGACTTTCCCGGCTGCTCTTCAGTTTGACTCACATGTGCTGGCTTATTTCTAAACCTGTCAGGGCACAGCAGGCCTGGAGCGAGGATCTGGAAGGGGAAATGACAGTCACTGCTCAGTTCACAAAGGGCATTCCAGGTGGTCTGTAAGAAAGTATGGAGACATCTGAGAGACAGCTTGGAAATCTCTGGCTCCAGGGCAGAATAAAGGACATGTGGGAATAAAGCAGATAAGCAGTAAGAAAGGCAACAAGCAGGGAGTAGAGCTTGGTCCCATGGAAGTGGTGAGAGAGGCAGCGGGGTGGCTCTGATGGGAGAGACACTGAGCAGGCAGCAGCAAGGTGCCTGTGGGGAGGGCTGGGAGTGAAGGGGAATGTCATCAAGGCAGGAACTGGATGAAAACTCAGTGGTGTGGACAGAAGTCACAAGTGAGGTCATTCTTTGTCTGCTGGGAGGGCTTGGCTGAGAGCATGTCCTCCAGGGCATGCCTTGCTAAAGCTGCTCTCTGCTTCTGGTGGAGATGTGATATAGGAGAACCACCTGCTCTTCTCCTGTAATGGCCACACAAAGTATTTTATTTTCTGAAGGAGGGTCAACTGTTTTCCTTCCTAACCTTCCTGCTCTTCTGCTGTCCTTTCCTCATCGTAGGGCTGATTCGCTCTCGGGTGCGAGGAGCTGAAGTGGCTACTGCTGACATCCTCACCTTCTTGGACAGTCACTGTGAAGTCAACAGCGAGTGGCTGCAGCCAATGCTTCAGAGAGTGAAAGAGGTGAGTGTCGTCTCCTGTTGTGGAAAGGATGGAGCTGACCTGGCTTGTGTTGATGGATCCTCTGCCCTCACATGCCATCAGCAGTGCCAGTGAGGACAGCATTCCCAGTTACTCCCAGGCAGGCTGTCACACAGGAAAGTACAGCCTGAGCTAGATGGGCAAGAGATCCCTGACAGGCTTCTACCTTCTCCTGCTGATGTGGCAGGGCAGGAAGTGCTCAGTGATGGGATGCAGTGGTGAACTCTTGAACCACTAACTTATACCTTGGGTCTCCTGCAGGTGCTGTGCTTCCTAGTCCTGTCCACCTGTACAGAGGACAGCCACTTCTGTAGCACGCACTGTACAACTATTCTGTGGCAGCCATCTCCCTTCTTGCTGCTCGATCCTCCCCTCTGCCTTGTTACTGCCAAAACTTTCCTTCTCTTAATGCTCCTGCTGAGCTGCCAAAACACATCACCTGCATGCGGGCGGCTTCCTAGCACAGAGGAGCTGCCTGTGAGCGCAGGGATGTCCCTTTGCTGGTTCACTTGGGAAAGGGTAGACATGGGGCTGGAAGAGTGAAAATGCGGCAGGAGTATTAGCAGCTGTCACCCTGGTTGCACTGTAGGGCTGGAGGGGGAGACATATGGCTCTGCTGTAAGAGCAAACTGGGGAGAAGCAATAGAAGAAGTCGCAGCCATGCTTGCAAGTGGCAGAGATTGATCCTCTCCTCTGAAAGGAGGATTCCATGTAGTAATGGGCCCCAGGAGAAGGGGTGGGGGCTCTAACACTGCCTTGTATTCATGTCTGCTTGGCTTAATGTGAAGGAGCAGAAGACAGTGAAACTTCAGGATTGATGACTTAAAAGCTCCTGCTTTTTATTCCTGCTCAATAAATCCTCCATCTCAAAAGCCCATAAATGTTTTTTTTACTGCTGCTCTTTAAGTCAAGCTGCAGCAGCAACAACATAGGGGTCCCTGAGCAGAAAGGACCTCGCAAGTTTCTTCAGGGAAGGGTCTAAGTTGCAAAAGATTGGGTGCTGACTCCAGTATTATTTAGTGAGCAGATTTCAAATCAGCCTATTTCTGACCTACTTCCTACATTTCTGATGTGCATCCTAGTTTAGATTGCTGTCTTGCCCTGCCTGGTCCTAGCGTTGGCTGGTTGGAGCAGTGGCTGGAGCACCGGGCTGCCGGGGGGGCTCAGGCTGGGCAGACGTACTCTCGCTGTGCAGCAATCGCGGCGTAAACACGAGTAACCGCTCTCACCGAGGATGCACCACCCTGGCCAAGTGTGCTACAGCAGGAGGAACTGTTGCAAGGCACAAAATGAAGGTTTGATAGGAAAGGCTGGCAGCTTGTCCCATAACAAGACGCTGTTTCTGGCATTGCCAGCTCTCTGTTTCATCATATATTTCAGCTCCCACAAGCCTGTCTTTAATTCTCTGTCTCATGATGCTGAAAAATTGTTATAATCTCAACTTCTATTTGGTCAAATAATTGCAGAGGAAAACTGTAAATATCTATACCCTTTAATGCCAGTAGAGTACCCCTGGTATCTTAATATTATAATACCATGTTTTTTTTCAGTTTGCACTATGATTCTTAAGTGTGGGGTCTTGATTCACAGTACTTGTTAGGAAAATGCTTTATTAGTAGGTTGATCATATCTAGGCTGATGATAATGCATTGGTTCAAGGATGACTGAGCAGAAGGTATGCTGGCAGTAGATGTCAGAAACAAGCAGAAAACCTTTGGGACAGTGATTCGTGTCCCATGACTTGGGCAGGAAATAAAAAGCTGTTTGTTTGGAGCACTGCTGGGTGTTTGGGGACCCTGGCTCTATTCCCCACATCTATGGCATGCTGCTGGTGTCTCCTTGTTTGGATGTAGTCGCCTTGGATCCCTTGCCCAGCTACCAGAATTGCACTGGAGGAGTCAGACAAAGATTTACATGTGTAGCTTTGTGTTTTCTGATCTCTGGCAGCTTTGCCAGACATTCAAGAAAAGCCTGTCTCTTTTTTTTTGTTTTTCCCCCCGCCCCCCCTTCTCTCTCTCCCTCAGGATTATACCCGAGTGGTGAGTCCAATCATTGATGTTATCAGCCTGGATAATTTTGCCTATCTGGCAGCATCAGCAGATCTGAGGGGAGGTGGGTATAATGGCTTGTGTCAATTAGGCCTGAGGGATGGTGCATGAAAAATAATTTATGTTCTCTTCATCCTTCTAAGAAAACAGAGTGATCATCTTTTCTGATGGGTTCTCTGTCTTCTTTTTCCTGCAACTTGCAAAGTCAGATCTTTTGCAGAATTAAAACCCAACTAGTGTTTTCCTCTTGAACTTGCATCACTGCCACAACATTTTGCAATTTCAGGGCTTAGTTAACTGATTACACATATCAACATACCCTCCCTACACTGGAGTCTGACAGGCACTTGCAGTTGCTGCTCCTATCTGCCCAGCTACCTCACGGCATCTTCTGAAAAGCCTTTTCCCCTCTCGCCTGGCAGCTGAACCCCCTTGCAGCTGTTCCTGTGGTCACCCACTGTGCCTGGTTGGCTTCTGTGGCTGGCCTGGTAAAGCCTACTCGTTCTGTGGCTACCACTAACATGGTCTAACGTTAGTGACTGTGCTGTGCTTAACTATCCACCACAGGCCAACTATAAATAAATGGTAGCCTTGAAAACGCTGGTGGTTATGGTCCCTTCCAATCCAAACTATTCTGTGATACTATGATTCTATGATTGTATCTGCAGGCCTCTGTTCCCAGAATACGTCACATCCCACAAAGTCCTTTGATTAAAGCCTCATAGCTTAGGCAAATAGGGAATTGTAAGACTGACTGGCCAAAATGCAATTACATCTTGCACTGACAACTCTGTCCTGAGGATATGGAGTGGAACTGAGCAAAAATCTGTAATGCCAAGGGATGAGGATGCCAAGACAGAAGCTGGTGACTTCTTAGCTACGTTAGGATAGACTCTTACCATTTTGGGTAGACCATGAGGGAGGTCAGGGAAGAAAGGCAGGGATAACCTGTGATGTAAAGGTGGAGACTATCACTGAAGTTAGTAGAAAAACAATAACAAAACCTATTTGATGTGTTTCTTTTCTTCTCAGGGTTTGACTGGAGCCTTCATTTTAAGTGGGAACAGATTCCTATAGAGCAGAAGATGTCCAGAACAGACCCAACTCAGTCTATAAGGTAGCTGTCTCTGATGGACTGTGTACAGCCCCCCAAATGCCTTTACTAAGCCTTCACTTGTGAGACAAGGGACTGCCTTGCTGAGGACAAAATGCCACAAACCCTTTGTGTTATCTTCTGAATGCATTCAGGTTTATACCCTCATTCTGAGAGTATTACTCCCTGAATATTTTAAGAATAGCAATTAGAGGCTTGTAGGCAAGCCACCTCTACAAGCCACCTCTTTTATATGTTATGCATTTGTATAAATGCAAAAGACACAGAATCACTCATGTAGTGCTTGCAGAACCATCTAGCAAAGGCAGGAGGATGATCTAGTGAGGCAGGGACTCAGAAGCCTACTGCAGGTTCACGTCCCTGCTCTACTATTTTTCTCGTTTAAATAAGATACAATTTGTCAGGCCTGGCAAATTGTCTGCCCTCTAAGATGAAAATGGTTGTGCTACATGTACACATGATCATTTTGTGTGGGCTTGTGTGTTCTTTTCCAGAACTCCTGTCATAGCAGGAGGCATCTTTGTGATCGACAAGTCCTGGTTTAACCACCTGGGAAAATATGATACTCAAATGGACATCTGGGGAGGAGAAAATTTTGGTAAGTTTAGGGTGTTTCAGGGGAATGACACACTGATTCACAACCACTTCCCAGTCTTCATCTCCGACCACAACTCTCCTTTTGAGAGATCTGATCCACATGTAAGGTTAGAGACATGGTCAGGTATTCCCTATGTTGGTCAGAATTGTACCATTGTCAGCTTTGTGCAAATGCAAGAGACACAGAATCACTCATGTAGTGCTTGCTGAACCATCTAGCAAAGGCAGGAGGGGGGCTATCACGGCTATCGCTCTCTTGCAGGCATATGCACTATTATGCAGGTGCTCCCACCGTACAAGTAAGAAAGAGGAACCTCCTGATACTGAAATTGTTGCTTGTTTTTGGAGTATATTCCTCCAGTCTTTCACATGACAGTTTGTGTTGCCCCAGCTCTGAAGTGGACAGTCACTCCTATGCTCTCTCCTTATACCTGTTCTTCTTTTCCAGATAAGTCTGAGTTGCTCTCCCAGCTCGATAGGTCAGAATGATGTTTTTTCCTAATAATACAAGCCTCTTTGTAAGTGGAATTTGGGTACAAATAGATGGAGAATGCAAACATTTAGAAGCAGACTAGGGCATCACAAATATCTAAGGAATTCAGAGGCCCAGGGCAGTCTGTCCACTCAAGGGCTGTTATCTTCTAGGGCACGGTGATGAAACCTATCTCCTTGCACTTCATGGTGGGGCAGATATTCCAGGCATCTCTCTTTGCCCTGTGTGAAAGGATGCTGCGATGTCACTAGGTGTTAGTGACAAAAGGAAGGAGGGTATTGAAAGGGGTTCAGAGAGACCTCGCGTATTCAGGACATTCATTTAGAAATGATGCGGGTAGAGCTGAAGAGATAAAAGCCTTACTCTGTTTTGCAGTCAATTTAAACAGACTTTTCTGTAGCTAACGCTGCCAAAAAATTATTCTGTTTCTACAGTTTCCATAAATGTTACAGATTTGTAAATAAATCCCTTTAAAGAAGAATTTATATGGTGTTTTCTAGCACCTGAAGGACCAATTAGAAAGAAAAAAATAGTCAGGAAGAGGAAACTTCATTCTCCGAACTCAGCTGGGAGAGCTGCCTCTTTCTGAAATGCTCTTTGAAACCAATGTGAGAACCAGGAAATAATATTTTTGGCTGTTAACAGAATATCAAGGTACCACTTTTTTAAAACAAAGTATATAATAATGAGTGCTTGTATTCTCTGTTTTCTGAGGTCTTGCTTCAGTTTTATGATATTCACGATATTAAAAAGTGATATTAAATGGGGCTTGCATTGGGATCTCAGCAGTGCTAGTGGCATCAGAGAAGCATTGTAGGCAGAAGTAACAGGCAGTCTTTACCCAGGCATGAAGATCCCATCTCCCGTGTCCCTCAGACTCCTCCGCATAGCCAACCTCAGCTCCTTGCCGTTCACTAGCCCTGCTCCAGCTGCAGTCAGCCTCTTGGCCATCCTGCCAGTCTCCAAGCTGCAACTGTGTAGAAGCTGTAAACCCCAAAGATGGAGAAAAAATAATTCTTTAGGCTTTTGGTTGTCTGCTCCTGCCCACCTGGGAGCCCAGTGTTGTTTGCTGCGTACGTCAGTACCTTGATGCTAAGCAGAGCTCTCTGCTATAAGTGGCAGTAAATTACCTGCACACCCACAGCCCTTCCTATATGTAGAGCTGATCAAAACCTCCACAGAATTCCGTCATTCTCCTTCAAATTGTTCTTGTAAAGCCTGGCAGTGGCTGGGCCAGGCTGTGTGGGACTGGGCCAGGTGTGCAGGGCTTACCAGTTTTGCCTTGTTGTGTGGTTTTCCTGAAAATTCGTTGTCTCCCATCACTTGTCTCTTATCCTGCACCTTCATCATTTCAGAGGGCAAAGCTAAGTGCACAATGCTCTGTTTAATGGGATCTATCCCTGAGCCGCATTGCCACACAGTCATTGTGATGATGGCCATGGGAAGGTATTTTAGAAACAAAGTAGACTGTTCTTTTTTAAAGCTAACTTTTGTTCAGCTCTTCAGCATAATGTGAGGCAACAACTCAACCAGTGGCTTCTACATTGAGCCTGTTGTTGCATAGCAGAGGGGAAGAAGTCCACTGTGATGGGTAAAAGCCATGGTGATTACGCAATTTAAAACACATATGGACTAGGTCACATCCTGGAAAATATACAGCAAAAATTTCTCCTATGCTTTCCATCAGAGGATGGATGAAGGTCCATAATTAGCTATGTTTGATCTCCATTTTCTCTTCTGTGCCCAAAGTCTGCATTCTCTCACCACTTCTTTCAAGAACTCTGTCATTTCTAAACCTGGACACGTAGCCTTTCTGTGTGCCTAAGATATCAGTATGGCATGAGGAATCCTGTCTTGGGAAATGGACATTGTTTAAGTTACACATGCTAGATTGAGAGTTTTGTTTTTGTTATAGCCTGGAGTGAGTCAGAACCTCATTCCAGGAGAGCAGATGCCAGCTGGACACACCACCAGACAGAAACTCATGTCTTGGCCGTTTGTTTGCTTTTAAAGCCTCTTCTGTTTTTTCCTCTCTTCAAAACTGAAATTGCCTATTGAAAAGTGACTGAAAATAATAATCTCTAGGAAAGTGTCAGGGAGATACAAGAGCTAGTAAGAAATGCTACAAAATACAGTCTACTAAAATGTTTTTTTTACTTAGAAGCTAAATTAAATACACCATATTTCCCCCTAAACACACTGTTTAAACAAACTTTCCCAGGAGCTAGAGAGGAAAGCTATGTAGAAGGATGAAGGTTGGAAAGATGTTAGTGTGTGCTTTGAAATAGCCATTAGATCTGGATACATAATTTCTCTGTAATTTCCAAACATCAGAGCCCCATATTTCAGGCATTACTGGAGGGAGATCCCAACTGAGTAAAGTTTTTGAAGTAATCAGTCTACGCAATCTGAAGCCCTTTTGGTAAGGACTACCAGACTACGCAGCTAATTTTCATTTTCTCTCTTCCTTCTCCTCACCGCCACATGAAATGCAAGAAGAAAACCCCTCTGGTGTGGTAGTGATTAAACTTGCGAGGACAGACCCGTAAGCTTGAGCAAGGTCACATCTCTTCTGTGATGCAAATAAGTGCCTGTACATCAAAGCTCCGTGTTCTTCTAATCCTTTAACAAAATATTGAATTTAGCTTCAGGACCAGCTGGATTTCTTCAAGTAGCAGATTTCTCTCTGTACTTTTATAGTCACACTTTTATACTAGACTGATTTTTGCTCTCAGTATATCCCCTAGTAGCAGCACCTGGTGACAAACTGGAACCCAGTTGTCCACTTTTTTTTTCTTTTTTCAATTAACAGAGCCAAACAGGACAAGACCAAGACATTGTAGGATGGATAACATGAAGATATGAGGGAGGGGACTCTGCTCTAGACATTGACTCATTTCCTATACCCTCATCTTGTTCTCTTCTTTCTCCTTGTCTCCTAAACTTTCTTTCTTCCTCACATCATTTGCTTTACACAGTGAATTCTTCTTTTTTTCTTTCATCCACACGCAGGGTTGGAGACTTCCAAAAATTCCAAAAAAAAATTCCAAAAGAAGGTGGGTGTGAGGGGTGTTGCCAAATGTCATCTTGAAGGCCTGTCAGCAACCACAAGGACATGGTTAAAGGGAAAGGTGTCTCACTGAAATGGTCAGGGGAGCAAAGAGAGGAGTGGTACTGCAGAAGGCTGGGAAGTGTCTGAGCCATAAAGGTTGCCTCCATTTTAGCAAAAGGAGGACAGGTTTTCCATTCTTACCATGGCATCACTTTTCATGGTTTTGCTGTTGCAAGCAATACATCTAGAGTAGAAGGGCAAGGTTTTGAGACGCACTGCTGAAGTTGCCCTTCTTGGAAATGCTGCCAAATCTGCCTGCAGATGTATGTATGACTCTTGGGGTCTCTTCCAGAGCTCTCTTTCCGAGTGTGGATGTGTGGTGGCAGTTTGGAGATTGTTCCCTGCAGTCGAGTGGGACACGTGTTCAGGAAGCGCCATCCCTACGACTTCCCTGAGGGCAACGCACTGACGTACATCAAGTAGGTGTTGGGTAGTTCCTGGTAGCGGCCAGGTCCCCTTGATGTTGGGCATGTCTACATAAGCCTGAATTCTTTGTTGTCTTTCTGCCTGATGGTAGAGGAGAACAGCTTGTGGCTGAGCATCTGTTCTCAAGGGAAGGATGAGTTGCTGTTTTCTGTGAACAAAATCTGTTTCCTTCTCTGTTGTTTGTATTAGTGCATCTTGTTCTTCTTCAGTCTGCAATGGAGCAGGGGGAGCAGTACCCAAGAGAGATCCTGGCCATTTGTAGATACTGCCCTGACATGTGCCTGTGTATCAGCAGTCCTTAGTCATCCTTCTTGTCTCTGAGCTGCTTTTGAGTCCAGAGATCCTACTGAGCTGTGTGTTCTCTGAGACGAGCCCTAAGGACCACTTCCACTGCAGGACAGATGGGAAGAGAAAAAAGATGAGACAAAGCACTTCACAGTGACAGTGGTTAAGGACTGGCACAGGGGCCTAGAGAGGTGGTAAAATCTCCATCCTTGGAGATTTCAAAACGCAGCCAGACAAGACCCTGATCAACATGACCTAACCTGAAGCTAGTCTGCTTTGTGCAGGAGGTTGGACGTGGTGATACCTAGAGGTGCTTTCCAAGTGGAATTATTCCATGGCGTTATTCTAATCTGAAGAAAGGGATACTGTAAAGGATGGTGATGGCCACAGTCAGTCCAGGTGTCTCTGCAGAGGCAGTATATTTGAGAAAATAATGGTAAACTGTGGCTGTTAAAATATTAACTTCTGAACTGAAGTGTCCTTGCAAGGCTTTGTAGACTTAACACATTCAACCTTTATGCATCCATACTGCCCACTGTGTTTCATGTTTGGGACTGTCTCCCACTCCCTCCTAGCAGACAGGCCTTGGTCTGCCAACTCCGTGTCTGCTTGCTGGGAGGGCAGGTTCTCCAGCAGCACTCACCAAAGCATCTCCTCATCCCTATGCAGGAACACCAAGCGCACAGCAGAGGTGTGGATGGATGAATACAAGCAGTACTACTATGAGGCCCGACCATCTGCCATTGGGAAGTCATTTGGAAGGTAGGCTGCCCCCAGACCTCAGTAGAAGGGTTCTGGTAAGCTCATTGCTAGCAAGAAGTAGTTTTTGGATCTTCTCTGGGGCTAAGTGTGGGAAACAGAATTGCTCTGAATGGCTGGCTTGACAAGTTGAGTGTCTGGCTAACAAGGTTTGCTTCTAATTCAGTTTATTTTTTCCCCAGTAACCTTGCATAAATCATTTGTTAGCAGAAGGCCAAGGGAATCTGTAATGAAATTAAAAGGCCAGACATTTTAAGTGGATAGATAAGAATATTTTCTAACACAGCATACAGCAGTTCTGGAAATATGAGCTATGCAGTTACTAGAGCTTGACCCAAAGTTCCTGTGCAGACGCAGAATCCTGGGGCAAGCAGAGCTACCTGGCACGTGTTTGGGTTATATCTGGGAGTTATATCTGCCTGTGAACAAGTGACTATTGTAAAGGTCCCTTTCAACCTAGACAATTCTAAGATTCTATCAGCTTAAGGACTTGGTAAATATGGTTGTATATCCAATGTGCAGCTACATGCGCTGGGTAATGATGCATCTCCTGCTTATTAGATGACAAGCAGGTTTGGTCTGACCCACACACACTTTTTTTGTTGTACATTGTGTTTTATTACCATGCTGCATTACATATTTTTGTACAAATAGCTTTGCCCACCTCATTTATCTGTCTTTGAGCTGACTGCAGCAGCTGGGCTGGGGCCAAATAGCAAGTAACCCTGCTGCTTGTGAAGGAAACTGGACTATTGTGTATTGGACATGGATATATTGCTAATGTGTTGTAGGGCCAAAGCCTGCATTTCTTGTTCACCGGACTTCCTAGTGGCTTTACTGGCAGCATTGGCTGAATAAGAACTGGAGCAGAGCTGTAGGATTGGATTTCAGGCAATTTCTTGACCTGTAGTACCAGCACTGTGAAACACACATTAAATCTAGATTTTAAAATGCAAATGACTCTGACACCATCACTGTCAACTGGGCCTAAAATTGACCCTTCTTCCCTACAATTTTGCTATTAATATAGGCTCTAAGTACATTCTCCTGAGGTATGGGCAGTACCATGGCCTCTGTTGGCTGAGGATGGCAAGGAACATAGGTACAGCTGAAAGTCCTTCCCAACAGATAAATACGGTGGTATAGCTTGAAGAGCAGAGTTCCTAGTGTTGGTGCTTGAGAGAAGTCCTCTTCTTCAGCCAACTAAAGCCAAGCAAACCAGCAGTGGGAGGACTGCTGCAGCATATGGCTACCAGGATGCTGAGTTAATTTCCCCTTATGTTCCTCCTTTTTGCCCATATTGCCCAAGACCAAATAATTATCTTCTGTAGGTCTGAAACCCAACCTGAGCCTCAAGTTGCTGCCATGTTTCCTCACCTCTAGCACACACAGATCAACCATTTGTATATTTCTGAGCACCAACACTTTCTAGACTTTTTCAGGAGCTGATGATTGAGCAAGTTTCATGGTATGCCTCTACAAGGGCACACAGAGGCAGAAGCACTTTCGTGATCCTGCAGTAAATATTTTTTCTGTACTATATTATTTAACACTCTAGGTCCTGGGCCCTGCCATCATTCTGAGCCAAAGGAAGTACAAGAACTGCTCTCTGAAAGTGTTCTGGTTTTTGCCACTTGCTTCTCCTTTTCACCTCAGGTCACTGCTAGTGCTCTGAACCCAGCAACAACTAGGTGGGAGAATGAGTAAGGGGGAAAAGTCATATAGTCACCCTCTAACCTCCTGGCTGATCTTCACTGTTCCCCTCCCTCCTGTTCACTACCTTATCCTCAACAACCTGCCTGTGTTTCCAGTGTTGCAGACCGAGTGGAGCAGCGGCGCAAACTGAACTGTAAATCCTTCCAGTGGTATCTGGAGAACGTCTACCCCGAGCTCAAGTGAGTCAGTTCCCTGCTTGTAGAAATCTCTGAAGGATCTGGGAGGTGGGTCACAACGCGAAGCTGAGCCTTAACAGCAGTGGTCAAAAGAGAGACCCAGCTGTGCCCGTGGCTTCCCCTGTGGTGGGTGGGGATGTGGTAACGCTGTGGCGTTGCTCTGCTGGGAGGTAGCCTGGGTAGAGCCATGTTGTTGGCACTTGCTGCCTAACACAGCCTGACAACACATCTTTAATCTCAGTCAAGCAAAGTTGGTATCTAACATGGGTCAAGGATAATCTATCCAGCTGTAGTCTGGCCTTGACAAACCTTCCCTGTCTGGAAGACTCTGAAAAAGGAGATGGCAGGAGCAGGATAAGTCAGTGTGAATATGACTTTTTACTGGCACTGACCTCTTTCAGAAGAAACATCATGCTGAAGTGCTTGGGGTGCACCTAAAGCACCTTATGCCTTCTGCAACAAAAGGATACCAGCCCTCTGACCAAGTTCTCCGTTGACTTTTGCCCCCTTCAGGCATTTCCAGTGGATAGCTAGCATGATATTGTTAATTTTCTGTCCAATAAAGGGGACTGTGTTTCAATAAGTATGGCCAGCTATGCCCTTCTAAATGTGTGTGCGCTTTGGATATTTCTGTATACGAACTGCCATGCAACTGTTATTTTACTTCAAGGGTTCCTGAAAAGGAGCTGATTCCAGGAATAATTAAACAAGGAGGAAACTGCCTGGAATCTCAGGCACAGGATACCACAGGGAGTACATTGGCTGGCATGGGAATCTGTAAAGGAACAGTCAACAATCCACCTGTCACTCAGGTAAGGCAGGCCTCAGTTTGGTGCTTTGCTCCTGCTTCTGCCCTTTTTGTTACCAGTGAATGAAAAAGCATCTCTGGCCTTGGTGGGTTTGTACAGGAGTAAATGGAAGAAGAATTTTGCCCTGATAATGATTTTTAACAGTAAGCAGAAAAAGAAGCTGTGCCCATCTCTTAGAGCTCTGTTGGCTCAACAGACCCAGCAGTCAGGCACAGAGTGGGAATGTTTTCATCACTCAAACACAACAGGTAGTGCTTGAACGCTCAGGGGTGTGACTAGTCTGTGCAGCAGGCAGGCGACCAGGGTTTGAGTCATGTAGCTGTTCCCACTCGGAGCGTTGCTTGGGTGTGCTGTGCTTTGCCGTTCAGCCCATGAGAACTGGTCCTGGGGTGTGCTTGGCTAGTACCCTGGCACGTGGGTAAGAGAACTTCCCGGGATCAGAAATGTTCCTTGGTCTGCCAGTTCAGCTGTGGCTGCAGATGGCTTGAATTGCGCTGTTTTACAGATGCGTTTCAATAGAAAGCCCAAGTAGAATTTAAATAGCCAAGACCCCAGCTGCAGTAATTTGCAGCTCTCCTAACTGCAGTGGAGCTGTGCTGGTTTATACCAGCTGAGGATCTGCACTCAGCCTCTTCTTTTGGTGACCAAAAGCAGCAGGGAAGCAGTTTGAGAAAGTTAAGGGTCACAGTAGGATATTTTATGCCAGAAAACACATATTCACATCTGTTAACTGTTGGAAATCAGTTTGCAGCCAGCGTTCAACATGCCATTTAATCTGACTCATTGTTCCATGTCATTACCGTTTGAAATCTCTGAAACTTACTGCATTTTGTATTTCTTCCTTGGGGAAAGTATAATAGTAATAGCTGATTGGGTTCGGTATCCATCTAGTGAGAGCAGGGAAACGTGAAGTGGCTTGTGCTTTATGTGTGCTGGTGATATATGTGGATATGCTTACATGTGTTTTGCTTCACTTGGCAATCTGTAGGTCCCAGATACCTGTTACAGAACGTGTCTGCTATGTAAAATATGCAGAAGCAGTCGCATGCCATGTAAATCAGGGGTCGGGGTCCTCCCTGCTTTGTAGGACGAAATCTGTAAAGCTGCAGAGCAGGGAGCTGCATGGGATCCAAGGTTAATCAGACAGCTCGGACGGTCAGGGGAGACCTGACCAAAGCTGCAGGCTTTGAAATAGTCACGATGCTCTAAGCCTGAGCATAGACTTCTGATCGGGTGAAGACTGCTGCAGTAGTCTGCCCAGGGAGCTTGTGGAAAGAGTTGAACAAAGGATACAACTTTTTGAAATACCCGATAGAAAAAACTCTTTCTCCCTCATCTGATCACCATTATGATCCTAACCTTTCTTTTCTGGAACTGTTCTTTTTCTTATGCCAAAGGAGTGGGTATTCAGTGACCCTTTAATTAGACAGCAGGACAAGTGTCTTTCCATTACCTCCTTCTCTACTGGCTCTCAAATCACACTGGAAGCCTGCAATCAGAAAGACGGCAGACAGGTAGGTAACTGTGCACGTGTTTTTAATCCCACCATTCCCACATACCAGTGTTCCTACATCAGTGCAGCCTGTAAGGGAAAACTTAGTATTATCAAAGTGTATAAAAGTCCCGTCCATCTTCTGAATCTCCCTCTCTGGTGTGTTTCATAAGCTCGGGTGTATGAGGTTGCCCACAACCAGCGCGGGGAGCACAGGCTACACTGGTGTGTGGGTGTCTGCGCTGCCTGGGCCCTGGCAGCATGGCTACCTCCATCTCAGCAGCACCCTGACATCGCTCCTTGGATACATTTATGTTCAGCTGGATTGGTGCATGGATGGAGCGTAGCATCAGAGAAGAGTAGATAAGCAGCAAGTGCTTTGAGATACCCAGGAGAAGGGTGATGTGTGCTATCATTTGTTAACTTATTTAGAAGTGAGAGAACTGTGTTCTTTGTGCTAGTTCTGGACATGTGAACAGAGCTTTAAAACTGAGCGTGTGCAACTCATTTGAGAAGTACCGACATAAAGCACCATATGTTCCACCCAAACTGCTCCCTGGGGAAAAATACAAAGCAGCAGTGTTCCCAACAAAATGCAGCTCTGTGACTCTTACGCTGTTCCAAGATGCTCATCCCTGATCTGTCAGGACATATCAGTCATTTTGCCTTACAGCACAAGGTAAGAGATGGCCTCTGCAGTGGCCGGGGTGCCCTCACAGAGATGTGATGTGCCTTTTTATCAGAACTGGGCAAAACAACAGGTGACAGCCCAGCGCTGGCAGACAGTGGACTGTACTTCCCTCTACACCAAGGCAGAACATCTTTTCTGTCATCTAAGGCTGTGCTGGCTCTGTGTATTCTGACACATCTATCGTTTTGATGGCCCAAAGGTAGGAGACGACCCAGCTTGCTACCGGGCCTCAGCAGCATCCTCTTTTGTCAGTACTTTTTAACGCTATACAAATCTCTGGTTTTAGTTCTTCCTGAAAGAAAGTGCTGAAATCCAGTCTTGCCCATTTATGGAAAGCCTGTGTTGACTTTCCTCTGGAGAGCTGGTCAATGCAGAAATGTCTTGAAGAGTTGTCACCGTGAATATGCTGGGAAAACTCTGAGTTTGGATTAGCCTTGCAAGAATATCCCAGGTGGGCTCTGCTTGCCTGCTCCTTTTTCTTGCTGGTAATCACTTACCCCTTGCTGTGTAATTAGGTCACTTAGCTTCCCATTAGGTGTCTTGCAGCATTTTCCTCCCTGGCAGCAGAGAGGACTCAAGCAGCTGCCAAAATCAGCTGTCTTTGCCCGCCTCCCCTGTCATGGAAGGACAAGGGTCCCCTGAAGGGGGGTGGAGTGCAAGCTCTATTAACCAGAAGAGAGATTAATCCACCCTAAAACAAGCAGGCTCTTTTTGCTGCTGGAATAGGATTTATTGAGCCTTGATGTGTTGATTATATACAGGCTCATTATAAAGACACACACACACACTTAAGGATGTGAGCTGTTGTTCTCTATTACCTTGTGTGAACAAACTGCACTTAAATCAAGGACTTGACCTAGCAGATGATTGAGCCAACTGACTGTAAGCAATGATTTTTGTTTAAGCATTTCAAATAATTAGAGACTGATTTGAATTACAGCTGCCATTGCAAACCACCTTGTGGCTGAAGGGATGAGGTGCGAGAAGGGCACTTGAATTTTTAATCTAATTTGGGTTGAAATGCTCTGAAATGTTGAGGGTTTTTGGAAGTGCCAAACTTCCATTTCAGATTTCTACTTATAAAGCCAGTTTTACTTGCAATGCTGAAGTTTATTGTGTTCTCAAGGAATGTTGTTATGGTCCCTTCCTTCCACAAACACAACAGTAATTGTTGTTAATACTGACATTAGATTTTAATTAGCTTGTCATCTTTGTAAACTATCCCATTCTCTCTCCTCTGACTCTGTTCTAGAGGGACCACCTGCATCTAATGCAATGTTTTCTGCTTAGTTTGGAACCTGACTCTTTCTCTGTTGTCTCCTAGCTAGAAAGTGGAAAGTGAGCCTAACAGCTTTTGTGGGGTCATCTGAGAGTGTATGTCTGGGCTGGCAAGGCATGTTTCTGGCAACAGAGAGCAAAGACAGAGAGGGGGTCTGGTTCTTCCTGGGTCTGCAGCTTGCAGAGCCCCCTTCCTGGGATGTCACCCAAGCCTGCAGGGCTCCTGATATTTGGGAGGTTAAGTTCCAAGGAGATGTTTGCTACTGTAGAAACTTTAAAGTGCAAAATGAAAGAGTAAAGCTGGAGGGAACAAACTCGCCCAGTTGCCCTATGACTTGCCTATCTCTCCATGGGTACTCACAGCCCAAAGGGTGAGTAATGGAGGGAGACCAGTGTTTTCAGAATACACGTGGGAGTAGCTGCTCCTCAGTTCAAGCGGGCTTCTCAGAAAGTCAGAGGGGCTGAGTGGGAGTAGAGGAAGGGAATCTGAGCAAGCAACAGCCCTGAGTAGGTGGTCTGAGAGCCTGAGCAACTGCATCACACGTACAATATCTTAAGAGGAGACACTGACACGATGAAAACGCAGCTTTGAACGTCTCTGGTGTCACACTCATCAGAGGTCTGTGGTGGAAGACATTTTGACTCTTTAGACTTCACGTCTGTCTGAGTGATGCACAAGCAAAATTCTGACAAAAGATGGGGCACATCATAACTTAATTTTTTAGTGTCACCAGAGCAGATTGGTTAGATTCTTACGACGGTGCTATGAAGCTCCTAAAGTTGCTTTCTGCTTTCAGACATAGTGAAGCCATGCCCGTGCTACACAGCTGTCGTGCATTAAGCGTGTCCACAGGGCAGATAACTTTATTGTTACTTTTGAGTGTTAACAACAGTCCATCTAACATATACTCTAGCAGAGGCTTTACAGTATTATGAGCTATATCTAAAGTATTACTTCTAAATAACTCTCGAACTTTGCAAGTAGGAGGATATGAGACAATGGTCAAAATTTAGATAGTTTTTGGTTCTGTCAGACTATTCTCCCTTGGGTTGAAAGGAACCGGGAACAAAATCTATTTGGCACCATGATCCTGTTGATCATTCAACAGCAACAGCTGGCACTGCTAGCAGAAGACCAGCCAAGAGCTATTCTGCATAATCAGAACTAGATTTCAAACCAGATGGATGTTATCCATAATGTTATTTGGAGAATAGCATTTTTTAGTTGAATGCACAATAAATTATTGCCTTTTGCTTTGGTTTTGGCTCTGACTGGCGGTGGGAGTGGCATTTTAATTTGTATTATAGTGAGGACAAATAGAAGGCAAAGTGAGAGTCAGACACTAAAACAAGAGAATGAAAATGAGAAACACTGGCACAGTATTTCCCAACAGAACAAGCAGCATGCTGAGAAATCGTATTAAAAAACCATATTTCATTAAAACGTGCTGAAGGAATGTGACCCCAGCCTGAAAATGAGGACAGTAAGTTTTCTTGTGAGACAAACGGTATTTGAAGTCCTATGTGCCTTTGGACGTGATTGGGAATTTTTTCCCTCCTTGCTTCTCAGTGTATCATATTATCTGAGGTGCAGACAAATGCAACTTTATATAGACTATTGGATAAAACAAGGAGTGAAAACCTGTCTGTTCTGGAAGCACCTGACCTGATTACCCTGAAATATTACACCAGTGTAAACACTTTCAGCTCTTGTATATATTATGTAGACAAGAACTGGTTATTTCTGACTTTTCTCTTAGTGATTGCACATGGAGTGCTTCTACCCAGTCACCTCAAAGTACGTTACAATGACAGATAATAAAGATGAATCGAGGCTGTACAAAAGAGCAGGGAATTTTTGATTGACATTGGGGAAGAGGATCAAGACACAATATTTCAAAGAAAATATGGATTCTTATTTTTCCATCTCCACTCCAAACCTGCTGTGACCAGTAAACTGTATTATCTCCATCTGCACAAGAAAGGGAGACCAAAGATTTTCAAGCCAAAATTTTTCAGATTGTGCAATGCTTATGTCTTCCAAAAGCTTTCCTTCCAAGTACAGACCAGTCATAATGTCTGGGTGTAGGAGAGGTGAGGACTCTCTCTAATGTTTGGCTGTGTATGCAGTAGGTATCAGCTCTGTTTGTTTGTTTTTCCTGAAGATCATCACTGTCATTTAAAAGTTAGCTGTCCAGGCTCCCCTTGTGGTCTGGAGAAAGCTGGGCCCTCTCAAAAGGTGCTTGTACCTTGGACATAAGTATGTCACCAGGTGACTAGTTTGGACTAAGTTATCCAGCTCAAGGTGCGTGGCAGTGGGCAATGAGCGTCCTGTCTCCTCTTCCCACTGATTCCTACTGCCCACCCTCCTCAAGGTCTGAGATATGATGTGTCCATACAGGGTTGGGTCTTAGTAATCCTGTGGTCTGGCATTCAGGCAGGGGCATCTTGTGGAAGGTTCAGGTGAAGTCAGGGGAGTTGCTCTGGTATCTCAGGGAGGTCAGCAAAGCAGTTTTTGACCAGAAAGGGTAGAATCCCTCATTTTGAAAATTTCACTTCCACATGAGATGAGGAGCCCTACTTTGGCTTTTACTGTCAGTACACTTAATAATGCCACTCTGCAGCCCAGGTGAGCCTTATATTCAACTCTGTCAACTTTTCAGTGTTTCTTCTTCCCCTTCCCCATCCTTGCCCCACTTTCTGTTGAACATAAGGATCCAGGGTGACTCAAAATGGTGGGATTTCCAGTGGTATGATTCACTGAGAAGCTGGTTGGTATAGTTTGTTAGCGGCAGAAAATGTGTTCTGGTGAGTGTTTGCTGGTGTCCCCTGTGTCTGTTGCTGTAGATTCTCCCTGCAGACATTACAGTGGGTACCTGCTCAGCACGGAGAGATGACACAGCAGCAGGTCTCTGATTTGGAGGCATAACATGAGTGAGCCTCCCAGTGGTGCTAGTTTTTACCTGAACCAACTAGAGGGGAGAAGAAAACCAGTGTTTCTTAGTAATTGCCCTTGTCCTCTATCTCAAATCTCGTAACAGCATACTCCTTTACAGCAAGGTCTTCTGGTGAGCTATAGGGTGTGTGGGAGAGACAGCTGGTGGGCGTTCTCTAGCACATGCACGGAGGAAGGCAAAGGAGGAGGCTGGGAATTCGCAAGTGCAGGGAGGCAGGGGGATGGTGGAGGGCAAGGAAGAGTTTCCCTTTGCACAGTGGATGTGCTTTGGAAAAGGTCAAGAGGCTCTTCACTGGGGGGTCTGTGACCCTGGCAATCAGTGGTGGGGAAGCCATTGTGCAGAGGTTGAACCAGCCAGGCACTGTGTGCTGCTTTCCAGCAAAGAAGACCTCCAGCTTTCCACTCCATCGTTACAGCTGCTTCTTTATAGCATTAACTCTTCCTCAGCTGTTTGCAGGGAGATTTCTGCCAGATGAGAGCCAGATGGCTCTGGGACCTGTGGAGGCCTTGGCTTGCAGCAGCTGGTGAGGGCATTGCAGTGCACTGACTGCATCGCATCTTCCTCCCCATCATCATTACATTCCTCTCCCCCCTTGCCTATTAAAACTGGCTTCTTCCTGCTACACAAAGAGCTCTCCTTTAGTGGTATCCTGTCAGTCAGCAATAGCAGTGCTGGCAAAGCAATCCTGCCTCTGGTATTTACTATTGAAGGAATACGTGAGACAGAAGCAACAGATTGCTCAGGGCTTTGCAACTGCCCTGCCCTCCAAAGAAACATAACCAGCACACAGATTTAGGGGAGAGCTGCCAGCAGTATGTGAACATAACGGGATGTCTTAAGCCACAAAGCATGTGGCAGTCTGTTTGCTGTGTTACCCAAGAATTAAAATGTTGTTAGGTTTTGACACTGTCTGGGTATTGCAAGAGTTTTTGCCTGTCATTTCTTCAACAGCGTTGAGGTCCATCAGTGATGTCAGGCTGTTGGTTTTTAGTACATCAGTTCCATGGGTTAGCCAAAACATCCTCATAGTATTCCTAAGCTGTTTACTGACTGAGCACCCAGACTCTTAATTCTAACTGGGTCATCTCTGTGACTGAAAATCCCCAGAGCCTGGAGCACTCAATCCAATATCCTGCTGATCTCAGCTGTGCCCCACTGGGGGCAATAGCACAGCCTCACCTGAGACATCCCAAGTCCACAAGCTCATTTCTACTTTTTTTTTTCTTTGCACTATCAGCCACGATGGTCCTAGTTCTTTCCAGCAGGGATGGAAGGTACAGCCCTTTCCCAGCAGAATTTGCAGTTCAAGGTTAGGACACATGTTTTGTTTCCTGGAGAGCAGTACAACCAAAGTGGACCTTCAGGGAAGGGTTGCACCTGGGACCTTGTGCATATGCTCTGAGGGCAGCAGACCCAGAGGGCAGCGCTGCAGAAAGCAGAGCAATATGTACCAAGAAGCTGTCAAACGGACACTTTTAAACTGAAATGTTGGCAGTACAGATAAGATTACGAGGAAGAGGCAGCTGAGAAGGGTGCAGAGCTATGAAGAGCTTTCAATGTAGTGCTCATAAAAATCTTGACTTTGATGAGAGGAGAGATGTGAGGACATGGAAGAGAGAGAGATGTGATCTAGTCAAGCAGCAAGAAGCATGATTTTTGCTTTCTGTGGGTGGATAGCTTTCCACGTTGGGAAGGCTTTCAATGCTTTGCTTTATGTGGATTGGAAAGAAGCCGTAGAAGGGTTTCAGATCTTGACAGGTATCTGGATGCCTAGAGATGCAGGACAAAAAATGGCAGGGAAATTGTTGATATGGTATGCTTTTGAAAATGCCACTAGTTGCTTATTTTTATGTTGTTTGCCTTTTAGATGCTTCTGAATATCTAGCCCTATAATTCAGCTAAACGCAAACTCCAGGTATCATTAACACAGGAAACCAGTGCTTTGGCAATGCTGCCCATACCCAGATTTTCAGTCTCCCCCTTTGTTGGGGTTTACTTGAGGTTTATGCTCAGTCTTTCTCCTCCAGCTTGGAGGCACAGTTCACAGTTCTGTGGTGAAATGGAAGTAACGGCATGTTTCTTCTCTGGCTTCTCACAGAAGTGGAAGATGAAAGGCAGTTTCATTCAGCACTTCGTCAGCGGTCTCTGCCTGGAAAACCAGACTGGGAGAGTGGTGACCAACCCTTGCCAAGCAGATGCACCTGGCCAACAGTGGGAGCTGCTACAAGCAACATGATGGTAGCACAGAGATCTCCTTATTTCTTTGTGCATGGGACTTTGGGAACAGAAGGGGATCGGGAAGGGAGGAATGGTTTTGTATGTCTGACCCTAAATGTGTTCATTGTGCCCATCTGCAAGCCACCATTTCAGCTGAGCACTTGGTGTTTTTGAGCTTTTCAGAAAAGAAGCTTGGGGGTGAGAGAGGGATGAGGAGAATTGTTGAAATTTTCCCATCTGTTCTAAGTTCTCCTTTGTAGCTGATGTCTGTGCACAACTGCACCCAGAAAGGGGGGAGGACCCAGCCCAATACGCAGAGTGACCAGAACTGCCTTGCAGCTCTCCCCATCCATTCCTTGCTCTGCATCCAAATTCCATGACCTCCAGTCCAACAGCTTAAACAGTGTTTATACAAACATTGGTAGCTCTTTGGCTTCCCTGACTTTTCAGTCTAACATCATGCATCATTTATGCATGCATGTCTGTCAGTGAGAACTGGCCAGAAGAAGAGTCACGATGAGTGGAGGGGCTGGGAAGGAACTAGCAGACCCAGGGGCATGTTTTTAACCTCTTTGTGGTGGGCCTGTTCCTTCCTCTGCCTGCAGTAGCTGGCCTACAGCCAAACGTGCTGAGGTTGGGAAACGGGGCACAATGCTGACAAGAGAGCTGGAAACGGGACAATCCGTTTTACCAGCATAACCAGGGATTGTTTTGGGGACTGTTCTCTCTTAGAATCATAGAATGGTTAGAGTTGGAAGGGACCTTAAAGATCATCCAGTTCCA
>JAOXJM010000041.1:28959821-28992782 GCA_026413425.1 Tringa solitaria | reverse complement strand
CCACAACTTCTCTGGGCAACCTGTTCCAGTGCCTCACCACCCTCACAGGAAAGAAACGAACTCCTGAATTCTTACTTCCATTTTTTTACGGGTGGAAGGCCAGCCCTGCCTCCATGAGTGATCCAAGCCCACAGGCAGCCCTGCTGGACCCGGGTTCAGGGTACCACGCTCCTGCAGAGCTGGTCAGAGACACTTTGGGATGGCAGGGAAGCTGGCCCTGTTCTCTGGCTGCTCTTCCTGGTGCTACCCAACGCTGCTCACTGCATCCCACACACCGACGGGGATGGACAGAGCTGCTGCCCCACAGAGCGCATTGACAGTGCCACTGCACTTGGGTCAGGCCTGTGCCAGGAGCCCACCCAGTTCCCTGCTGTGAGAAGCAGAAGGGGACAACCCCTAGCTCATCGCAGGCTTCCAGCTGCTGGCTGAGCAGGAGCACAGCCCTCTCTCTGGCTCTCCGGCTCTGCATGGCCCTTGTGAACACAGCCCAGCATGACAAGCCACCCAGTCCCTCTGTCTAGGTGCTTTCCCCCCTCTCTCAGAAAGAGGAGGTGAAAAGCCCGGGGCTCCTCCACTCGTGACACCCAGTTGTCCTCCCAGTGGGCACCTTGGAGAGGTTGGTTGGTGAAGCTGAAACTGCCCCCTGCACAAATGCTTGTCTTCTCCTAGAAAATCCCCACAACATTACCCTTTCCTGCTAGATCTGTTAAATTTTCCTCTTGGAGCTAGGCTTTGTAAACCAGCCCTCCTCTCCAGGGGCCTGGCAGGGGAAACAGATGGTGGGGACACCTTCAGTAGGCAATTGCTTGCCTGGATCCTTTCTGATCTGGTGTAAAAGAAACATGATGTTCATTTGGATTCTGAACAGCTGGCTGCTTTTGATCATGCTTTTATATCCCTTTTTAATACTTTCTCCTACTTTGGTATTAGCCCAAACAGTTGACAAAAGAACAGATAACTGTTCTTCATGTGTTGCATGTGCTCAAAAGTGCTTGTGTGATAACTGGATGATTTGTTTTCTGTTCTTGGATTTTTTATTTGAAAAAAATAAACCAGCCAGGTGGCAGGAGCTCTTTTCCTGTTTTCCCCTTCCCTTTGACTTCAGCTTACCATCCCAACACTGATTAACTAGCCGAACAACCTGCCTGCAATGTGAAAACTCAAGAGGCAGTTCCCTTTGGTGCCAAGCTTACAGCATGGTGCAGCCACACTTCTGTGGGGGGAGGGGGGACACCGACTCTGCAGAGATTTCTCTTTCCCTTTGTAGAGATGCTTGGGGCCTGAACCACCGAGGCCAGGAAAGAGCAGAGAAGGAAAGAATATAGCCTAGGAACAGAAAGAGGGCAGGACAGACAGACCTGTCAGGGGGGAGATATGCCATCCTACTAGCAATTGTTTTTTTTTTAAACAAGAATATGCAGGAGATGCCACTTCCAGAACATCATCCTTAGGCAGTAGGAGACAGGAACGGTCAAGTTCTCACATACCTGGCTTGAAAAGAGTTGATGCAAAGACAGACAAAAGGCCATTGAGCAGGTACTGTATGTAAGCCCTGTATACAATAAGGTGCTAAAGGATTACATCTTTTCATCAAAATGCATCCTAAGTGGACCATTTGAGCTTCCCCCATTTCACTTTCCAGCAGCTTGAGGGTCGCAGCTAACAGCATGTTCACTCCTCCGGCAGGTACTGCTTCCTTCCTTCTTGCTCCCACTGTGTGTGTGCAACTTTCTTGCAGTTCCTTCTTCATAACCGTACTGGGACTAGGACCCAGCTCCTCTACAAACAATTCTCCTGACTGCTGCAGACCACAGGAGCCCTGCTTACATACAGTCTCCAAGCTTTGGGCCAGCCCTGGTTCAAAGGGCTCTTGTCAGCTTGCTGGCTACTGCCCTTGACTTTGTGCTTGGCTCCAATGCTGGAGATCACTGACTGCTCCTGGAGCAGAGGTACCTGGACTAGCTGTGTTGGTTTGTGCCTCTCTTCCTGCTGCTCACCACCTGGCAGAGTGTGAACTGGTGTCCATGTGGGGCTGGGAGCTGAGGCAGCTTGAAGCTTGGACACTCTCCTTCTTCAGGTGCCCCAGCCTGGGGGAGAAAAGGGAAAAGGTGGGCATATGCTAGATGTCAATAATTTATCCCTGGAGTTAGGGACTACCAGAGCCCTAAAGCTACCTGGTTTTGGCCGTGTTCTCCTGAGGTCACCTCTCCACTTGTCACACTTGACTGTCAGCTAAAGCACCTTCCTGTTGGTCCAATGCAGACCTCCCCTGACATCATCTTCTGGAAGCCATCGGTTTCCAAGGGCTTTTAGCAATCGCTGAAAAGGGGGGTGCATTACAAAAGGCTGCTTTCAAGTGTAGGCAAACTAAACTTCTCCTCAGAATAAGCAAAGTCTTGTCCAAACTCATCAGTAGTATGCTTTCCATTTCCCTTGCACTGAAGGGAAGGAGGAATTACGTTCTCTGTGCTTTTTTCCCCCAAGGTCCATGCAGTGCCATGTTTTGGAACAGTTCTCCAGTGAGGTTTTTGAAAGCAAACTTAGCCCTCAAATTTGGCCCAGTGATTTCTTTCTTTAACAGTCAGAACAAGCAGCTGCTCGCCCTTGTTTTCCTGTTTACTTTAAGCAGCCCCCTAGACTGTCAATGCAGAGCATTTGCATTGGTAATACCTTTTAAGAAAGCTGTTATTTTATCAGATCATCCAATGTAATTTTGTGTGCTGTGAACCAATGGGGGTTTATTTAAGAGGAACGAAACTACTGTTGTACAAAAATCAATTTCAAAATGTTTGTTTTCCCCACTCACTTGCAAGTTGCACTTTGCCAGATGTAATTTATGTGGAGCCCAGATTTGTTTTCCCTTTTCTTGAAGAAAGCATGTGCCAGAATCTGTTTAATGCCTGGAATAAAAACCACTTTGAAACAAGTGTTTCAGCCTGTTCTTATTCCCCCTCACTTCCCATCAGAAAAGAGCTTCCATCCTTTCGTGCCTGGTCCCTGCCTCTGTCCCTCACTGGGTTTGTCCCCCCGGACATACAGACAGACCCCGGTTCTTCGCATGGGTTCCTGGGTTGCTTCTAGAAAGATACTACAGGAGCTGGCAGAGGCATTTCTAGGGTACGATGGCTTATCAGTTGAACACGGCTGAAGAAGCCTTCCTCAGCTGGCTAAGCAGCAAAGTTTCCTTTCTGGCAAAAGTTAATAGCAGTTAATGGACTGCTTTTTACATGCTGAAAGAAGTAGCTGGGTGTGGGGGGAACTAATTCTTCCTGTAACTCCTTCCTTGATCTTCTCCTCAGGCTATGAGCCTGCCTATTCCTTACTAAGCCTCCTTTCTTCTGCCTCTGGCTTGAGGGCAGGGAAGCGTCACCACCCACAGATGCCTCCTAGCATGTGCGCTGCTAAGCCTCAAGTACTGTGACTCCTGGAGTAATAAGCTGGTAAACCTTCCTAATCTCATTTTATTAAAAAAAAAAAAAAAGAAAAAAAAAAAGCCCAGCCAGCAATGTCAATTTGGAGGCTTTGAGTTTAAAATCAGGGCTTAACGGCCTGCTGCTTCACCCACCCAGGCTTTTTCAAAGTTGGATCAGAAGAGCAGCTGTGCCAGAGCCTCCCTGTAGGGAAGGAGGGTGAAGGTGTGCTGGAAGTTGCCTGGTGTCGGGGAAACCAGCGCTTCCCTGTGCTGCCTGGTGACCTATCTGGTGTTTCAGCGCTGTGGGAACTCGATAAAAAGGAAAAGAGTTGGGGCTCTCTCTCTGGGCGCAGCTTCTGTAGCAGGACATCAGTTGGGCTGTGTCCCTGGGGTCCTGCCGTGCACCCCCTGAGTGCTGACCCACCATAGTGTCCTAGAAACCAGGAGATTCTCAAGCTGTAATGATGGCTGGGGAGACTTTAATTAGTCCTATCCAGGAAGTTGAAATATTGATCTTCCACAGGGCCAAATGGGAGGGTGGAAGAGAAATGAATGAGGGATGGGTTCCCCTCTGAGGAGGGTAGGGTCGGACATGCAGTGATCTGGCACATAAATGAGGTAGAGAAGAGTTTGGAGTAGAAACAGTTGCATCAAAGGAGACTAGAACCAAGTATGGGGAAAATTATAGGGGAGTAATTTCTGTGCAGGAGGTTAAAAACACAGCAGCACCACATCCACAGTTTGATGCAGTTGGGTCAAATTTAGTAAATGCTTTATGTCAAAAGGTAAATCAAGTGTTGTTTGGATTTTTTGTTTGGGTTTTTTTTTTGTTTTTTTTTGTTTTTTCTCAAATAGTTCATTTTAGCATTCACAAAGCAGATTATTTTCTTAGGAACAGAGATTTCTCCAGGCTACATTCAGTAAGAAAGTCAGGTGCTAGGAGATCTCCTTTTTCTGCAGTCTGTTAAAAGAGATGTGCTTCATACAAAGGCCTTATTTGAGTTTCTCTTTGTTCTTAAAACCCTCTGCTGTTGGGCTGCAAGTGGTGCAGAGGTGGATACCTCTGTCCCTCTAATTGGACTTTTTCAGCACTTTAGAAGCAAATACTAATGGCAGAAGAACCTGGAAACCTGACTGCTGCTCTTCCTTCAGGAAAGCATCCTAATAAACTTCTTGCATCCTTTCTCTTTCATCTTGCACTGCTTGGCCAAAGCAGCTGAAGAGCTCCTGTATCCCTCCTTCTTAGGGGGCCGAAGATTCATACCTTCCTGGTGACTTGTGGGCGGTTTAAAGAGAAGCAAAGAAGCCCCAGACAACTGCAAGTGTTGGAATTAAATGTTTAGATCTACCTGCAATCAAAACTTGTTTTCGGGGTGTTTGTTCTGCTGCTACAGTAGCAAAAAAATCAGCACTGCACTGCCCTGTGAAAATAAATGTGGTGTTTGCAGCGTGCTGGGCTGCTGGCTCTGCTTCTCCAGCGGAGAGCTCTGTGTGTGGACAGGAGATACTGCCCCTCCACCACTCTCCCAGCTTGGGGTTGAGGTGGTGGGGCTGCCATCCATGTTTCTAGGGCTTTGTTTCCGTGAGGTGCTGTGCAAAAGTGTTTCTGTGCCGCAGCCTGTCGCAAAGGTGCCCTGGGCAGCGGGAGGCTGGGTGCGGGAAGGAGGGAGCTGAGGGAACTGATCTGCATCTGTTTGAGAAACGCTGCTTAGATCTCCCCTCTGACTGGCTGGTGACTCAAAGCAGGCCAGAGCAAGACAGTAGTTCTGTGCTGGAAATGACACTGCGTAAGCGTTCTGACCTGCCTGTCTTTGAGTCGGGGATATCCCATCCGAATGGAAATGGCAGCTTCTGCTTGACGTACGGATGAAACTTGTGCTTTACAAATCTGAGTCCTTAAACGAAACCCCTCTTCATCTGTGCTGCACGGTGCAAGAAGAAGAATGAGAGAAAAGATAACAAAATAATCCAGCTGGGACAAAATTGTGTTTTAATGTGATTTTGGTGGAAAGCAGCTTCTCTGGTTTTGATTTCCATGGAAACTAGTACAGCGGCGCTGTTACCGCTGCCCGCAGCGGGGCTGAGCTGGGCGGTAACGAGCAGCGGTGCAGTGCGCTGGGTGACGCGCTGGCTGGTGCCAAGGGGGATGCTCAAATTCAGGAGCATGAACTGAAAAAAAAATGGGGTCACTGACCCAAAAAAGCCACCCATGGGTCCCTCTGCACCTTCATCTGTCCCAACTTCCTTTTCCCAAGGGCTCTTCTCCCTGAATTCTGTGGTCAGAGCCAAGACCTGCTTTGCTTTCTCCCCATCTTGGTATCAATTGATGTGTGGATCTCAGGATCACCTTCTCTGTAGCTGCGTGAGCTCCCTGTAAGCGTGGTGACTGCTGGCTCCTGGGGTGGTTATGAGCTCTCACAGGCCTCACCCCAGCTCTGGGGATCCCTCTGTGCCCTGGCATGTCATGTCACATCCCTGTGGGGCTGCCATGAGGTCTCCTGATTGTTATTTAATTTTAACCTATAGACATGCTGCTCTCTGACGTTGGCTTCCCTTCAGTGGCTGAGTGAGCAGAACAGGTCCTGCAGTATGGCTGTATTTTGGAAGTGACCTCAAAGATTCCAAAGAAGCGGGGCAGCTGCATACAAAGTAAACAACTTACTTGAAGAGGTGACATCTTTTTATGTTTTGCCAGAGTTTGTGTGAATTTCTTTACCCACCAAAATCACCTTGTTCCCCAGTCCTTCCAATAGGACAAGACGACTGTGGGTCAGGCTCTGAGGACAATGGAGACCCTTCTGTTTCAGGGGACAGCTTGGCCTGTGCCGGGCAGCCGGTGGGACTTGGAAGAACGGTGCTCAGGCTGTGACTTTCAAGCCTGGCTCCCACTGACATTACACAGCCAGCAGCGGGACTGTGCTGGTGAGAGGGTGTCTGTACCACAGTCTGCAGTAGAAAGTGGGGCCCCACCATGAAGTGAGGCTGAAGTCCCAGTGCAGATGTTGGACCCAGTTACACCCTCATCTGCTTCTCTCCTTGGCTCTCTCTGAAACATGTCTCCTGAGTCTTGTTTCTCAGGATCTCAGTGAGGATCAGACAGTCCACGGCTGGCCAGGCCTGAACTAGAAGATCTTTTCTGCCCCTCATTCCAGTGGTTCCTTCCCTTTTAAAATAAACACAAGAGCTACCAGTGCTACAGCTGGAAATTCAGTGGAGAACACACAATGGGGACAGTTAATTTTGAGTTTTGCCTCATCTTACCAAGGGACAGAGCAAAAAGGATGTGTTCTGCTGTCAGCTATGATCATCAGTGACTGCAGAGCAGTCATGTCGGCTCCCAGTACTCCCTTCCCTTCTCCAAATTGGGAACGGTTCCATCTGGCTGCCACATGAAGAAAGCTTTGATTCAGCCACTTTAGAAAAGCACTTTCTCTGTGGCAAAGAGGAACCATTTTTGTTATGGGTGTTTCCTAATCAATCTTCTCCTGCAAGACTTATTCATTAGTGCATACACTTGTCAGATTTGGGAAGCAGACTCAGTCTAAATCATTGTTCCTGCTTGGGTTACATTTCTGATTGTGCGTTTTATTACTGTTGGCTTTAAGAAATATGAGTGGGTGGGAGAATGCTGCCAGTCAGCAGTCTCTGGCTTGGTGGCAGAAGTGGCAGTAGAGAGCTGGCCCGAGGCAGCCCTTCCCTTTTCCCCCCCTTCCAGCTTCATTTTGATATTATTAAAAAAATAAATAGTGTCAGTGCACGACACCAGCCTGGCATCAGCCAAAGCTGGGTCCCCAAATCAGAGATGAGCTTAGCACTGAGTTTGTGAGGGGCAGGGTGGTAGAAGAGCCGAGGGCTGAGGGGAAGCTCGGTGGTTATCCTGCTTGTTTTGTCTTCAGCAACAGCAAACCAGGAATATAACATTTAAATCTTGAAAAGGCTACAAGGAAGGAGAGAAACACAGGTAATGCTTGCAGGGGGTCTGCCTTCAGCACTGGCACTGCTCAGGGGATGCTCTGTACAGATCCTCCCTCGGTGCTCAGCATCACCCCTCTTCCTCTGAAACACCCTGTCCACCTCAGGCCATTTGTTTGTAGGCCTGCTCAGTACAGTCATACTTCTCCCCATTAAAATCACCTTAATGACAGCTGCTGCATAGATGAAGGCTTGACTTTGTGGGCTTTGTAATATCAAGTGGGCTGCTTCTGCTGCTCAACACGCCGCAGGGCAGGATGCCTGTAAGTGGTGTTTCAGCAACATGGAGGCACCTCCTTGAGGCAGAAGTTGTTTTTCTAGGTCATTTCTCAGATTTTTGAGAAAAAGTAGCGAATCGTAGCAGAGACTTGATTCCAAATTGCTGGATTTGCTCAGCCTGGTGTATTAGGCTTGCAGGCTGCTTTGTCCTTTCGGCCAGCCCTGAATAGTTTTAAACTGCCCCCTAGGCCAGGCTTGCTGGCCAGGGATGGTCCAGGGCAGCCTGGCGGGGGGCTGAGACACTCAGCTGCCACCGGAGAGTTCAGTCCCTGGCTCAGAACTTCCTTTTACCTCCTGCCATATCTGGGATTTTCATGGGAGCCTCCGCCTCCAAGAGTTTTGTTTAGTCTAAACCTCTCGGCCTCTGAAAGCTGATGATGCTGCAGCTGTAAGAATCTGGTGATGAAAACGGGCATTAGCTAAAAATGCGACAGATGTAGCTAAGTTTAAAAGCATATCACAGGGCCTTCTGCTCGGGGTTAGATTACAGAGTGCAAATGTTCAGGCTGGTTCTCGGCTCCTCTCAAGGCCTCAGTGCAGCGCGTTTCATCTTTTGTATTTTAACTCTCTTAAACTCTATTGTGTGAGATTTGTTGTGTGCTTTTTTTTTTTTTTTTTTTAACTAGAGGCTACGTGTGGTAATGCTGTTGACAAGGACAACCAAATGATGTCAAAGTCCTAATTATCCCAAGCTGAAGTGTCACCTCTGCTTTCTGTCTGAGTAGATGAAAGAAACGTTCAAAGAGATCCACTTAATACCGGAGCATTTTTCCAGGCAATCAGCTGCTCCAAGCTCTTTTCCCCCCTAAGCAATCTAAATGCTAAATAGATCTTTAAAATAATTACCATATCTAAGACGAGGAGCCATTTTCCCCTGCAAACACCTGATGCTCATTAGCGATATTTAACGTATCACATATCACCTCTGTTTACTCTCAACTTTTTTGGCAGGAGTTTGTCAGGTGTCTGCAAGCCCTGAGCTTATGCTGAAGAGCTTGGGGAAGCCTCTTGAGCACAAATCCTTTGTCCTGAGAGAGAAGGGACCTAGATTTTTGCAAAACTCTTCCCTTCTCCCCCCAGCCTCCTCCCTCCCAGCTTCATTTTGATCTTATTAAAAATAAACAGTGTCAGTGCACGACACCAACCTGGTGTCAACCTCAGCCGGGTCTCCAAATCGGAGATGAGCCTAGCACTGAGTTTGTGAGGGGCAAGGTGGTAGAAAAGCTGGCTTTCACCTGTCTTTGCAGCTCCTCTTTCCCAAGTCAGAAGAGGACACAGCCGGGTCACTGGTGTCACTTGCAGCATCCAGGAGCCCTTGGCAGGACCAGCAGCTGCCAGCAGGGACGTAGCCCCTTTGCCCAGGAACATCTTTAGCACAGGCTGAACTATGAAGCCCAGGGGGCTGCCACAGGGCTGTTGTAGCTGCTTTCCCGCAGCAAGAGGAGCGTCCTGCCAGGGGAAATCCATAGATGGGGTCTGCTCGCTGCACCTCACACGGCTGCCAGGAATCACTCCCACGCTTGTACCCGTGCAATATATTAATGAAGGAACAGACCCTCTGGGAAACTGGGGTTGCTTAAGGTGGAGGCTTTCTTAGCTCTGTCTGCTAAAGCTGCTCCACTTTACGCCTCGCATGATAATAAGGCTTCATTTGGCCAAAGGATGTCTGATTGTAGCCTAGTGGTTCAAGAGCTTTCCATCTCTGGAGCAAGGCCTGGAGCCCAAGATTGCTTCAGGAATTATTTTACATTTTAATCCTGTAACCATTTAATTTCAAGTTCATAAACAGCCTTTGGAGCAGTGCCTGGAATGCAGGACCTTCCTGCCATGCAAATGCCCCACTACTGCTAGAAAACTGTAATTACTTTCCCTCTGGTGCAGGTCATCCTCAGATATTCCATACCGAGGATTTCAAAAGAGCCTCAGCATAAGACGGAGTGTTTTGCCCTCAAATCCCTCCTGCCAGCCCCAGAAAAGCCTATATGGCTTGGTGAAATAGAGAAAGCAATGACTCTTCTTTTATTTTGGTGTTTAAGGAGGAACACCTTGTTTATGAGTTCCCTTAGCACTTGCTCACGGAGATGGTGTGAACACAGATGAGACTAAAGCGCTTCTGGGCAGGTGTTGGAGCAGATCCTGAATTGGGAAGACTGAGATGTACATACTTGAGGTGAATCCAGCTTTGGATAACAGCTGAATAGAGGCTTTTTAGATTCTGGTGTGAGATCTAACAGTTCAAATCCCACCTACACCCTTGGGATCTGGGCTTCTGGACCCTGTACATCATCTGGGGTACAGCCTGGAAAAGAATCTAGAATCACCTGAATTTGAGCCCTCTATTTTGGCTGGGATGCCATTCATCCGTCTTAATGCACACTTCTCAAAATTCTTATTCAAATGTCTCATTTGAATAATGTGTGCTTCATTACCAGAGGGATTCTTTATCCTGTAATACACTGCAAGCAAGGCTGAAGGTCTTGAGTTAGTGGAGTTCACGGGCCCCTTTCATGGGTGTGCTGTGCATGGTAATGCTATCACCTATGGCCTCTGTGAACTCAGAGCCTCCAGACACCACGTCCATTAGTAAAACAGATTATAAAATCTCAAAGGGGATTTTTTTGGTGTTGCTCAGAGAAGAAGCAACTGCTGCCGTAGAAATTTCCTCTGAATTAGATAGGAATAAAACCTGACCCAGAGGACTGTGAGCATGTGTGAGAAGGGTTATCTGGGGGCTCTTCCTCATATCCCAGGGCCCCTACCAGCTGATCTGTTCAATCACATCTTAATCTGACCGCAATCCCAACAAACTGGTGAAAGTGAACAAGCAGGAAAGGCTTTGTGCCTGCTGTAGCAATGAGTGACCAAGGAGATCCCGAAAGCTGTAAAAGGTTTTTAAGGGGATCAATATTCTCTGTGCTCTCATTTCTAATTGGGCTTTATTGCAGGGCTCTGATTCATGTAGTTCATTAAATGGACTCAGATGGAGTTTCTATAACTGAGTTTATACTCCTAAGGCATAGGATCAAAATAGCAGCAGCAAGCAATTGCCAAGGCCCCCAGAACTCATCTGGAGAAGTAATTGCAAAAGTGCTGAAGCATTAGACTTCAAAGAAACATGAATGTGGCTAAATCAGTATTATTCATTGCATTTAAGTTTACAAAAAAACTTATCTGCCATGTTAAGAGTCACTTTAAACACCTCTCAGTGCCATGAAGTAGATATTTCAACTAATTTTTAATACCACTTGCATTCTGGGGCAAGTATTGTCTGGGTCTTCATGAAGTCCGTGAGTAAACAGCTCCTAAACGGTAACTATCAGCTAGAGTTAACATCATCTCCAGTTCTTTCATTCTCATGACATCGTGCCCAAAATACCAAACTAATGGAAACAATGAGGAAAATACACAATGGAGAAAGTTGCTGCCTATTGCATCTCCTTATCTACCTTAGGTCTGCATAGAAACTTTGAACTTCCCTGCAGAACATCTGTCAAGTAGGAAAAAAAAACCACAAATCCCCTCAATAAAATAACCCTAACATAGAGCACTTATGTGCATCTGACCGAAGTGCCACCTAGTCCATTAGCCTCTTTCTGTCAGTGACCCAAACCAAGTGTCTAGGGGAAAAAAATGTGAGAACAGGGCAATTGTGTGGTACTACTCTCCCAAAATGCTCTCAGGGCCCTCAGTAACTTCTGATGTATTGACCTTCTGAGCCAGGGTTTTACATTTAACAACCATTGATAGATTTATCTTTGTGGGCCTTGCCTAGGTAAGGGTGCGGGTAAGGGAAGAGGGGTGTGGTTCAATTCTTAGAGGATCTTCTGCATTAACTAATTAGCACTACTTATTGCTAGTTAGGGTGGGTGGCAGCATGTGATGGAAAGTAAGGCAAGAGATGTCAGTTAGGTCAACACATGTGTGAGGGAGGGAAAGGGGGGTTTGGACCAAGGAGCTCAGCGTGAAGCTGGCTCAGCTGGTTTGGGATCTGCCTTTCACTGTTAGATTACTCCAAGAGCTGGAAGGGAGCCTGGGCAAGTCACACAGGTAGTTTTTTCAGTTTGAATTATGCATGAAATACCTTTAAGGCTGGATCTCCATTCTCCCTGCAACTAGATTTAAGTAATGTCTAACTTCTAATGACAGCATGCCCAGAGGTAGTTGTGAATTTTCTACAGAAACAGTTTAAATGGAGAACTCAGGTTTATGGAGCTTAAACTGTTTTATTTGAGGTGTCTTGGGGGGGCAGAAGAAGGTTGATAAAAACTTTACTGGCTGCTGTTCCTCACCACCTAGGAGGAATCTGGGGCTCTAAATGAGATGCCCAGGCTTCCATACTTAGGGATGACTGGGGCTGAGGAGTAAGGCAGACAGAAGCAAGAGTGCTGAGCAGAGCTACTGAGTTTATGCAATGTGCTGACAAGATGATTAGTCCGTTAATTATAAGATGGAAGGAGGCACCATTTTTTCTTTGGGTTTTTCATAAGGGAAGTATTTCCTGGAGCTATGGCTGACTTGATTTGTGTGCCTTTCTGCTAAGAAACAGAGCAACACAGTTTTGTGGCTAATGTGGCTCCTGCTCTGCTTGCTTCAGATGGGCTTTGAGTCCTCTGGAATATCCCAGGTGAGTGTTCTTGTTAAGATTCACTACTTGGTTGTTTTCACGTCTCTTTCTCAAGCTTTCTAGCTGCAGTTGTTTCATTTTACTTAAATAATCAGTGCTTTTACTAGGAGATGATAGAGGAAAGGGATACAGGGTGCACTGAGTGATCGCTGAACAGTTAAGTGTGTTGTAAACACAAAACCACAAATAATACATGTAATTTTAGGAGGTATTAAAGGATTCATTTTTGCTTAAGACTAAGGAGATACTGTTACTGCAGTATGAAAGACTGGTAGACATCATTTACAGCTGCAGGTACTCAGAATGATAATTATGCTCAATCAAAGACAAACTTAGACAGGAAAAATGCAGAAAACTGCTAGGATGAGCAGGAGACAAAGGAACTTGTATGAGGAGAAACTACAGGTCACAAGTTTAGCAAAACTGAGATGGAGAATGATTGCCTTTCTTGGGAGATGAGGGGAGAAGTACTTAAAGAAAAAAGACAAAAAGATGCTACTAGTACAAAGTGGATAGAAATTGAAATTAAACCCACTTGGCCCAGAATCTAGAGGGATATTCATGAGCTGAGAAGTGTGTTCTGGAACAGCATTACAAACCAGGCAACAAAAGCTGCATTGGTTTGGCACTAGCTAAACTTCTGGAGATGATGGGGATGGAGAAGAACGAATTCTGGAGTTGAGAAATGCACTTCAAAGAGAAGATTTGAATGCTGACTCTGCTTGCTACGCTCTGGTCATGTCTTGGTGCTTCCGCTACATCCCAGCAGTACAGTGGAATAGATGTACAAGCCAAGAATTCCCTCAGAGATTGACTTATTTTATTGAGAGATAAGGTATTTCTTCCTCCCCTATTTCCTTCCTGCTCAGAACCTGAGAGTAGGCATAGCTAAAAATGAAATGTGGAACCAGGTTTATTTCTAGCTCCAGTAGCACTGACTTTCCTCTTTCCCTTGCAAGTAAGTTTCTGGGTGCTGCATGAGGATGCCTTTGCCTACTGACGGGATTAGCAGGGGCTGTTGTGGTGGGGGCAAGGGCCAGGTGTGATTGCTTTTCTCTCCATTGTCACACGTAGCCAGTTTCTTACCTTCCTCTGGTACTTCGCAATGTCCTTGAGCTTTCCCTTATCAGTACATCACAAGACTTCTGAGGCCTTTTATCTCTACTTCAGATTACTATTATTTTTTTTTTAAATTCATGGAGGGCTGGAAAAGCTTGTGGGGTGTGTGAGTGTATGGAGGAGAAAGGGGGGGACATTTGGGTGGCAGCTCTGAAGACCTCACAGGATTAAACCTCTACAACGAGGTGTCATTCTCGCTGTCCCATGTGAACCACCTTCTTTCATTCAAAGAGAACACCAGAACGAGAGCAAATCTGACTTTTCTGCACCCTGTCTCTGTCACCAAGGATTAGTTACGCTTTCTCTGGCCCAGTGACCACTGCTGTTGTGTCACGTAAACCTGCTCGGGACTCCTCGCTAGCCTGCTGTTTGCAGCACTGTCCTGGGTGGCCTGGAGAACGCTGAGCTCAAGTACCAGCATGAAATTGGTCAGAGTAGGGACTCCAAGCTTAGATTTCCCATTTTTCATCATATAGGATGCTCCAGTAGTGAATCTAATAGAATGATGGATAATTTAGGTTGGAAGAAAGCTTTGTAAGTCATCTAATCAACTCTTGCTCAGAGCAGGTCTAACCAGATCTGGTTGCTCAGTGCTGTGTCCAGTCAGGTCTTGATTAACTCCAAAGGTGGATATTCCCCAACCGCTCAGGGCAGCAGGTTTATGTTGGGGGGTGTGTGTGTGTGAAACCCCATCCTCTGGAAAACAGAAGTTTAAACTTAGGAGCCTGTTTCCTGCACAGTCACTGGGGTGACGTGGAAGCTGTCTGACCAGGGAATTAGAAACACGAGATGGAAGCACCTCGTGGTGTATCAGCCACCTGGGCCATACAAGTGTCGTACTTACCCAGCGGTGGAGTCCACAAACACAGCCTCGAAGTGCAACAGCCCAGTTTGTCTGTTCTCCGGGTCTTGCTGACTTACAGGGCACAAACACAAGCAGCAGCTACACAGGGTTCCAGAAGCCGTGTGCATGTCACCCATGTCTGACGCTAAGGCGGCAGCGCGTAGTAACACTTTTAGTTGGAAGGACTACGGAGACACTGCCGGGGGGGTGCACAAAATTAGTAACAAACCCCTTGCTGATGCTCCAGTTGGGGATGGCACGGAGCTGGGGTATGCAGTGTGCAAGCTCTACGTGCGTGTCATGTGCAAACTCACCACTAATAGTACAGATAAAAACCTACGAATTGGAGCCGTGCCCAAACCGCGTCCAGATAAACTGTTCATATAAGCACAGCAATGAGAAAACTAATTGCTAGAATATGATGTTTCCCTGTAACAAACCCTGATGGGTCTTACTTCAACTGCAGTCCTTTTCAGACACAGTGAGGATGAAGCATTTGCTAATGGGTCAGAAGAGACAGCTGCCCTGTACCGCACAAAACCAAACATCTCCATTCAGTCTGTTTCAGCAGCAAATTCATTCCCCTGCTATTTCGGTGAATGGAATGTTATATTCAGCCAACTATAGCAGACAAGACATTCAATGTAGAAAACCTGAGAGAATTGGCTGATATGGCAGAGCTTTAAAATAATTTTCTATTTCAACGGATTTACTCTTGCAGTTTATGTATAGCTGGGAACCTCAGCCGCAACCCATCTCCTGCTGGAGAACTGCTGAATTATGCTCCCTGCTCCCCCAAATACTCCCTGCCCAACAAATCTATGATAATGGTAAACCAGAAAATTTATAATTTATTTCTGCTAATGCTCTCCAGGGTCTAGCAGACACTTAACAGTTCCATAGTGGTTGAAAAACAGGAGCTTGAAATTACTTTGTACTTGTAATCCAGCTACCCTTGATTTTTCCACTGTTTATTAGTTTTCTTGATGGATTGTTTGAGTTTCCGGCACAGCTGAGTTCCAGTACAATCAGGCTGTTACTCAGTGGGGATTGCAAACCTACTTAACTGTTTATGTGCTCTAAAGTGATGCAGCTGGAGCGTTCCCCTCCTCCCTCTGAGGACAAGTCATCTTAAGGAGCGTCCTTGCTTTCCATGTGTGACAAACTAGCTCTTTGCTTGGCGTGTGGTGATCACAACCAGCAACTTTCTTACCTCTAATACAAGCAAAAAATCTGATGGTTCTCCTCTTGCTGTAAGCAGTTTTCCTTCTGAAGCTCATGCGTTGGGTACTAACAAAAACAACAAGGTGGTCTTGCCTGCCTACATGCTCTTTCCCTGCTGTATGCGCCTGTTAAACAAGAGAACAGGCCGATAAAACGATGGGGATGCTACTTTCCTGCTGTGCTTATGACTTCCTGTGATGGATGTCGTGATTTCAGTCTATTTTAAAAGACTGTGATGCTGGAAGAAACTGTAGACAAGCATTTTAACCGCCTGGCTTATTTCACCCTCAAAGCAGGGATAGAGACTCGATTTTGCTTTTCTTGATGCCCTTCAGCACACTGATGGAGGCTGCAGAGTGAGATTCCTGTAAGAGAGTGTTCCTGTTGTTACTGTGGAGTCACATACAACTCAAATTCCAGTCCTGGTGGGGTTACATTAGATCGAGGTCCTTGAACTGGCTGCGAGACTTTTGACTTTTACCAAAGGATTAATTAAGCGATAGAAAGTCCCTTCCAAACCCTCAATTCTGTGATTCTGGGATAGTATTCTATCAGGTGCACTCCCCCCCCGGGCCCAGTGTGCTACTGACTGGCAGGAGCAAATAGATAAAGTGGTCCTTTGTGTGTGTATATATATGCCAACTTATCTACTGTTTTCTGAAACAACATCTACCATCTTGACCTTGTTGTCAAAGCCTCAGGTGAGGTTTGGGTGGTTGTTTTTTTAAGTGACTGGCTACTCTGTCTGTTGGTGCTGGCTGGCCGTCCTGCCCTATGCTTCCCCACGACACCCAGTGTCTCCTGTACGTAGCATGGGGGGAGCATTATGCCCTTCAGCAGCAGTCAACTGTTAGAGAGCTCAGCCACCTCACAGACCTGCACCTTAACTATTTCCTTAGTGAACAGCCATGCCAAGAAACAAGTCGTATCAATCTGGTCATGCCTCAACCTGCCATCACAGCATGAGGACTCGTCAATTCCATGATTAGATGTTTAACGATACCGTACCAGTCTCCTGCAGAAACAGCCAATGTAAATTATTTTATCACTTACTCCCCCACTGTAGCAGGTATGTACCTACCTGCTCTGCAGGAAGTGCCAATCTGTCACAGGCAAAGTAGGCAGGGGATGACAGATCCTTTCCTGACATACTTCTTGTAATCATGCAATTTATGGCTTTAGTTGCAAACCCTTTTTTAAAGAAGCTGAACTCAGGCAAGTGTTTGCTCTCTCTTAGTAGAAGTGCTGCCTGATGCCTCTAAGGACAGGCACACCCCGAGAAAGTCCTAAACGCACTGCTTGCTGGAAAGGAGACAGGAAGCAAACTGGTAATTTTTCGCCTGGCCTGCAGGAGCAGAGCTGGGTGCCAGCAGAATGTCTGCTAGCACGTTACATGTTTCCAAACACTCATAACCCTCTTGACTATATATCTGAAGGCAGTGATTGGTTGGAGAGAGCTTTCCAGATTCCTCTTGCTTTGCTTTTTTACTTGCTGTATTTTTTTGGTCTGTGTCAGATATAATTTTTACAGTGTGTGCAAACAGTTAAGTCCTTATTCTTTCTAAAGAGAAAATGCAGTTTGGGGCAGATTCTCATCAAAACACCTTGCTTTGCCTGTTCCCTTATCAGGGCAAGAGTAGAAGTAGACTAATTTGTGGGGTGAGTGAACATTCAGCTTGTTCTTACCCATCATCTATGCCAGAGAAGACACACTTATCTGAATACAAATGCCTGGTAGAAAGATCAAGGTTAGATTGTGAGAGGGTTGCTGTGTTTCCTGAAGATCCCCAGAAAGAGTAGGACAGAGAAGTTAACTTGCGGGCCAGAATTTGAGCCATTTGTAATACTGCAGACAACTGTTGGTTCAGTCCATGTAACCTTTCAAGCCCTGTTTCTGGGTAAACAGGCAAGAAAGATTTAACCTGTTGTTTGGCAAAACCCACAAAATTCAGCACTCAAGTTTAACTAAAGGGTAATTTTTTATTCCCCATTAAGACCGTCTCGAGGACATAACTAAACGTTGGAAACCCCACAGAAGGGCACATACAGTGAATGTGGTGAAGTACAATGTGAACAGCCCCCGGGGTTCAAACAAGGTAGGACCATTAGCTAACCAGAGGAAAAAAAAAATTAAAAATCTGCTGAAGATGTTGCACTTTCTTCTCCATTTACACTGAAAAAAAAAAAGTCAAATCCAACAAAATCCTTGCATCTCTAACAATACATTCAGTCCTGGCTAAAGAGTTAGAAAAATGGCAACAGGATGACTATAATACAAAACGTTCACTACTACACTCTGTACACACCTGTTGTCCAAGCCCTCCCCCAAACCCATGTCATGATGGTGCCCACATTATTTGCTTGCTTGCTGGGCCTGCCTGCGGAGGAGGACATAGATCTTCTCCTTTATCCAGTCTTTATTGTAGGGTTGGTATGTCTGGGTATCAGCACGGTAACTAGAGAGAAAAAAAAAGAATTAATGTAATATCAGTCTGTCCTGTAGATAATCTGCCAGAAGAACTTCACAAACAATTAAGCATCCCCGAGTGTATGAGGCAGGAAATAATATCAAGTAATATCAGAAGTAGATGGGAATTGCCACTTATCAAAGAGATTTGTCTTGTTCCCTAAAAACAGTTACCCAGCACATAAGTAAGAACCTGAAATAAAACAAGCTGCTCCAAGGACTACTAAATGACTGGATCACAGTGTTCACATTTTAATTCATGAATATAATTACTTACGGGAGACTACAAATGGAGCACCTTAATATTCTGGAGCTCAGAATGAAAAAGAATAGTTCCACCAGGAAACAATCTAATCTATCTGAAGATAATCTAGAACCAAACACTACTTCAAGCAAGAGTTCATGTCAGTTTGTGTTCCACTTTTGTTTGGAATTTATAGAAAATGAATAAAAGCACAGTTTTCCAGGAGCAAAGGTATGCTTGTAGATGAGTGACAAAGGATTCTTGCTAGTTGGCAATGATGACAAACCTACATCTAACAAACACGGACACTTTGTAGAAAGCAAACTGAAGAAAGAACCCACAGATGCGTTCTCTTTGCTACTCAGGGATAGTTGATAAAAGTAGTCAACTAGCACGATTTCTTGCCAGGGGCACAGAATTCAGTTACTCAAGAAACTGTTGAATTGAAGCAGAATTAGACCAAAAAATGAAAGTAAATTGTGTGAAGTTATTGTGTGAATGAAAGTAAATTGTGTGAAATGTGTAGGTTCATGTCCTCCTTTCTTCCTTAGTCATTAAAGTTTAATGTTTTTCTGATGAATTATGAATTTCAGTGAATGCTTCAAGAGCTGCTGAAATCCTGGTCATTCTTTAAATCTTGGTATACTTATTTCTAATCAGATAAGAAGGGTGAGATGGTTATTGGTAAGAAGCTAAGTAAAAATCCAGAGTTATCTCCATCCAGAATAATTTACAGTTCTTACCTAAGGAAAAAAAAAACAAACAACTAAGAACAGAGTTTCTAAGAAAGCCTTGCTATTTAAACCACAGCATGATTGGTTCATGGCCACAGAAAGAATTTCAGTATATATTGATATAGTAGTAGTTCCAGTGCAGTATAAGAAATGTTAGTTTCAGGAAAAGTTACTGATTTCCACCCCAATCCATTCATAGTGTTACACTGCAAGACCAGATAGCAAGTACTATAGGAATGCCCATGAACACAAGCCATGTCTGGTACACTACGTGCTACGTGTGCCATCTGGTGGAAAACTATAAGCTGAAGTAAAATCTGGCACAACTCTGAGTTTACAAGCCTAATTAAGAAAGGCACAAGACTGTACTAGAAAACAGCTGCTACTTCCTAAAGCAAGTAGCTAGCTTCAGGCTGTCAGATAAACAAAACAACAACAACAAAGAAGTGTGTCTTTCAAAGCACATGAGGCCAGCTACGACACCTAAAGATCAGATGAGGCAGAATATCTAGGAACAAGGTAACTGTAGATACTGTAATCCTGGTTTACTTATTCTGCTGAAAACTTTGGTAAATGGCATTTGTAATAAGTCACTATCAGTAATGTAGATTCCGTATGTGCTTCAGAATGCAAAGGAAAGCAATCTGATGCTCAGTTTTTTAAAAAATAGGTTTTTATTTGAAACTAGAATTAACTGGCAAAGGCACCGTGCAGCTGCACAAGCACTTGGACTGGGATTTCAGACAGAGCAATACAGCTGCAAGAATGTACACACCAGATACTCACTGGCTTAAACAGATTCTCGAATTTTGAGCTTGGAAAGCCAAATACTATGTTGTGTAATACTGTGTCTATGAATATGAGATTTGTATTCTTATTCCTACAGAATTTCTGCAAAGTTGATACCGCTGTCATATCAAACCATTACCTTGAAACTTATGGTATAGAAAGTATTCATGATCTGGACTAAGTGATTTAGTTACCATGTTAAGTTATGTTCTGAGTAGTGAAATTTAACATTTGATTTCACAGTGCAGTCAGAATGGAAAGTATGTAAGGCCACCTTTGCTTGCCCATAACTACAATACACAGATGAGAACTGGAGATACAGATGAGAACACCCAAATAATAAGCTAGGGCTCTCTGGAGGACTGATCTGTTTCTCAATCACTTCATTAGGACTTACAGAAACTTCCATCTTGCTGCATCTTGATCAAAATAAACAATTGGTTGCAATACCTTTCTCTGGACTTCTACGCTACTGCTCGTACAGCCCTCAGCTGAATAGTATTCTGCAATCATTCTGCCTCCTTAAGAATTGGACCAACTGAACAAAGGCAGATACAGCCCTAATTTAAACAGATTCTGGCATTAATAAAATATGTAGCTGTATTAAACTGTAGGAATTCAGTATTTGAAATGTTGGGAGCTTCAACGTGACTAAAATTCAAGTGGAACAGTCAATTTCTAAGCTTTCTTTCTAAATATTTTATTCTGATACAGTTAATTGGAGCAGCTGCAATACTGCTGTTGTACTGACACACTTATTGCAAAACACCCCACAATCTTACCAGGTTTCACATAAAACATGTAAGATTTTACATGGGAGACTGCTGACTTCTCTAAGGCACTGAAATGGACTTGTACAACCAAACTTACACGAGACAGCTGAGGTCTGCCAAGTCATCAATGAAGTCAAACAACTGGCTGATATCATATGTAATGGATGGACTGTTTGGATTCATTCTTTTCAGATGCTCTTCATACATTTTACAGACTCCTACAGAGGAAAAAAAAAAAGATTAACAATACAATACTAAAAAAACCAACAACTGTATTTGCTGAAACTTCTTCAGCTTTTGAAACACAGCTATCAGGAAAGTTTAGAGATGACTACCACGAAAACATAGACATAAACTTCTTACTCAGATTTTGCAGAGTGAAATGCTTTTGTTCTGGCTATTTATTTGCATTGAAACATAATACTATACTATAAAATCAGGTAATATGCATAGACAGAAGCACCTAGAGTAAAAAATTTTAGTTCAGTCAAATATGTAACTTTCCATGCAGTTACTGCTCCAAAAGAAACCTGAAATTCCTTCTGATAATTTTAAGACAGCAATTGCAATGTATGTTCCTACTATACAAGCACCTGAGAAAGAGAAGAAGTAATGTTAAATACAGCTACTTAAATCTCAGAAGAGATCATTGTTGATGAGAAGAGTCAAACAGGGCTACTGAGGTAAGAGTGACAGCACAATGTCACAATATGAATTTAAATCAGTTTTATTTAAGCTAGTCCATAAATAATTCAGACACATTTGAGAAGAATATAATAAAGTGAGCACAGAGGCTTTATTATGCTTTTGTTTGCCTCAAAAATATCTTCCCGGAATTAGAATTTTTAATGTTAAATGAACTTCCACATTTAAATCATACAGCTGTAGTATGTTCAATCTTCTCTCCCAGATCACTATGTGTTTCTTAAAGTCATGCAGGATTTTCTTCTCTGGCAGACATGCCACGAGACTGCAAATTATGCATCAAATGCACACATACTTTTATGTGATATATTAACTCTATTAGCAATCTTTCCTCTATGTGGCTAGCACAAAAATTAGCGTGAGTTAGGCTCTGATCCTGCGATGAAACGCCTCAGGCAAGTCTGCTGCATGGCCCCAGCAAGAATATCGTCTACTCTGATGAGTTGAATGTGGTTCAATCTAGTTAAATCAAAGAGACATTTAATATAAAAAGGTAGTTTTAGAAACAGAGAATAGATGTTTTTAGTTTGCTAAAACATTAGTAAACTAAAAGCAGGAGATATTTTTGCATTCTTTTGTGAATTATCTTGAGAAAACATGAACAGCAACTTATTTCCTTACTAAGTTTGGGAATATGTCAAAAAAGGGGTTTTAACATTTTTTGTCTACTAGGTCTGCACCCACCTTCCATGCACTCATTCACCGATTCATAATCAGCATATGTTCTGCCTTCTGGCCTCTTGGTAGGCTGGACAAGTAGAATTGTGTGAGACTGAAAAACAAAACAAACGCCAAGAAAACAGGTTATTTGCAAAATTTGAATTAAACTATTTGTCTGCATGAAGTACTGAAAAGAAGCATAATATTAAAACACTGAACCGGCACACACATTTTCCAAGCAGTACTTACTATTCATATAAACTGTTACTAATTTTTGTTTCTAATCAGTCCTATCAATCCTTATGTAAGTTTAAATGTGTAAAATCACCAGTAAAGAAGCTATTGTGTTGAAAAAAATGTATAAAAGCTATGCTATTATTGCATTTACTTATTTTATTCCAAATGCAAGCTGTTAGTATGATTTCAAATATGCCAATTAAAGAACAATTGAGGGAGTCCAGCAACTTCACTGTCAGTCTCACCTTAAAGATTTTAACACAAATAGCTACTTTTGTGCTATTCATTCAGCTTCAAATGAACACAAATTATACAACAAATCCACACTTAGTATTCAAGATTATTTCCCGCAAAACAGATGCACTGATTTTTTTCATACTTCAGTGAGTCTACTGAAACAGTAATTATGGCACAGATAACTGTTCCAAATGTCAGAGCCTGTAAGCTTGTTCTTCTGTAGGAAAGACTTAGATGATTGCATGGTCTGTGGCTTGCATTATTTCTATAATATTTTTCACTTGGCTAGAGCAAATAATTTGAGCAAACAACAAGCAAGATTTCTGAAGTGTACACAATCCGATCTAATTAACAGGTTACACAGCACAAAGTTTGCAAGCAAGCCACCAAACACCATTTCGTGCTGCTAACTGGATCCAACATTTTCAATGCTAATATATGAGGTGAGTACAAACATGTAATATTCATGGAGGCAACTGCAGAGTAAGAAACACTGGAAACAAATACCAAAATGTAATATTGGGCTTAAATTGATCACTTGCTTGTAGAAAAATCCTGTCCCACACTTTGGACATATCAGTGAAGATACCAGTTCAGCGTTCGAATGCAGGGACAGAAAAGAAAAATGGCAAGTATTAGGATTTACAAAAAACATATTAAAAATGGTACAAATTTACCATGACTGATAGTGTTCCCATGCCTGGAATATATTTTTCAGTTCTTTAAATTGTCTCAAATAACATGGTAGAAGGAGATTCAAAGAACTCCAGAAAAACAGTTGCATAAAGAAACAGAAGCAACAAGAATTTTTACAATCAGAAGTAGAAAGAGAGGGGAATTCAGAGCTATATACTGTAACAAAAATCATACAAAGGAGACTAGACCATTTAAGTCCACTTCCATGTATGCCAGAGGACACTAGACTTGAAAAAAATTCCCCAAGGCGTGTGTGTGTGGTATCTGGCTGTTCTTAAGCACATGCTCGAACAGGCATGTCTTACTGGGGAGTCCAAATGACTCTGCCAAACTTTATTATAAAGTGTTTTTTCCAGCACTATAATTTTTATTAGCTGGTCGCTAACAACAAGACTTGCTTCCAGGACTTGCAACTCTGATTTCCTGGGAGGATTTGACTAAGGATCCCTTACTAACAATGGATGAGATGCATCAGCCAGTTCATCAGTGTGTTCTGAAAAAAAAAGCTGTGTTACTTTAGCATCAGAATTTCTTGCAAATTACATTTTTGGTGTCCAGTTACATACACATATTTGCATCTTTCAACTAAACTCAATATTAAAAAGTTGGGTCTATTTGACAAAGCCTAAGAGAGTGTAGATATAACTGTACTGACCAGGAGTTACAAAGCTGTATCACAATTGAGTGAACTCTGTATTCAGTCTCCTAGAATCTTGCCAGGAAATCATTTTAGGCTTTCTGGCATACAAATACACAGGCTAGCTCTCCCATTGTTTGAGTATTAAATGAATATGTATATATTCTGAAATTATCCCAATAATCAGATTATAGGAAAAAAAAAGTATCAGTGAGCCAGATAGGTACGCCAGTTCTTTTAGAACTGTAAGGCAGAAATTATTTCGGCTTCTGACTTTAAACCACTTACCACTTTAAGCACTCTAAAATACCTGTGTCAGATACTGGCCTGGAATTTATTAAAATTAATGTCACTGGGACTATCTGTATTGTTGAATTAATGCACTACATCGCAAATGTTTCCTTGGGAACTCCCTATTACTTTACCTTAAGGGAAAAAGAATAAATTGCATGATTTTATAAAATTGCTCTTCCTCTCCTACCACAGAACTGCAAAAAAGTGACAAGTTCAGAAGCCTGAGAAAAGTCTTCTCCATTACCTGCCCTACTGAATATGTGCTTAGGTGACCAGACAAAAATCAGTATGATTACTAACTATTGTGTTTTCCTAAAGATAAAAATCTTATTATTAGGAAAAAGAAAACCAAAACAAGGTAAGATCCATAAACCTTTGTGTGTTAGAACCAGGTTATCTGGGAGAGTCTAATATGGTTTCTTATTATTATGATGCATATGTAGGGTTTTCTTGTATTTTCTTTAAAAGCCCAGTTGTACTGGCTGTTGTTAAGCAGGATGCTAAATGACATACCACATGGTTTATATTTTGAACACCAATTTTGGACTTCTAGACAGCACTTTAGAAAGCGCTTCAATTACTGAAAACATCCTGTAAAAATGGTTAAGGCAGCACTGACAGACAAAGCAGCAGAACTTAGGAGCTAGGCAGCATCTGCCCCAAGAGGCTTCTACCAACTGTAGAGTCTATTCAACAATGAGGTAAAAAAAAAAAACAACCCCAAAGTCCCCACAAACCAAAAACAAAGAAAGATATTGTAAGAATAAGATATGCGGTGATGCGCATACAAGTAGTATATTGCACATATACTGGTTTAAGTGTCCTCTTTCATTTCAAACAGGGAGAGGGCTTGTAGCTGCTCATCCTAGCAAAAGCCAACTGCTTTTGAGCAAGCGCCAGGCAGATGTAGAACTCTGCTGCAAACCCAGAAGCAGTTGTCCTCCCACCGCAGGGCGACAACTTGCTTCGGCATATTCACATTTTTTAGACGAACGCGACAAACTATCGTGACTGGTAGGCCTTTGTACTCTAGCGTGCCATTCAAACTGCTAAACTCCCCCTCCTGGAGAACAGCCGGCCCGGGGGCGCTTCGTGAGGCCGAGGCCGTCGCTCCGGGCCCGGGGGGGAGGCGGCCGCCATCCCCCCGGGCCCAGAGCGGCGGCCGCGGCCTTCCCCGCCACCCGCCGCGCCTTCCCGCCCGCCATGCCTGCCTACCCCAGCGGGAAGGAAAAGCAGCCCTCCCCGCTCCCCTGGGCCGCGTCAGCTCCCCGCTAAGCAGGCGCGAAGGGGCGAGGAGGAGCCGCCGGGCCCAGCCCGCCCGCCCCGCTCACCATCACGGCTCCCGCTCCCTCAGCACCGCCGTGGAGAAGAGGCGCGCAACGATTCCCCCCACAACCCCCCGCGCCCGACCGGAAGCGCCGCACTAACGGCCGGCACACAGGGCGGGGGCGCTGAGGATGCCGGGAGCGGCCAGCGCTGGGCGGGAGAGGGGGGAGGCGGCCATCTTTGCTGAGGGAGTCGCTCGCTTCCCGCCGTGGCTCCGCCCCGCCATCTTGAAGCCGGGAAGAGCGTGGGATCGACGCAAGCCCCGGAAGGGGAAGTGCTGGGTCGCGGAGGTGCCACTTTGGCCTCCGAGGCGGGGGCGGGTGGCGGCGCGTTATCAGTCCCGTAATGTTCCCTGCGCCCTCGCCCTACGGACACGGCCCGCCTCAGGGTGCCCTTCCGTGAGGAGCCGCCTCGGCGCCCTCTGCTTTCCCTCGCCTCAGGGACAGTGGGGTGCTGGGTAAGGCCCTGCTGCCTCAGGTGAGGGCCAGGCCTGCCGCCGGGCCGGGCCGCTCCTTCCCCCCAGCACCACCCGTTACCCCACCCCGGGTGGTCCCGGCGGGAAAGCGGCTACCGTACGCTGGGCCCAGAGGGGCCGCCGCTGGGGGCCGAGCCGCCCGGAGTCGCCAGGCGAGAGAGACATGGCTGAAAGCCTTTCCTGGGAGCTCGGTGTCTGCACGGGTTAAGGCGTGCGGGGCGAGGTGGAAAAGTTGCTGTTGAATTTCACTTTAAGGGACCGGAGAGAAAGCGGCGAAATGGATGACTTCCACTCTATCTGCGTGTTGTCTGTAGCCATGCTGGTCGCCTGCTATGTGGCAGGAATTATCCCCTTGGCAGTTAATTTTTCTGAGGTAAGACACCTTTGCCAAACTGCTCGATGGGTGCTAACGAAGAATAGCAGAAACTAGATGGAGAGATCTACCAGGAGGAGCTAGTGCTGTCCCTTTTCAAGTATGGTAGTGCCGTTTGGGGTGATGTAACTTTAAACGATTTTTAAGGAAGTTGTGAATGTGATATTTTCATTCAAAATCATAGTGTAAAATTATGCTCGTTCTACAATGTGTATAAAAGCTGTTAAAGTGTACCAGATTCGATCTAAGCATCTCATCTACAGATGAAGCAAACTCTTGAGCATGTAATGGAAAGACATGATAGGAACTGGACGTTGTTATTCTTATAAGCTTGTGTCAGAAACTTCTGAAGTAAGGTTAAATTTTATTTTGTGTCTATGGGCTACTCAAATTAGGGCTTTTAAAAGCAATTCAGATAACGTTTTCAGAAAACTTTGGTTTGGTTCACAGTTTTGTTCATAACTTGTGCTACCTTAGCTCTTTGATTACAACAGAACTTCAAGTTGTGCTCCTATCCTGTGTAACTCAAGGTATTCTTCTGGCAAATTATCTTGGATACAGAAGGTGGTGTTAAAGGAGAGGAAGAGTTTGATGGATTGAATGAGTTCCCAGTTCCAAGAGGAGTTCAGAAGTGAATGTATTTGTGTGCTTCTAAGAGATGATTGCTGAGGTGTTGATGGTTACAGTCTCTAGCAGTCTCCTCTCGTGCCTGAGGGGTTTTTATCTTTCTAAGTGATGATTGTTGTATACGGTTGTGGTGTAGTAAGTGTTTAGCTGTTCTAAGGTGGTGAGAGCTCTCCTATGAGAGGTTTCTCGTTTCTACTGGAAGCAGTGCTGCTTTTGGAAAGTAAAGTGCTAGAAGAGATGTGACTTTTTCTTCCATCGAGTCAGACGGCTGGTTGCAGTCCTTCAGTCCCATCGTTTCTAGGAGGCTTTGGGAGCAGTAGACTCTGAACAGCAAGGAGGGAAAGCCTGTCTGTTTTGGTAAAAGTACCATTCAGCTAAATGGATTGAAATGTGACCATATATTCTGCAGGCTTTACGTAAACATTAGCATAGTTCTGTTTTGTCATTGCTTCATCTGATGCTTTGATAGACCTTCCCTTACATGTCTTCAGTGCTGTTGCTTCCGCTGTCTTGCTCATCAAAACTCATTTTTGCCCTGCAGCCTATGAAGGAATTATTTTGCAAATTTGCTGAGAATGCTGCCTAGCATGCTAGCATTGTCTGTTTTTTTTTTTTTATTTAATTTTGTATTTCCTCATGTATGTGCTTGGTAGTCATCGGTTGTCTCCAACTTTGTATTTGGTGTGGTTTGAAGGTAGAGTTCTTGATCTGTGTTTATGTGGCTTATTTATGTTTATATAGACAAATCAGGAGGCTCCTAAACCTTTTGGGCCTCCCAACAGCTACAGGAATATAGATCTATTGTGGATCAAAAAAAAAAAAAGCACTCTGCATAAGCAATGATCACATTGAATCATGAATGAAGTCATTACTCTTTTGTGCGTGCCATATTTTACAGCACACACAAGTGTGATCAAGTTTATTGTGATATCTTAGGCTCTCAGATATTTTTGATACAGTTTTACACAAGTTAGATATTTTAAGGATCCACATGCTATGCTGGTTTAAAAGAGGAGCTGAATCTTTCTGCAAATTATGTGCAAATACTAGTTAATCCTGGGACTGTGTAATTAAATGCTAGGATTGTTTTGTTTAAAAATGATTGCTTCGGCTTGTGGACAATTTCAAACTGAAATGACTGGACTGTGCGTTCTGTCATTTGCAAAAAGTTTTGTACGTGGCTTTGATGAGAAAAATGCCTCCTCCCACTGGCCATTTATAATAGTTAAAAAACAAAAATGAATGCTTTGCATAATATACCCCAGATGCTGGAGAACAATAAAATTGTTCATCGGTGTTAATAATACATTTCTTCAAATGAGGTTTTTTGCTGTGAAAACTATTGGTTGTGTTCTGATTTCACACTGGTTTCTATTCTTTTAATTATCTTTGGATATTCTTGGAAGCATATAACTCCAGGAAAGCGAGGTATGACTAAACGTTGATGGTAAAAAGGTAGAGACTGAACAGAGCTTCGCTTTATTTTTGTATGCAATGTACTCTGTTGATCTAACTTTGTTTACTCTGGAAACAGCAGTATCCCAGTTCTTGAGACTGTCTCCTACGTTGTAACCTAAACATGCAAAAAAAAAAAAAAAATTAAAAAATCGAGTTCTAGCACTTTGAATCTTTCCTGGCCTAACATAGGCAGGCAGTGTTGACTGGAGTGGAACTGCTTGCAGGTGTGAGTTTTTGCTAGGTCCAAGTAACAGTTTCAGTACCACATAGATCTAAAACAAATGCTGAGCTGGGGAACAGTTTGCTAATTTGAGGATTTAAGGCTTTTCTGATGCATTTTTTTTTAACACTGTTTACTGTGTTGCTCCTGTCTTTAACGAGAGGCAAACAAGTGGCTTTTGTAACTGAAATGGTTTGATTTCTTGGATCAAACTAGATTACTTTTTCCTGTGTGGGTAGGCTGCAATTGATTACATTGCTTTATTCACTGTCTAAATATTTTGTACTGAAAAGGAGATCAAAACTTCTCTTGAAACAGTAACTTGTTAATATGTGTTATTTTTATGGATCTTTAAAATTCACAGATGCCCAAATGAAATCAAGCAGTACTCTGTATTTGCAGCTGTAATAAAACAGTATCACTTCTAACACATTTTCCCCTGTATTTATGTATGTATGTAAAAGAGATTATAGTGCTACAGTATAAAAATAGTCTTGTTTTTCTTTGTAAGACACTATATTTTTGAAAAACAACTTTATGAACGGTGGGTGCTGAAGATTATCTTTTCGTGTAGGTTGTCACTGTATAACAGTTTACCAAGTGTGATTGTTCCATGTGCCAGTCAGTGTACAGTCCATGTTTGTGGAAGCCTTACAGGTGTTTGCATCTCTTGCGTAGTACTATTTGAAATTTCCCCAGTAGTGCTCTAATTGTTTCCATATGGTCACATTTAGCTTGCTTTCAGAAAGCTAGTTGTGCATTTCTCTAAAGCCTCCTATTTCTTCTATGCAAGTGTGGCCTATTTTGGGAAGATGAAACAGCATGTGTCGCTATGGTGCATGAAGAAGAATGGATGGCATAATAACAGTACATGGCAAGTGGTTTCCTGTTGAACGTTAGTATTTTGGTAGCACCCAGACATCTCATTTTGCATTGGAGAATATGATGGTTCTGCCACAAAAAGTATGCTACGTAGTTATGAGCATCTAAACTCTTATGGTTATTACATATGATATGATAAGAGCTATTACAGAAATTACGAGAACCAAGCTCTGCAAGTTGTCGTATTTTTAGTCTATTAGATGTTTATATAACTGGATGTTCAGTATATGGGTTTGACTTTAGCCTGTCAATGTTGTAGTTGCAAGGAAGCAAAAATTAATAGCAAAGTATTCTTATGTTGGTAAAACAGAATTCAGTAAGTTTGGGAGGGGTGATATCTCTCTTGTTGCCCAAACCTAGACTATAACTAGGAAGATAACTCTTACTCATAGTAGCAAGCACTTATAACTTCTTTGTGGGTGTGTTTTTTAATCTTTTTTGTAGAAATTTGTCCTGGCATATAAACGAAACTATTTTTCTTTACTATAAGAATATTAAGTTTATGTATTTTTTGCTAAAGTTTAATTGCAAATTTGCAATACTTATGTAACAAATATATATTAAAACCTGTCTTTGCAGAGAGAAGAGGGGGATTGCCATGTTCTGTAGTTGCCTGGAGAGTAGAATGTAATTTCTAATGCCCTAAATGCCTTTACAGTCTTTAACTCCTTTTAAAATGCCACTGGAAGGCTTAGAAGTGTTTGTGAAAACAATAAGCACTGGTTTGCGTTTAAGCATCTCCTACTCAGATTAAAAAGAAAAAAAGACTGACATGAAATGTATATTAGCACCCTGAAATGTATATATTAGCACTACCTGATGTAGTTTCCTCATTCAAACTCTCATTTGAGTAAGACTTTTTAAAATTACATTTTATAACTCTGGTTTTGGACCTATTTTGGGGATTCAGTCCCTTCTGCCGTGTTTTGTGGCTACCTGACATTGTGCAAGTGCTGTGATACTGTGGTTCTAAAACATCACCTGCCACCTTATTTATATATATTTTTTTAAAATACGTGGAACATTATCAGATCTTTCAGGTACAGAAAAAAAGGGTCTTGCATTACTCTTTTATCCACAGTTTTACGTTTTTAAAGAAAGTTGGTTCTTCAGTGATACTCTATTAGAAGGCCATTAAAGTATGGCAATTTTAAGGGCAAGCTTCTGCACAAGAGTAACTGTTTGGTTTAGAGACTCAAATATAGTCCATCTCTCTTGTAATGGCCTAATAAGAGCTTAAGGTCATTTCTTCTGTCTTTCTAAACCTGTAGGTGAAAGTAGAGCTCCTGCTGCTTTTTTTTTTTGTCTAAAATCTTCCTTTTTTTTTTTTTTCTGTAGTCCTAAAACTTGCCTTAGCCCTTTTCTGTGTTATATAAATACAGCTGACTTAGCAGTTTTCATACTCAACCAATGTACTTGTATTTGTAGATGCATTTATGTTAGTGGTTCTCTTTCTTGTTTTGCTTTTGGTAATTTGGTTTTCTTTCTTATATTTTATTTTTTATTATTTAGATTGGGTTTTTTGGCAAATGAGCAATTTATCTTGCTCTGCGCCATAGCTAGCAGAGATTTTAGGGAACTTGAGTGTTTAAGTATGATTTCTAGTAGGAAGGATATATTTGAAAGCAAACCTAGAACGGAGATAAAATGTAGAGTTGCAGCTGTGCTTCAAAATTCATGCACTTCAATCTTTCTTTGTCTCTGCAAGCCTTACAGTTTGAGTCCCTAGAGGGTGAACTAGACCCCAATAATCATTAGTACCAAATATAGCAATTCTTGCTATTTTGAAGTATGCACTATTTAATTTCTTGTCTCATGTTAAGTCAAATAGATCATCTTTAACTCCCTACTTCACTTGATTGCATCAGACACTGCATGTGTACACTTTCCAGAAAGTTAATCGTTAGAAGTATAGGACTATGCAACTGGACCTCTTGAATAAAAATCAGCAAGAGGTTTTGTGGGTCATTCACTCCCTTCTTGCCCCTGTTCCCCTGCCCCAACCTTTGTTAATGATGGAGAGTAAAGAAAATATTTTCTTTCTTAAAGATAATGGTTGTTTTGTACTTGCTTGCAGGAGAGATTAAAGTTGGTGACTGTTCTTGGTGCTGGGCTGCTGTGTGGAACTGCCTTGGCTGTCATTGTGCCAGAAGGAGTACATGCACTTTATGAAGACATTTTGGAGGGTAAGAACCCAGATGGCCTTGTTCAAGATAACTTAGGTCATGGTGTTACAATACCCTGGGGCTTGTTTCTAGGGCTTTTAACATGAGTTTGGTGGGAAGGTTTCACAGCAAATCCGGCATAGAATCACAAAACTGCCGTAGGCATGATACTTCCTCTTAGTAGTGATCTGACAGAGGGATGTGATTAGGCTGTGGATTGGATAACTCTTGCTGAGTGATCCAGTCATTTGCAGGTCCAGGTGCTGTTCTTTTCATGGAACCACAGCCTTTATTGCCAAGCCATGTGTAGTGTTCCTTGTTCTGGGGAGAGTTAAACTTTAACTTTCACTGGAACTTCAAAGGAGGTATAAGGACGCCTTTGGCAGAGAATGAAATTGTGGACTATTTGCTGTTGCTTTTTCTAGTTTAGATTGCTTTTCATTAAATCAGTCGCAGGAGGTGTTTTATAGATCCATATGTACTTGCCTTCATAAGAATTTCCTCCTTGGAAGCTGAAGAGCATCTTGGAATTGAGCTACCTTAATATACTTGGCTGAAAATTATGGTTATATAGGACTAATTCACAGAGTAGGAGACCTTTCTTGGGTGATATTAGACGTAGAATCTGCGCAGGGTTGTTGCTAGTCTTCAAAACCTTACAGGCTCTGATTAAGAGCTCGAAGCTAATGGCAATTATGTGTCATGTAGAGATATGAGTGTGGAGCAAATCTTATACCCAGAAGCCGAAGTAAACCTTGATTTGAAGTTTTGACATTATTTTAAATAGTCAGAGCTCATTGCCTCTGTTTGGAGTGCATTTTAAATCTTGCTTTAGCTTGGGGTCTTATGGTGTTACATTGTCACTGCATGTATGAGATTTTTCCAGTATGCTCAGAATCAGAAGTTTGTCTGAAGGTAAACAGCAACTACTTAGTGGTGACAGGAGAAAGGACTATCAAGCTGAGGCTGTAGAGAACTTTGCAAGCGTCTGATGTAATGTTGCTGATCTGAGATTGAGAGATAATTGTAATACTATGCTTTACTTCTTGTTTCTACACTGTTTAAAATTTCTTTTTAGTAATATGCTTTAATTTATCCTTTTTAGCTTCCACTAAATTTTTGTTATTCTGCTTAAATTTAAAGTAAACAGAAGATAATATATAAAATCATCCTTTATCAAGAAGTGAAAGAACCTCTGATTATGCTTTTATACTGTACTGTAATTTGTGCACTCTGGTGTCAGATGTCTCTAATGAGCTGTAGTTGTGGGTTTGCTCTCCATTCAGTTTTAATTCTAAGTAGAGTAAATTTTTCTTGTAATGATATGGCTAGCAGTAAATACAATTGCTGTGAATGTTTGCCTTTTTTTTCCCCCACTAAATAGGGCATACACTTCATGTATAAAAACTACAGTCTATTGTTTAGAGCTATATGCTATAAAACTTAAAGCTTAGTATGTAGAGGAAAAAAGGCACTTCCCGTTACTGC
>JAOXJM010000041.1:28937739-28951960 GCA_026413425.1 Tringa solitaria | reverse complement strand
GGGGAGGGAAGTAATTCCTCAGTGTCCTTCCTAAATTTTGTGAGCTTGCAATCTGAATTTTATATTTTTCAAAGCACTTTTTGTCTTTTTGTCAATTTTTGTTTATGTTGCTGTGAAATGACCAAACAAGATGCTTCTGCATAGATTGTGACTTTTTTCTCCTGTAAGGGTTCCTAGAAGTCTGAAATGACCTATCTGGGCTGAGACGTGTCTTTCTGCCCCCCACATCAACTTTAGAATGTCAGTTGCTACGAGTAATGTGAAAGACATTAAACAACACATTAAATTCTTGTTGTTACAAAAGAGTAAGAATTGACAGAAATCCTACTGTGTCTGGACATTTATAGATATTTTTTATTATTATTATTGTTTGAAGAGCTTCTGATTATCCTCATTTTTGCTCTTTCCATTTTTTTCCATTTCAGAGCAGCAAAGAAGCCCTTTCAGAAGTCAATGCCACCGGAGTTGCTATGCTGTTTTCTGCTGGGACTTTTCTTTACGTTGCCACAGTCCACGTCCTCCCAGAAGTAGGAGGAATTGCTCATAGCCACAAACCTGAATCAACCGGAGGGAAAGGACTCAGTCGGCTGGAGGTGGCAGCCCTAGTATTAGGATGCCTTATTCCTCTAGTTTTGTCCGTTGGACACCATCACTAAACGTTCGAATTTTACCGTTCTCCTTCTTGATCTGACATGAGCAGTAAATGCAGGCTGCTCCCTTTATCGTTGTCTCTTACCCATCATCCATCCCATCCACTTCACGGAGTTCAGAGGGAACCTTGATTGCAAAATGAGGAATACTGGGAAAGTTCTTAGTGTAGCAAAATGGCAGCCGGACATAAATTCTATGTAACTTTCTTTTCTGAAGACATTTGCTATTTTAATTGTTACTTCTGGCCCTATTCTCAGGGAAGATGGAATTTGGAGTTAAGAAAGGTGAGCGGGGAAGAACATAACGACTCATCATGAATTTGCAATCACCAAAGTATCCTGCAATTCAGCTTTCACAGCTGAGAGCAAAAGCAAAGGATGGCTGCCTTGTGAGAGGCTGAAGGTCTTACTAATGAAGAAGGGGGCTCTCCCCCCATCAGTTCTATGTTGTCCTGACAGCGTGACTGGTCTTGTAATGTTTGTCACTAATTGTATTGCAAAAATGGGCTGCACTTGGAATTCTGGACAACACTGCTATTGTCACAGAAGTGTCACTGTGAGAAAGAAATGATGTAGGCAATTTTTATTATTAGATTAGTGAATAAGCTGGTTGAGAAAGCGCAAATTAATTTTGTGGTGTATTCCATTATTTAAGGCAAAGGATAGAAGTAAGGAGAATATTGATTGTTTATGGAATTGTTAATAAATTTTAAAAGGCAGTATTTCTTGGGAGATGGTCTTCTGCCAAGTAAAGCATAGGCACCAGAAATGTTAGCAGGAATTAGGTATTGGGTACTGTAATTACGCTACTGCTACTGTTGAGAGAGATAACCATAGTGTCTTTTGAAATCGAGCTGTTTTGGGCTCTGAGGAGTAGAAATTTGGTGGAGACAGCTGTTGAGGGACCAGAGGACTTTACTAGCTCATTTTCAAAAGTCTGAACTGCTGAAATCAGAGGGGGGGTGTCCTTAAATAAAAGATATTAGGGCTAGCAGAACAAGACGTTTAGTTAAGTACTTATGCTGCAGATAGAGTACAAAGTATTTCTAAAGCAGTTCTTAAAAAAACAAAAACAAAAAACAAACCCGAGTTGTGGGTTCCCAGCAGACCACTTAGGCATTTTACTTTGGCGATTGTGCATTTGCCTCTTACTGATAAGTGTTAGTTTTGGTGAATCTACTGGAGGCCTTGTTGCCAGCTGCTTATACCCAAGAGGTGACTGTGAGAAAAGCGAGACCGCGGAAGAGTAGTAAAAGATTCCTCCCTTTTCAAGGCACAGCCTTCTCTTGTCAGGCACCATTTCTATTATGCAAAATATATTATTCTCTAATAACTGTAGTGCATTGGAAAGTCAGGAATGCTTGACATGCACAGACTCAACATAAAATTCTTTCTTTAGGGGAAAACTTTTCAATGGTGCACCCTTTTAAATCTATACTCTGTCTGCACTTTTTTAAAGATAACATTGCCAAATATGTTTCTCTTTTGATTTTTAATGTATTTTCAAGGCTTGAAATATCTTCTTAACTGAAGTGCTTCTTGTTTCCATTTGAATGAGTGTGTCTGTTTTTCATAACACTTAGTACTTATACTACGCAGGCCATTGGGCCTCTTAACATCTTTACATTTTTATCATTATCCTGTTTGTCTACTAGTTGAATAATGGGTATGGCCTGGCTCTTGGACTAGTCATTGCCTTGTCTGTTGGCTTTGTAACAATACAGGTGTATCCGAGGATTGAACCTAGTACTGATCCCCAGGAGCGCTTGTTCATTTGTGTGTTTTACTATATAAAATCAAGGCAAAATCATCTTTTCCCACAAGACAGTATTTTCAGATAGAATGAGTGTGTCAGGCCTAAACAAGCATTTTTGACATCAGACCTTCAAAACTTAATTCTGTTCTGAAAAGCCACTGCAAAGGTAATGACATGGATGAGCTCCTCTCCTGCACATACTTTAAACTTTTTTTTTTTACAACATATATATGCAACTGGTAAATTGCTTGTTTAAAACGTTCAGTGTCACAGGTTACTGACACATGTGAATGATACACAGGGATGCTTACACCAGAGCATTTTTTGATTGCCCCCTAATTACCTCCCTCCTTGATAATCTCACTGTTTTACTTTGCTTAATCTTTCCACTTAACTGTTTCCAAAAGCTGGAGTTTGCCAGATCCGCAGCAGAAGCAGAAGGTAGCCTAGTGCAGCATCAGATGCTTTACGTTTTGTAAACCGGTAGGTGTTTTTTCTTTAAACTATCACCTGTCACTTGCACCCTGCCCCAGTAGTGAAGCTGTTCTAGGGAGGTACCTGCGTCAGGTCCCGTTTCACACATTTTGTTCCAGTGTGGGAGCGTGTGGATAGTACCCGATGGGGTGAGTGTGTACTGGTGAGGATGTGACAGGCAGCCTTTTCGCCGCGGACATCACCTCTGGCATGCTCATCACAAGAGGTGCTGTTGCTGAGAGGACTTGTCGTTTGGCTTTTCTCCTCCAATTCTCTTCCAATTTCTGAACCAGCCACCAGTTTAATGATTCGTGAACTATAAGAAGCCAAGTTATAGCAGCAGGTGTGGGATTTTAAATGAAAACATTGGAATTAAAAACTGGCATAAAAATTTTGATAACAAGTATTTTTAATTTTGGCACTTGGTTAAGTGATAGAAGACTCATGATTTTTCTTTTCATTTTTTTCCCTTCCTTGCCCATTTAGAAGTAGCAACAGCATTTTCTTTTGTCTGCCTCTGTTACCTCTGTGTTGAACTATAATTTTCAATTCTGTAGCTGAAACTGCAGTGACCAAGGAAGCTTTCAGTAATGTGATAAGAAGACTATACAATTTTAAGTGATAAAACCTTTCCAAATTGTTAGTTCCACATGGAGGATTATTTTCTTGAGGCAGAGTATTTTAATGAGTTAAATAAAATGATCCATTTTATCATATCCCCTTTTTTTACCTATGTCCCCATCTGTCATAGTAAATCCAAGCACCACATGTAGTCAGGGCCATCTGGTATCATTTTCTACTCCTCAGGGGACCTTGGTCCAAAACAAATTCCTCTTGCTTTTTCTGTAATAGCCATTTCTGCCTGTGGTTTCTCTTGTGAGGTAGGTGGCAGCAGGTCTAGCAGGTAATGCTTTAACCAAGTGCCAGGCATATCCCCCTTTCTTTCTCTAAGTCCCTCTAGGAAATGTATGATCTTGTCAGCTGTTTTTTCAGTTAATGATTCAGTTAACTGGTGATAGGAATTGGACTAAAGCTATTTCTGTTGATCTGGGTGTGCTCAGTACTTTCCCTACTGTTCTGATTCTTTTGTTTTTCCTTATGTAAAGAAGGGAAATACTCCTTTTTCAGCACCTGATGACAGATGTAGAAGCTGCAGTGACACTAACCTAAGTGAGGATGGCAGAGCTGTCACACCAGGATAGGCATTTTTGATAGCTGTGGGATGTCAGCTGGCTGGGTGTTAAACACAGAAACCCACCATTGACTTTAAAGAACCATTTCCAGGCAGGTTGAGTAAAAGACTAGTGTTATCCAAGAGGCCTAAGAAAACTACTGTGTTTATTCAGGAACTAGTTCAGAGCCTTCAAGGAGTTTTTTGACAGTAGCAGATGTGTCTGTGTGGTATCAGGTCTATGGGGAATGAGGGAGAGATGCTGTGGAATAAATGCTGCTGCTGCCTTCCTGTTCTGTGCTGGGACTTGGGAAGAAGAGGAGGGAAGTGTATTTTTGTTCTTTCGGGGGTGGAAGGAGGAGGAGTGGTTGCAGTATGATGGGAAAGTTTATGATGAATTTCAGATTCCTGTTCACCTTGAACTTCTTTTAAAAATAAATTTATTTTTTCTTTTCTTACTGCCCTTTTATTACATCTCTCAGCAGCCTTGGCTTTCCAGGGTAAAACACTGCGTGGTCATTGCTGTTTACCTGACTCCATGTACGGAACTGTAATTTTGTCTTTCCAAACCATTTGTACACAAAATCATTCCATGAATGGCTGCCTTATGATTTTTTCCACTTTAATTGTGAATGGTTGAAATAATGTTGCGTTTTCAATTTGTTTTATTATATTAAATTTTTACTAGGTGCAGTGCTTTGGAGTTGGCTCATCATTTACTGCATGGGGTCTTGTGATGGCTCCGACGAAGAGAAATGACAGCCTTAAATGGGATGGAAGCAGTGCAGACAGTACATTTAATTTTTGTAGAAGTGCGTTTGCTGCTTTTCTTCATGCCTGAGCCCCCCTCCTGGAAAGCTGAAGTGTGAAACGGCATGTTGGGAGGCAGTCTAGCAGGTTGGTTTGGACATGGGTAGGAACGGGCTTGGAGGTAGAAGTACAGAAATGATTTGACAGCTCCGCTTGAGGGGGGCATTGGACAACTTCTGTCTCCCGCAGGGATGTTCAGGAGTTGGTGTTGCCCTGAAGCTCTGTTTTCCTGCCCCGGGGAAATCTGATGCTTACAAGGCACAAACCTCTTTGGAGAGCGGTAAGGAGGTGATTGACTCAAGATTGCTCCAGGCTGCTGTGAAATGGATGGAGGACACATTGGGGTTAAAGAAAAATGAGAGCTCGGGATGGAGTGAAAACAACCTTGTCAGCCCCAGCCCAAAATGCAAACACCGAGTCCCTCCGTTCTTTTTGGAGATTGTGACAAGTCAGCCTTTGCCATATATACGTGCCCGTGTGCAATTTGGGTTAAAAGTCAACATTAAATAGGCATGCAAAGATGTGAGTGGCTCTACTTCAGAGAAAACCCTTGCCTGCTTCTTGTTCTTGTGTTATGGGGGGGAAACTGCTGGTGAAATCTTTCTGGCCCTTGCTCTGTTTGGTTTGGTTTTTCCCCAGCTTCTTGCTGTTCTCAGGCACGGCGTCACCGCTCAGCTTTCCTTGTGACTGCCCTCTGATCCTGCTGCTCACCTCTGGTCAGCTCCTCAGGGCTGCTCAGGCTTTGCTATTGACACAGCTCTCCTGGAAGGCAGCTTGCACTCTTCCTGCAGGGTATGGGGAAAGGAAAGCCTGTGTTAAGCCATAGCCACTTACGTGTCCTCTCTAATGCTGCCAGTGGTGGTCACTGTAGCTGAGAGCAGATTGTGTTCTTGCTGCAAAGAGAAATTGTCTTTTCAATTCTCTGGAAGGGTTTTATTCGCCCCGACGTAATTTCGAGTTTCAAAGAATAGTTCGAAATTAAATTTTAGAAGTGATCTTTATGAGGTGCTCAGGCAGGGGATATGAGGAGAGCTTTGAAAATTAATTTTGTTTTGTTATCTGAGCAAAAACTTGCAGGTCAGTCTTTTTTTTTTTTTTTTTTTCCTCTGCAGGCCATATTTTTAGGGTTTGCAGGTTTTATTAAAAGATTCTTAAAAATCCAATGATTTGCATATTGGAAATGTTAATGATTTAAAGCAATCTTGGAGAGTGAGGCAACCCCTTAAGCAGCTTGCAGATAGGTAATGAAGGACTCGCCTTCACCTCCCTGATACGGGGATGGTACCCCGCAGTGTGCCAAGTTCTTTAGCATGTGGTGGGAAAGCACTAATTGAATGCATCCTAGAGCACTGATTGCAGAGCGGTGGTGGCTGGAAGGGACCTCTGGAGGTTGTCTGGTTCAACAACCCTTCTGCTCAAGCAGGGCCACCTAGAACCAGTTACCCAGGACTTTTGAGTATTTCCAAGGTGGGAGACTCCACAACCTCTCTGGCAACCTGTGCCAGCGCTCGGTCACCCTCAGAGTGAAAAGCTTGCTTTCTTCTGTTCAGAGGGAACCTCCAGTGTTTCAGCGTGTGTTCCCTGCCTCTGGTCCTGTCACTGGGCACCGCTGGGAAGAGGCTGGCTCCATCCTCCTTGTACCCTCCCTTCAGATACGTGTATACATTGATGAGAGGTCTCCTGTAGCTGCTGAATTGATACAATCTATAGATACTATAGATACTCTCCATACTCTCCAGCTGCCCTGTAAGCAGGGTTGCGGTCCCTTCCAACCTAGGCAATTCTATGATTCTATGACATATTTTCAGAAAAGAGAAAGGGGAATGATGCTGCTATAGGATTGGTGATATACGCATTTCCAAAATCTTCATGCGTCCATTTAGGCGATACCCTTGATGGAGATAGTTTTTAAGCAATTCATTGGAAAAAATTATTTTTTTTTTCTCCTGCAGTTGCTATATACAGATTTATCTAAGATCCTATCACTTTAAGAGTTACAGCTATTTCACTCAAGCAATTTGCAATCTTCTCAGCTAATGGCTTGGTTTTGATTTTTCTGGTAGCTCATAGGACTTGTTGGGGTTAGGAAAAAGTGTGATCTCTTTATACTGGCTTAATCACGAGAGAATATGATTAATGTAATGTTAGTAGAAGACCTGAAAGAAATGGTGGTGTTGCTGTTGTAGGTAGTACAGGCAGACACAAGGCAGTAAGGATGGGAAGCCAGTACTTTCCCGGATAGGCTCTTTTTCCGCAAGTAAAATTTATTTTTAATGATAAACATAATGCAGTACATTAGCATTCTTTTGGTGTGTTTAATAAAAACATCATCTCAATAACTGGAGACTTAACCACTGCAGTCTGTTGTAAATCCTTTTGGAGATGTGAGGAGGTGCTTTGGATGCGTTTATGTTACAAGAGTTACCACTAAAAACTTAAATATTGAGGACCTGTGGTGTTGCAGGCTTCCTGATGGTGGCTGTATAGTGTTCCTTCATTTGTTAAGGGAAAAAAAAAATTCATCAGCATTTTTATCAGAGACTCATTAGGGCTGAGCACAGGAGCAAGAAGAAGATGAGCTGTCATCTATTGTTCCAGCTTACAAATTAAGCCATTCTTCTACTGATACGTGCGAGCCTTATCCAAATATCCCTGCAAGTGGAATTGTGCAACGTTCCACCCTTCTTATCACAGCACTTCTCCCTCTTGTCTGGGGCGTCTAGAGATTAACAAACCCTTATGGTGGATGGGGAGAGGGGGGTTTAAGAAAAATGCCTCATTCAGAAAACTTGTAGAGCTAATTAAAAGCAAGCTATATCATGATGACTGACACCAAACCTCTGTAATGTTTAGAAAATTTAAAAGGTGAGGTGAAATTATTAGGGGGAAAAATGCTTGTTCTCTGTCTGTGTGCCCATCCAGCATCTGAAGTGGTAATTACTTTATGATATATTATCATAGTTGGAGGCTGTGGAAGACTTCTGCTGTCTGAAGGAGCACTTAAAATGGGATAATTGTTGTTGGAGTGGGCTGGAGAGGGCTGCAATAAGCCCTGCTTACAAGCCTTAGTACTAATCGGAATGACTCTTGGTCTAACACCTCTTGATCAAGCTTTCCTTGTTAGCCTCTAGAAGGTGAAGCTCTAAGTAGAGTTGCATTTTAGGACTGCAACGGAGTTCCCATTTTGTGTTTTCTTTTTGACAGAGAACTGAGAGGCAGTTGATCTCGAGCAAAGCTTTGTACTCCTGGTGTCTGCTCTGTGCAGGTGCTTCACATGAACAGGCTTTGGTGCACGTGGTGGGCTAAGCCATGGGTCTGTCCTGGAGTTTATCTGTGCTTATCCCTGCAGCCTGGACTTCAGTATGAAAAAGGCCCCATCCACAAAAGCAGTGTTGCAGCATGGCTCACGGGAGGGTAAATGGAGATGGGTGAGGGTGGAGATGGCCCTCGTAGCCTACTGTTATTTTGTGGAGAGCAGTTTTTTCAGTGATCACTTTAATGTCCATTTGCTTAAGAACTCTTTTTTTTTGAGCTCTGCAGGACAGCTCTGACTTCCCATGAGACACTGAAAATTTAATCACATGCAAAAGAAACATAATCTGTTAATGTCTCACTGAGGAGATGGATTGATGGTGTTTGCTTTTATTCTATTTAAGATAGCCTCTAAACAACTGCATGTCTGGGAAGCTGGAGCATCATTTTGATAGGTATGTGTGACATTTTACCTTTGCAAGAGTGATGTATCATAATCTAACCTTGAACTAGATGTTCTTCTTATTTCTCCATATTGTTCCAGGTACCTGCTAATACTTCCCATAATTACTAATGGTTCTCTGGGTTGGAAATGGCTGCAGAGCCTATCAGAAGCTGTAAGAGGAAAGGGAATTCATACTGCAGGGCAAAATCTGAATCTTTCCAACTCTGCAGCAGCACTGATCCAAATCTCGATTTCCTGGCCCCAGCTCGAGGATTAGTTTATTTTCTGCGTAAAGTACTATTGTAAGGCCACCCAGAATATAAAGATGTAACTTTTCACTTAAAAATAATAATAATAAAACTCTCCTCATTGGCCACAGTTAGCCAGTATGTGCGTCCTTCAACTGAAAGGGAGTATCTTATAGCTGGAGGGTGGCCCCTGTGATGATGGTGTGTTAGTTCTGTGCTAGCTTGCACTGCTGTCTGCTTCAGCAGTTTTTTGAAATTGCTGACAAATTTTTATTGGCTTCAGGTGTAGGAAAAATAGGGACTACATATTAGCAAAATAATTCCTGTAGCACTACAACCTGTTTCTCTGTAGGAAGGCTTCCTGAGTAAAGCTCCAGTGCTTTCTCTCCAGGATGTACAAGTTGCATTTCCCCTATGAGCCATCAAGAATGAAACGTGCCTCTAAAATATTTAAACTATTATTCTGGAGCAAAAATGTTTCAGAAAAAAAAAGGATGAGCCTAATCTGTACCCCTGGAACCACCTCTGGTTGCTGCGCGTGTAATAGATCCAACCAAGTAATGGCTTTTTGCCTTTGCTGCTCTCATTGCAAGGCAATTCCACAATTCCCTTGCTGTGCAGTTACTACCCTCTCATTTATTCATGGCCAATTTAGGCCCATTTGTTTTATTGCAAACATTGACCAATACTTTACAAGTGGACAGAATGCTTGAAACTACACAGCAGTTGAATTTTCACCTTTGATCTAATTTAAACAAGTGAAGCCCTTTTAGTTTCCTGTCACACTATGGGTTAACTATACCTGTGATCATCCCCCAAGCCCTTTTCTGCATCTCTTCAGGGCTGGGGAATCTCTTTGGCCAGAACTGTAGAGATGGGATCTTGTGTGGGTATGGTACAAGGGCTTATGTCTGGCCTCATTTGTAATGCTGACCATCACTGCATTTTTCTTCTTGCACTGGTGTCACACGATTGTCCACTGAAGATCTTGTATATTTGGATTTCCTTTCTCTGCTCGTATTAAATTATGAGCTCCCAGATTAAATAGAAATGGATTATCACTGCACAAATGTCTCTCTGCTTTTGGGCTGTTAGGTTTCATCAAGATCTTACAGCAAAATGAAGCCTGCTTGTGCTTCCCTAAGGATTTCTGTCCCCTGGAGTTGGGAGAAGGCACTTCTGCAGGTCTCAGCTCTCCTGCTCACCCTGTGGTTGACCCTTTTTCTTGGCTGGGTTTTGTGACACTGTTGTTTTGACCTCAAAGTTCCTGGCCAACTGAAGTAAGTTTTGCATCTGACAGAAGTAACATTGAAAAATGTGTAAACTGTCCCTTACGCTGTGACCTTCTGTTTGTGAGAGGCAAATTGCTTAGACCTGCTGTGTTGCTCTCCTGCTCTTTCCTTCAGACAGGCCCCTGATTTATTTAGATTAGTACACACATAAAGGAAATACTAACATAACCACAGCTATTACAAATTACTTTGTCCAGACACCAGCAGTTAGAGAACTTAACCCAATGCTGTTTATTGCTCTAGCGTTGTTGTCTTTTTTTCCTTTCTGCTTTTCCCCTCCTCTGGAGCTGCTGACTCTAAAGAATTTGCTGTGACCACTCAATCCCTCGCTTGTCCTAGAAGTTTCCAGAGGAGACGTTTTTGATGTTCGAGGATGGAGACCTCTTATAGAATCATAGAATTGTCTAGATTGGAAGGGACCTTTAAGATCATCAAGTCCAACCATCAACCTAACTGATAAGAACCATCACTAAACCGTGTCACTAAGCACTGTGTCAACCCGTCTTTTAAGTATCTCCAGGGATGGTGCCTCAACCATTTCCCTGGACAGCTCATTCCAATGCTTAATAACTCTTTCAGTGTAAAAAAATTTCCTAATATTCAATCTGTACTTGGCCTTCTTACACAGAAGCTCTGTGGCTTTTCATTGCCCATTTATAAATTAAGGTGATGCTGTTGGGTCCGGAATCCTTTTTAGCTTTTGTGCAATGTAATTCCAGTGAAACCTTTCCCTCTGAAACCCCAGTTATGAGCAGTATTTTCTTTTCAGTGTGGTGTGTACAAGGGTCACTACAGCATTAATACTTTTCTGCAATGCAGGGTTGTATTCAAGGTTCGGGGTGAAGAGGTGAGAGGGAGACGTTTCTGCTGTTCTTCTCTGTTCCCCACCCTCTCCCTTTAATGTCACTTTGAGATGGGATTTGCCGCTGCTTGGGACAAGTCCTGTCTGGGACAGAGAGGCCAGTCAAAGCCAGGGTGAGAGAAAGTAACAAAGCATTGAGTTTGCTGACTCTCTCATTTAGCGATCAATAGTGACTCTTATAGGGGACCTGCATCTAGCATTTCCCCGGTTCCAAGTGCATCCTGTGGGCCTGGGGCAGAGTCTGCCTTTCCTCCGCTTGAGGTGCTTTGCAAGTGCCTGTGACCAGGCGAAGCTGAGTGGGCTTGTGCCCAGTGCTGTGATCTAGCCTGTGGCACATCCCAGGTTTCTAATCTCCAAGAATGAGAAAGGAACCGTGTCTCTGCAGCCTGTCACCTCTGAATAACTGCATTAGGAAGGGCTGACATTTAGCAATTACAGCATCGACATCGATACGCTTAGGATGGGGTAGGTCAAAACGGGAGGAGATGCCTCACAGCATCTATGTGTTTCTGTAGTTATATGACACTCCCCCCCCCCCCCAAAAAAAAACTCCAGATGCTTTACCAGGCACAATGCAGGCAGTTCTTCCCTAAATCCCAATCCTGCAGGAAGTCCAGATGCAGGAAGGAAACAATATGATGCTCATGTACTTTCCTGTGGGCATTACAAAAGCCAGGGGGGTTCTTTTGGAGGACTGTTTCTATCTGTGCGGGGAGGGAAGGTTTCAAAAGAGGAGCAAGGACTTAGGGAACCGGAGTAAAAGGCTTGTTGTGGGAGTACTAAACAGGAGATGAACGGAGACTCACCTGAGCTGTGTGACATATTCCTATGTCTCTGTGCTGTGGCCAGGAGGGAGGTGGTACCTGAGAGGCCGGGTAGAGGCTGTGCTTGCCACATCCCCGAGGTGCAGCAAGACACAGAGGCGGGCAGAATTTTGATGCTCTAACTTTGATCAGCAATGGCCCTTTAAGGCTGAGCAAGGCATGCAGCATGGACACTGCCCAGTCCAAACGGCAGCCACTGAACTGTACCCCGGTGGGCAGTGCCAGGCTGGCACAGCAGAAGCCTACCGACACAGAGGGAATCTGATTGAACTCGCTGGCGCCCACCCACTCTGCTCCCCTTTTCCTCGGGACAGATGAGGAGAACCCGTCTCCAAGTGCAAGATTTTGGGGGTATGTGTCAGAGTAAGAGATGCCTGACAGCAAACCGTCCGCCTTGCCCTGATTTCTGCCTGGGATGCTGCAATGTCGAGTGAAATAACCTTCCAAGCTGACTCTGCTGCAGAGGTATTTTGGCTTATATTATTGCTGGGAGCTTTCTCTCTGGTGAGCTCTTTCTGTCTCTCTGTGTTCCTAACCTCTTTTTTTTCCTTTCTCTCTCTTTTTTTTTTTTTTTTCCCTTTGCCTGGGATGTGTGCTGTCTGTAATGCATCAGGAAGTAATACGCAATGAGGAAACTCATCATCTGTGCATCAGGGAGAGAATTATTGACTGAGTGCTGAGCAGTCAAGTTATTGATTCAAACCATAGCCCCGTCCCTCCGTCTGCCGCTTGGAGCGGCTGGTTACGTCCTTCTGGTTCGTTGCATTTAATCGGATTCCCGGAGCTGCAGCGCAGAGGGGGAGAGTTAGAACCAGATCCATCTATGATGTTTGTTTCAAAATCCAGCTCCGTATCCCCTTCTCCGTCCATGGAGCAGGCAGACTCGGATGCCCTGGACATCAGCACCAAAGTGCAGCTGTACGGCGTGCTCTGGAAGAGACCTTTCGGGAGGCAGTCGGCCAAATGGTCCAGGAGGTAAGCTGCCGTCGCTGAGGGATGCTCAGGTGGAATACAAAGCTGAAGGGTGCTGGGGTGAGTTGGAGCCCAAGCGCATAGCTCTTCCCATGCAGCTAACCAGTCAGAGGCAAGGAGTGAAACTTTGGGCTTAGTTTCCAGTTTCCCTGCTGTTCTGAGTCTGCTTTACATACGTGGCACCCTGTGTACATCCTTCTTTACCTACCCAGACCCTGTGCTACATGCACCTCAGGGTGGGAACAGGGACTAGCTGCCTCCTCTGGATAATCCCCCTGCAATCATTTCATGGAAGAGGGAGAGTCATCTCATGTATTTTGCCCCCAAACTGCCTGACTCTGTTTATTAGCACTTGTTAAAGGTCTTTTGGGGTTCTTTGGGTGTGAGATGGCCAGGCTGAGCTGACTGTGCATGTGGGACGTGTGTGTGTATGGTCTGCAGGGGTTTGTGGACCAGCAGTGGTGCTGCTGTGCTGTGTGGCAGTGATGGCACACTGGGACCAGCAAATGCAGACTCTTCCCTGTGGGGAAGGTGGCTCTGAATTCTCTCCCAAGTAATGCCAGGGAGTTGTGAGCTGCTGTGTGCTGTGTATCAGCAGCCAGGAAATCTAGAGCTGGAAAGCATTTGCTATAACCTTTTCCCAAGGGTGCAAGTATGTTCTGTAATACTGAAGTGAGGGGTCACTTTGAGGCTTGAAGTCAACCTAGTTTCTTTATGCGAATCACTGAATCTCACAGGAGAGTTTTCTGCTGGTTGTCAAATGACGAGACACGACTGTTTATGGACGGGTACTTACACAGAAACATGGTACAGCTCTTTCTCATTGCTCACTGGGGGTACATGATCCAATGGCTTACGCCTTCCAGCATTCCTGGATGGCAGATTAATGTCACAGCTGATAGACTTCACTCAGATGCTGAGAAACTTGCATTTTCCCCCTACCACTGCTAGAGACGTTTTGCAACCCAGGATTTGTAGTAGTTATCCAACTCTAGTAGTTTCGTATCTGCAGATGAAAAAGTCTGCATGAAAAGCAATGTAATGTTGTTTTGTCATCGTGTCCCCCCCCTTTGCACTGGGGAAAGGCACAAATGAGTCATTAACAAACGGCAGCACAGGAAGCCTGAGCTACCTCTGGAAGTGAAAGGCAGTTTTGTAGCCTTTGTAGCATAGTGTGTCTGAAGGCCTTTAGGAAGAATAAATTAATAAATTGACCAGCAATGTCTGTTGGTGCCTCTGGTTCTCGCCTTCTGTGTGTGCCTTTTTGCTGCAGCCTGCAGTGTGGACACAACACATCAAACCCACTTCTAAACTCAGCTTTCCCAGTCCTGCTCAGTGCTACTCAGTCTAAACCTGTGAAGATGGCATGGCCTGAACAACAGTTAAATGTTGCTTGGGAAGCGGTTTTGTGTTTGTAGACATCTTTGACCTGCAAGTTTTATTCTGTATTCCCTCCCCTGCCCTG